>VZTQ01008633.1:63773-93142 GCA_013400755.1 Pelecanoides urinatrix | reverse complement strand
GTGGGGTTTGGCTGCCTGCCAGAGACATGTAGTCTCTAAGAAAAAGGCCCTAGTTTGTGCACAGAACTGTGCATCTCCTTTCTCCAAAGCCCTTCTGACGTGAGCAGCGTTACTACCCAGAGGTGAGCGTGCTGAGGCCGTTCTTTCTGTTGGGCAGGCAAGGTTGTGACAGTGCAAGGAAGACCTCAGCACACACTGAGATCAGACGCCTTTCTGCTCAAGTCAATGCTCTGACTCCTAAAGCATTACAAAAAGCACGGCACTGCAATTAAAGTCATTTTCACATAAAAAAGGAACCATGGTCAGTGGCTTCTACACTTACTACATCCACAACATCCTTATAAAAAGCCTGTGAAGTGCCAGTAGCATCCAAATAGCTAACACATCAACAAATATTTAATCAATTAATCATCAGATCTCTACTTCATCAATCAGGTGGCTCCTGGTAACATGAGAAAACCAGCCAATACATTTATCTTCAGCTAGAAAGTAAAATGCCACAGTTTTGTACCCAGTGCTTCACCTTGCAGAGAAGAAAGTTAAAGAAAATACTGCACTGCATAATATTCTGATTTGTGTAATCTAGATGATATTCTATTTTGAACACAAACAAAAGTCAAATTGTAGTCTCAATCAGATCTTAAGCTATACAGCAAATAATGGAAATTACTGTTAGAGCATTAACACGCAACAAATCCTGAAATACCTTTTGTTAAATGACTGCAGCCTCACTAAATCTTTCTTAAAATTTATAAAAGTATCACTTCTACAGAGAAACACAACAAAAACCACAGCATACCAATACATATACACATGCATACACGCACACAATTTATATACCTCTCCAAGAGCTTCATAGCGCTTTTGGTTCCATCTATGCAAATCTTCCCGGTAATTAAAAACAAATGGCTCCCCAGTTTTTATGTGTCTTAACTGCCCTTCTGTAAAAGAAACAAAATCGTTACATTTTAATATACTTCTTCATTAAAAGTAACATACATTTAATTGTTGAAAATTTTAGAAGAAGTCTACATCTAAAAATTGGGCTATTATGAATTCCTTCTCCTTTTTTGGTTATAGAATTTTTGAAGGAAGATAATTGTAGCATAACAACAAAATGCATTCCCCTTGAATGGTATATATTGCTAGAGAAAGCTAAACACAAGTGATGACAGTGAAATTACATGCAGATATCAAATGCCAAACTGCTTTGCAAGAAATATTTATGTCTCAACCTCTATGGATTAACAGTGATATGTAAACATTAGCAGTTAATATTTGATCTTCAATGTCAATTAGATGATCAAATTGTAGCTACAAATCCCCTGCTTCAAAACCAACTGCATTTATGAAGAAATGTGAGTACAAATTGAGCTGGAGGCTGGCAAGAAAGGAAACATTTATTTTCAAGATTAACCACATTCTAAGTTAATCTGAAAAAAACCATGTCCACAGTTAAGGTAAATATCTTAACTCCTAGGCACAGTGCAATCGAGTAAGAGCTCTTAGACTGAGGGTATTTTGAGATTACAACAGCAGAACAAAGCAGAATGCTTGATCAGAACAAAACCACATGCTATTCTTAGATTCCAGTGTAGCTTTCTGCAGTTGGCCTTGTTTATAGCAAAAGTTTAGTAGCATACCTAACCACAAATGAAGACACGGACTGAGTTAAAGTAACTAATAATAGGAAAATGGCAACCAAACAAGAAGCTAACTGTGGAACACAGATACCTTACCAGTAATGTGTCAGCTTATTAGACAAAACACAAGTTATGGTCTCAGAGCATCAAAAAATCACAGTAAATCAGAGAAACATTAAAAACAAGGATATGTACAAGCATCTCCTTTGAAAGCTGAAATGTCTGCACGATGAAAGTAAGGTTTCTCAGCAAAATATTTCCTCTTGAATATTAAGAATTGCTAACTTAGTTCACAACTTTTCAGGACCTTTAAATTTTGATTCTTGATGTTTTAAATAAAATATTTAATATTTGATATCTCTAATAGTTATGCTTATTTGCTTATTTGACTTTTTTTCCCCAGACCTGTCTTACACTTGAGGAGTACTTCTCCCCAACTTCATATCCCTGTCTCAGGCCCAAATATCCTTCTTCTCATATTTTCATCATAACTCTACCTTCAGCTGTTCCTCCTCAGCTAGCTACTCTTCAAGTATGCCATTCAATAACACATGAAGTTGCTCTCTCCACAAGTAAAGTGGAGCAAGTACCTGCTATATTTTTTTTCTTTGGCTTTCTGGAACCTTTGTCTTCTTCAGATTCTTTAAATCTGATAAAAATCTTCCTTACTTTTCCATCATAAAAAGAAGCATGATTATGACATGACTGAACATTTGAATTAAAAGTACAAAAGCAAAACAAAGACCTTTTTGCTTTGCTGACCAGTAGCATATGTAATAGGTTTTGCTACATTCTAAGGAAATCGCTCAGGCTGTGAGGTTAGTGATGGAATATTCAATAACATCATTCTAAAACATCATTCCCCCAAATTCAAATTTCAGCCCTTTTTATCAACCACATATGAACCATTAACTCTGAAGTCAGTAAGGGAAGACAGTAGACACTGTGCAGATCTAAAAATAAGGAGCTGAAAAGTGACAGAGCTGAACCCCTCCCATCAAAGAAAGAGCATCACTTTCATGACACTTTTAGTCTCTAAGTACCTTCCTGTGAAAGCCATCAGGGTATTAAAAAGCTAAGTGTTGCATAAATGACTATCATTTAAAGGAAAGCTCTTTTTTTTCTTTAAGAGTGGAAGATGTAAGACAGGCAGATTTAGAAACTAAAGTTCCTCTGTTCACAGAACAGGCACTGCAAAGAAGTAGAATCGTAAATGTCCCCATTTGTCCTACAGGTTTCAAACAATCTTGAAAGAGCCATGTCCTGGAGTCTGGTATTACTTTAGCTCAGAGGCTTATTTCCTACCTGGATTTTAAAATGTATGCACTGGAAATGATAAATACTACTAACTCATTTAACACACAGATTTAGCTAGCTGGAAGTACTTGTAGTCGTCACACACTTAGCTGTAATACAAAACCGTGACCCACACCAGAAGAGTAAGAGACAGTCTATCACATTGCTCATCCTTGTAGGTGTCTTCCTATTGGTATTAATGAAATAGCTGGGATAAATTATTAGCTAAGTAATAACTTCTTTTGTATCCATAAAAATGAACCAGTAAATAAAATATTTCTTAAATGAGTGACTACTCTTCAGGTTTGCTTTTTAATCCTAATGCTAGAGAAATTACTTTCAGAATTTTTGTATCAACACTGCTGCAATAGCAAACAAGAAGTCATAAAGTATTCACAGTACAAACTGCAATATTGTATAAAATGAGGGATTTTTGTGACAATTTTATGAAATAAAAAAAAATTACTTAGCTAGATTTACAAGTCTGTTAACACTAAGGCTTAAAATTTTATTCTTAACAGAAAAGTGTGAAATTCTAATAGGGACTTATAAGGTATAATTAAAGTTCTGATAACCTCTCAACATTATTCTAAGTATAGCCTTTACAAAGCATATATGACTTACTTTCATTAAAGATGTACTCAAATCCTTCCAGAGTATCAGGAAATTCAAGTGGTGGCTCATCTTTTTTCATTAGTTCATCCAAGTCTATTCTAGACAATAAATCTAAAAAAGGAAAAGAAAAATTACATAATGCATGCTATGTCTTTTTTATTTCACCATTATCACTGACAAAATGTGTTTGTTCAGATTTGTAGATCTTAAGGGCAGAAGGACATCCTACATATTACTAAACATAGGACTTCGTTATAGGAAATCTCATTCCAGATTCAAAAGCTGGGCCTCGTTGTCAGCATAAGTTCGTATTTATTTATTTATTTATTTATTTACCTATCTATCTCTAAGGTTGATCAAAAAATGTCCAGGGACAGAGAAGGCACCAAAGACATAGTGATTTGTTTCAATGATTCATTACCCTCAATGTTAGAAATACGTCTCTGGTATGCATCATGGTTTTTACATGAACTTACCCAGCTTCAATATCAAGTCATTGATACATTCTTTGCCTTCTTGAAGAGCTCAGATTATCGAACACACATCGTCTCACTGGCATTTACCAGCTGTGATCACAACGTTCCTTAACCTTCCCTTTGATACCCAAATAGACTGAGTTACCCGAATCCTTCTCTCAACCACCCTCCTTTAATAACCCTCAAGGTAGAAAAAACTGACATCCATTTTAAGGCCAGCCATGACATACACATCCTTTTCAGACTAAGACAGGATATCCTAGTTCATCCTGCATTCACTAATGCAAGTACACTAAAATGAGAATAGTCTGCATTCTTCACCCTAGATTTAAGGATTTACGTTTAACCAGAGGCAAGCATATAGGGACATCTTTTGCTTACATCTAACTACTGAACAATTACTGCATACACAGATAATAGTGTACAGTCATCTCTCCTCTCCTCATTGCTCATCATCCACAAAACACAATGCTGTCCTTTTAACATACTTTTTTATTAATAAAAAATTATCAAGAAATGATTCAGCAGGAGTCCACTGAAATATATTTTCCTACTTCCTCGCAGATGAATTTGAAGACCACACAAACACTCAGGAGTGCCATGCTGACTTTTCACTATTATTGTTTCATAAATCACGATACCATGTATTACCAAGGAAATGCATTAAGTATTCTAAATAAATTGGTTTATTACCTTTACCATCCAAAGTTGTAGCTCAAAGGAAAGAAAACAGTTTGAAAAGACTCACTTTCTTTAAACTTGCTTTGTTTGACATTAACTACACTTCCATCCTTTAATTACTTAAAATCATTATTTGAATAGGTTTTATATCACTATTTTTGCTTAGTCTTGTCACCAGTGACAAGCCTAAAGGTTACCCATATTACCTAAGTTTAGTATTGGTACGTTAACACTTGAAATTTCTACAGTGTTTAAAATGCACTGAAAATCAGCTTCAACATTCCTCACAGTTTCTTGGCCTGCTCTTTTCTAACTCCTCAGGTTCATGTGACATTCACTCCATCATCCATATGATTGTCTCCTTCTCTAAGTGATTTCACTGGGTAAAGCTGGAAGACCAAAGGCCATCTTGCACAGCTGCTGATATTCAACACCTCTCCAACCCATACTTGGTATCTGAGCATCTCTGTGGTATCTAAATAGGTATACAACATCGGACGTTGACTTGAAGATTTCTAAATGTGGCTTTCTCAACAATAGCTCACTTTTACATCAAATCTGTTTAATAGCAAGCCACATGACTCTCAATTCATGTAAGCAACCATATGCTTGGTCTTGTGCATTGCCCTTTGAAAGTTCTGGGGGAACTGCTTTGGTCCTCAACCAAATGACAGGAGAAAGAAAAGAACGTTGTCAACGAAGTTTTTCACAACAAGATGTAAAAAGCGTGCCCCTTCTTCCTCTGTACTTTCACAATGTCAAGGTAGCAAAACAGTCTTTAGCATGTCTTTCTCTCCTTGACGAAGAGACTCCAGTCACACCACACCTCTAGAATTTAATTTCACCACAGTTTTCATGTCTTCTTACTGTGACCTATTTGGCAATGTGTTTACACAGAAGTGTCAGTTACTATATAATAAAATATCCATCTCCTGAGTAGCAAGGGCAATACTATATGAACAACACTAAGCTTATCTGCAGAATGTACAGCTTGTCATGATTTACAGCTTCCATCAGAGTCACTCAGGAAGACTGCAGTTGGCCTGTGCTCCAACCACTGACACGGCCACTTTCTTCCTGTGCAGTTTTTTAAGTTAAAATTAGCTAAAGTGTTCTCATGACTTTGAGATTCTTTCAAGATCTGATCCACCGTTCTCACCTAAAATCTTGGACTCTCCAACTCAATTTGAGACTGGTTCAACAGAGCCCAAAACTGAGCGATGCGCAGAAGACCTTCTACAGCTCAATCGGAATTCACTAAATCGCATGAAGAAAACAACATCCTCACACAAAGTTTTCATTCTGTGGAATACTTCTTGGACACTAATCTTTAATGAAGATCAAATTAAGGCCAATTATAAAATGGGAGTTTTACTTTTCCAAACACGAAGTATAATTTCATTAAAATATACTAATTTGACAGAATTAGTCCAAGGTTTGAAAAAAGCACCAAATAAGTTTTCACCAAATGTTTCACAAATACACAGTTGTATAACTCGAGAAACACCATCTACCATCACTGTATAACAGAACATATATTTCTAGTAATACTTTGGTAGAAACCCAATTTTTACACTGGAGTTGCAAGGTATATTCTTTTTTCGTTTTTGCCATGCAAATACTTTAAATCCAATGTTTGGTTAGCTTACTTGTACATCTACCCAACTCCAGGTACTTCCAAAATCGAAAACCAGTATCTAAAAGATGTCATTTATTTATTTTATTTTTTCCTCAAGAAAATTACTCTGCTAAGTCACTTAGGTCCATTTATTTTTTTTAAACATAGAATACAAAGAAAAATTTATAAAATCAACATGGAAATCAATGTCCTGAAAATGTCTTCCCTGCTAACATTCTAGTCAGAGATTTTTAAAAGTTGCAATATGGTTGCATAATTATAAAACATAAGTGGCATAAAAATTAAATAACTCCCAGAAACTAAAAACACAAAAGCACCAGTCAACTTTCTCAAAGGATAATTATGAAAATTTTAAAAATTGATGGATATCTTATTCTGTTACTCCTTACCACAGATTGTTATTTTTTTATATCATCTTATGGAAATACTCATAATGGACACACTATTAGACAAAAAGCATTAACATAAATGGACTAATAGTCTCTTCCAGTCTTGCAATTCCCAGACTCTAACCCACGGTTATATCAAACTATTTTCCTTTCCTTAATTGTTTCTGAAATGTCAATATATGTGAAAAGAAGGCAAAAAGACTCATACCCTTTAATGCAGTAGTCTTCTCTTTTTCATCTGGGCCTCCTTGCTGCAGCTGAGCCATCATTACCCAAGCTGTCAACAGATTTAAAATACTGAGGTAAATGTACATTAATCTTCAAAGAACAATCTGAAAATCAACAAGAGTTGGAAATTAACAAATGCACTGATTTCTATTTCAACAGATCTCATTTGCTACTGCTTACATCACAAAAAACCCAGAACTTGTTCTGAAAGCAAAACTTCCCTGTGTATTATAAACCCCTATGATATGTAAGGTAAAATTAAAATTAACTTTTTCCTCTCCTTCAAAACTTATACTGGACACCCTAAAGTCTCATCACACTATCCTGGATTAAGATGTTTTACAACAAAGTGTAACACACACTCCAGTATCCAGTTTGGTCAGAGATTCAAGTTCACAAGAATGAACACTAACTTCTCCCTAACCCTAAAAGGACATCTATCTAACTGATACTTCTTTTTTGTGAGTCTAATGTAACATCAGTAAATGATAAGCCTTTTGGAGAAGCATCACACCTGTAAGTCCAAAGTAGAAGATACACAAAAAACCAAAACATAGTCAACAGAATTTTCACAATCTTTGAGGATTTTCTTCGTCAATTAACTCCACTTTATTGTTCTTACTGTACTATAAAGTTTTGTTTTGGTGAAACTACATAGAGTACAGTTTTACACCACTGTGATTTCTACAAGACATTACCAGCTTTGAAATGTATAGAGTAAATGTCCAGCTATAGAGTGAATATCAATATATTCAAGGTGAGAATTTACATGTAAAATATATTTCTAAATTTTTACTATTGCACAGAAGGCAACCCAGACATTAAAATCTGCAATTTCTTTCATCTTGAATCTGACACCAAGGGAGCAAATTACGACACCACAATCACTGCTTCTTCCTTCTCAATAGAAAGCCTTGTGTGCACTGAATTCTTCTTCCCTTCATCTTTTTCGGTTCTTTGTTTTATCTGTCAGTCATTACCAATTCGTTTTATTCTTCTCACCCATACACTTTATCATGGATGAGTTTGCATGAACTGTATCTCTGCAGCAATTTGTAACTTTCAAACAAAGAGTAGTATGATTTACCAACTATACTAATGGCTCCCTAATACTTACACCTGTAAGAAAGACCCCAAAACGGTTTCTGTTACATAACAGTAGTTCACTATAAAGGCAGCAGAAAAAAATTAAAAATAAATCAAGCATAATAAAGACTATTTTTCTATTGTCTTTAGAGAAAACCTATTATAGGAAACATTTTCTTCTAGATTAAGGAAAAATATAGCAGTTTAAGGGGGTGAGAGTTATTAACGAAGGACAGGGTTTTGCGAGAGGAGGTGGTGGTCGTTCTTTTGGGTTTTTTTTTAAGTTGGGGTTCAAGAAAGTGCAATAATCCATTCTACAACTTGGACATTCGGGAGACTGACACCTTCCTCGCAGAAGGCTGGTCAGACTAAGCTGATGGGGAATGACAGTACACTGCCAAAAGTTTTTTGAAGACAGAACTCCACCAGGAAAGCTCTGCTCAGATTCTGTACTTTTTAAATTATGATGCAACTCAACACGATTCAGTTAAAATGTGCATCTTTTGGCTAACACTTTAATCACATTAGCACTCATAACAAAAGTAATCAACAAAAATAACAGCAAGGCCACAGATACTTTTTTTTGTCTTTTCTAGCATATAATGTAGTCAATGTAAATATTACAAGTGACTCAAGTATCAATTCACACATGTGCATGGTATTAAAGACTTTTCTCAGATGCTTCCAAATAGTCCACTGACAAAAGATCACCAAATACAAAATCTTGTCCCTCATCAGTTTGGACATTCTTGTAAATAATTTGGAAAAGACACTAATGCATTCCAGTTAAAATTATCAGAAGTGCTAGAAAATGACAGTGATAGTGTTTTGTGATATCCCAGCTGAAAATTTTTCTAGTCATACAAATTGGGTAGTCCTCCCTACACAAGATTTGAAAATTCATAATTGGGTTTAGGTAAGTTAATGCAGTTACAAAATACATGTAAGTGCTCAAAGACTTGTTGCTACCCAAGGGAAGAAACATAAAATTTATCTGAACAGCTTTACCTTGATAAACTAATCCCCATCCCCTCATCAGATAAATCAATGCAGTGACCAAGAATCCCTGCCACTCTTGCCTCTGCAATGGATACCTTTCTTGTTCCTTTAACAGACAAAGACCCTGCCACCGAGGAAAGAGTAGATAACTTAACAGGTTCATTTGCCAAGCTAGAAGCACCAAAATAAACAAACAAACAAATCCATCTGAATTTAGCTTTGAGAACTTCCAGTTCTTTTTGACAAAGTAAAAAACTGTTACAGCAGCCACTGGAGGGAGGACTTGATATTAGAATGAGGATGAAACAAGCACACAGTATTTTATGCGTTGTTTGTGTGAACACAGCATTTTGTTGAATCCCTCACTGATATTTGTTTAAGTGACGAATAGAAGAAATTAGATGAGAGGGTTGGATTTCCCTTCTTTGACAGACAGTCTGATGGTGCAGAAATGAACAGTGGGAAAATTATAAAACTCTGAAGGCAAATGCAAGAATTGCGGTTTATTCTAGGCATCAGTTTCAAGCCCCAATGATCTTCAGCTGCATACACTGACCACTCCTTATAGTTCACAAATATCATCACTGAGTTTCTCACAATAAATACAGATTATTTAAAATGTGTTGTTACTGTACAATTACTTAGACTTTAAAAAATCTTTCCTGTGATTGTTTTTTGCATTAGCTACAGCAAGCATACTTCCTAAAAAACAATTTACTATTTCACCTGAAGAAATATTTACAGTAAATAAGTTTATTGCCAAAAAATGTATATTTATTTGTATGTATCTTGCTTTCCCATGCAAACTTAAGATATTCTATCACAAAATATACTATGCATATTCTATGCCTCTTCAACTCAATGCCCAGCAATACTTAAAATAATTTGACAGCAGAAATATTCTTGTTTCATGGTTTCACATGAGACAAGACTGCATTTTCATCATACCCCTATTAATGCAACTACAGAACTGATGGATTCACAAACAAATGATCATTAAATTAAAAAAAAACCCACACCAAAACAAAAATCAACCAAATCCAACAGACTCTTGCACACCTAAGGAAATAGACATACATATTTCATGCTCTTATTTGTTAAGTCATACTGCAAGTTTGGATCACCAAGCCTGTGATTGTATAACAGTGCTAGTCTTCAAATTAAACTAGGCACCGTATCATATATTCCCACTCTGAAATAAATGCACACATACACAGATTTCTACAGACTTCAATTATTCTTCATTGGGTAAATGCAGCTAGAAAATGTGGCAAAAAATGTAGTATATGATTTTGCTGTATTAGCAACACCTGAAATTAAGTCAATGCTACAAATGTTGCAAATAAATGCTATAAATAATTGCAGTGCTAACCCACCACAAGTGCAACTCAAGAAGAAAATCTGCAAGTATTTTCAAACAACACGCATCCATCAAGTTTATCTGGACGTAATCTGAACAGGAGTCATCAGAATGCTTCTTTGTATTGCACTGTTTTATTAGAATACAGTTGAATTAGAGTCTTGTTCTCTGTAAACTGACATCCCAAGCAAGCTAGGGACAAGTATGGGTTAGATTTGTGCAATGTAGCTGATGACTGAGTAACACCCAGTTTTTCTTCAAAGACATGGCTGGGTGACAGTGTGGCTCTAACCCTTTCTCTGTGTTGGCTCAACAAAGCAAAAAATCTTAGTAGTATTTTCTGTCTAATTAGATTTTATCTATTCCTGCTTTTAGGGCACTATAGATGACATCAGTAACAACTGCTTCAATTAAGGTTGTACTTCACTTTCCTTCACTTATAAGACCCTATTTTCAACTGCTTATAGGTTTGCCAAACTTCAGCTCTGAAAGTCAATTATTTCCAGTCTGCTTTAGACTAAACGGTTTTGAAAAAGTTCAGCTAAAACGTCTCCCTCTTGTATAAGAAGAAGGTTCAGAGACAGTATCTTCTGCTCAGTTCTGCTGATGTTAATGAGCAGCTACAGCACCTCCATGTTGCAGAGATCAGAAATTTAGCCAGAGGATCAGCTTAGCAGTGTGTGCCTCTTGCCGTTACCCTCAAAGCCTGCCCAGATCTGCTCAAGTAAAAATTGCTTTTTGCACACATTTAATACAGACTTATTAAGACTTATCAAAATTTCCAGAAAATTTACCTATTTGCCTAGCACATACTCCATACAGGTGCTAAAAGCCAGAGGGAAGATGCACAGGAGGGGAGCAATAAATGCTAGAAGAGCAGGATCTTTAACCACTAGAATACAAAGAAACTGCCAGAGTCCCTGAACCTCAGTACATCTTTGCATTCTACCAAATGGTGGAACCTGCTGATACTACATGACACTGCAGCCGACACTAAAGGTTGATTTATTTGCATAGCAGTTACTTTCCAGTGTTCTTACCCCATAAACTCAAAAAGCAGAGGACTGTGAGCTATATGCATTAGTGTCCCAACCGTGCCAGCAACTCACTTGTTTACACAAGGCAGAGTCAACACAATTCTACACACTGAAAAAATAATTATTTCATTTTAACTTGCTTGAAATGCTGGAAATGACCTTCATAAACACATGCATGCAAACATGATCAAATAAACATGTCAAAATAACACAAAAAGAGGCAGCACAACCTCAGCGAGGTTTACAACACGATGGTCTTGCCAACCAAACACGAGGTTCAAAACGATCATCAAGAATTCTTCTGTAGTAGCAACAGCTTTGAACACATGTACTGGTTGTATCTGGGATGAAGTTAGTTTTCTTCACAGTGGCTTGTATGGGGCTACATTTTGGATTTGTGCTGAAAACAGTGTTGATAACCCTGGGATGTTTCGTTCCTGCTGAGCAGGGCTTACACAGAGTCAAGGCCTTTTCTGCTCCTCCCCCCCCCCCACCAGCGAGAGGCTGGGGGGGCACAAGGAGTTGGGAGGGGACACAGCCGGGACAGCTGACCCCAACTGGCCAAAGGGATATTCCATAACATATGACGTCATTCTCAGCAGATAGGGCTGGGGGAAGAAGAAGGAAGGGAGGGATATTTGGAGATATGGTATTTGTCTTCCTGAGTCAGCGTTAGGCATGATGGAGCTCTGCTTTCTTGGAGATGGCTGAACACCTGCAATTGCTTATTTTGCTTTGCTGATGCACCTGACTTTTGCTTTCCCTATGAAACTGTCTTTATCTCAACCCACAGTGAGCGAGCAGCTGGGGGGGCTTGAACCCCTGCCTATAGGGGTTAAACCACAATAACACATAATACGATACTCTCTTAAATATGCAGAACATCAATAATTAAGCATACGGAGAACCATACTTCTGTTGAGGCAGATGGATAGTTATCTAGTGAATCATGCAAGCAACTCTGGGGACACAAAAAGTGATCCTGCAGTGAAGGCAGGAGAATGCTGCCAGGTAGAACTGTTCACAGGTGGAGGTGCAGGTGTATTTGTAGGTGTTCTTACTGACTACTCTACTCCTCAAAACCAAAATGTTCTCACATAACCTCTTTTTGTCAATTTCCCATTTTCTGGGTATTCAGCCTGAATGATTTCCTTCAATGCTCAGAACTATGGACCACTGGACTCCTGTTTTAAGGATAAGTTAGAAGAACCTTCCCTAGCTTTCCCAATCTCAGTACCCTAGATGAGTGTACACTGATGAGTAGGACATTAATTTCAAGATGCCTTTTACCATCACCTTCCTCTAAAAGGCGAGTAAGAATCCTCCACAAACAGCAAATGCTAGGGAAAATCCAAGGAATTAACGTTTGTGAAGAACTAACACCTTGCAATTGAAGTCTCAGAAAAAGCTCATGTAACCTGTACCATAACATGCTATATTCAGTGCAAGATTTGTATTGTGTTGTTCCATTAGTACATGGGACTGTATCTCAGCTGATGAGGTCAAAAAGAAATGTTGAAGCAATATAATTATTTGGAAAACTGTTGCATGAAATGCTCTTTGATTACAGAATCAGATTTTCCTGTCAGTGTACATTGCAAGGAAAAGTCACAAGGACTTGGCACAATATTACTTCATAATATACCTGAAATTGCCCTGTGACAGTTTATAAAAAAACTGTTTTGGATGAGATTTTAAGATGATTGTACTAGACTGTTGATTTTAAGGGGATTCTGGCTTGAAAAATGGGGTGGGGAAGACTGACTCTCAATAGCCTCATCTCTACATACTAAGCAGTTACAGGACAAAGCCAGAATTTTTAATCTTTTTAAAATATCATCTTCTCTCAAGCAATCCCATGGGTCAGCTGGGAGAGAAAAAGGCCTCTGAACACAGAAAAACTCGAAAACTATTAAAAGAGCCTTTTCTTAGGAGAGATACCAAAGTAATTTGCAGGACAGCCACAGAAGAAAAGAGAAAGAAAAAGACTAGAAAACTCTAGGGAAATGATTTCTGCTTAGGCTACCGTCAAAAGCTGCTAAAAAAAACCCTAGACATATGTGGCTAGTACTTTAAAATCACTTTTTTCTTTCCCCTTTGCTCTTAAGTAATAGTGCAACTTTCAGAAGGGCTGTCTGCCATTAACCGAAGACTCCTGAAGAGAGACAAATCGGCTGGAAAAGCAGTGAATCCAGGTCTGTAGCCCAGATCCTCGGACACAGCGAGTTATTTCTAATTCTGCTGCAGACTCGGTGCTGAGGAGGTGCACAAAAACAGACTAGGGAAAGGTAAGAGGTGCACCCAGCTTTCTGCGACACACCTGTTTCCTCCAACACCTTCCAGAATGTGCACATGCAAAGAATTAATACCACCACCCCGCTTAACTACTCTGCACCTAATGCAGATACTCTGATGGCACAGAAATATCCAAAACAGATGGATGCTATGCAGAATCACATCATGCGCAACTGAAATGAGCATGCAGGGCTACTGAAGACATCAGTTCATCATCAAGATATCTTATTTCAGAATTAGACTAAAATACCCTGAATTCCCATAGTGTACGTACCTCCTCCTTGCAGCAGCGTCTGCCTTCTCAAGAAATCTGCCTTGCAGCTCTGCCCACAGCTTCTCCTGCTGTAGGGCACCCGTTTCTTCTATTTTACCATTTCTCCCAGCTTTACTAATACAGTATCTCAAGTATCTTTGCTCTGCCCTCTACCTGAGAGGCAGCACAGGTTATCTAGCCAGCTGAACCAAGAAGTACTACTTCATTTCAACTGTCTGGCAGGCAAAGCAAATAGCCCCGTGAAACAGGGGCAGTCCACAGATTTGCTTCTGCTGGATTGTCATAAAGTAGCACCACATTATATATATATATAAACAATGTAAATAAAGTAAACTCATTATTTTATTTAAGATTGACTTGGTCTTAAAATTCTAACTGCATCACACTTGTATTTTTACTTGTTTTTTTACATCAGTAGATCTTCTTTTACTTTCTATTACAAAACAATCAAAGAACAAAGATAAAAAAGCAAGGCAAGTAAATTTAATCTTCCTTACTGGTTCAGCTTTAAAAATTGAAAATATTTATATTAAAAATATTCTATTAATTAAGTCAGTAACTGTAATCAGACTTCTTTAGACAGCTCCGCTACTGCTTAATCTACAACCTTGCTGTATCAGCCCAGAGCCAAGACTGCCGAACAGCTTTTACCACAGCATCACAGAGCAGTCTAGGTTGGGAAAGATCTCTGGAAACGATCTGGTCTCCAACCTCCTGTTGGACCTTGCCTCATTAGGCCTTACAGGGCCTAGGGTGCTGCCAAGATGAGGCTTCAATACTTCCAGTTAGGGAGATCCCACCATGCCTTTGAGGAACTTACTCCAACGTTTAGTATTTCTAACAGATTTTCTTTTTCTTACACCCAGATGAAATTTCTCCTCTTCACCATGCATCCTTGTGAACAGAAAACAACTCCTCCTCCATAACTACCTTCTAGGTATTGGATGAACGATGAAATCTCTCCGAGCCTTCTCTCCTCTACAAACTTCCTTGAACCTTTCTCCATGTGTTGAGTTCTCTAACATGCTAATCATCCTTCTGAGGTACTAATCATCCTGGTGGCCACCTGCTGGACCTTCTCCACTTTTTCAATGTCTCTCTTGAAATCAGGGGACAAAGCAGACACAGCATCTTAGGTACGCTCTTACCAAGACAACGGAGGACTCTGTTTCCCTTCATTGCCCCAAGGGCACAGTACTGGCATTGCTCAGCTTGCCATCCAACAGCACCTCCAGCTCCTTTTTAGCAGAGCTACATCCCAGCCTGCACTGCTGTTTGGGAATTATACCTTTGTCAGTGCACAACTTTACACTTATCTTTGTTAAACCTTAGGCAATTCCTGCTGGCCTAGTTTTCCACCCTGTATGACGGATGATGGGTTACTGCCGTGCACAAATACAGCGTATGATGATAATTATAATTACAACAAGGAATCAGGCAGTTTCACTTGCACCTGTGATTTGAACTCCAGAAGAAAAAATGGGGGAACAACAGCTCCCTTTTTATTCAGGATCCTCTTGCCATACGTATTGATAGCTTTTATTTGCCATGCTATTAAGCAAAGTTACCCAAACACAGCCCTTGGAAAGATTAAATTCTATCTATTATATGAATTAATTCGATGAGGTTGAACAGGTGTATCAAATGGTTTGGTGTAGCCTCAAACCTAAATACTCTGTCCTAGTAGCAACCACTTCAAGACAAGGGCTAAAGAAACTTCACCAATCATTCTAAACCAACCTTGTAAAATTCTTTGTCTGTTTTGTGGAAAACATTGCATTTCCTACCAGTTTGAATGAATCACTGCTAAGGAGGAGAACTGTCTTAAATTTTGTAGGTGCAGAATGTGTGATAGAGCAGAGTTCAGCCAAGTACTGCCAAACTTAAAGGTGCAGATAAAAGCAGCAGATGAGTAGGAAGAAAGAGACTGGAGATGCAACTTAGTCTGACAAAAAAGCATTACCACAAATTCATTATTTTTGCTTAGAAGGTTCAGTTTCAGGCCAGACGGGCCTGCAAAATCAATCAGAATTACTTGCTGTTAAACAGAGGCCTTTTATTTCCTTCAGCTACCAGTTACTGAGACGAGTAACTTGTGTTTAACCACAGCAGTTCTTCCAGAAAGGCATCCACTCCCAAATTCAAGTTATTAAGAGCTACAGAGTCCACCACTTGCTGTGATAGTCTGAAAGGCTAGTCACTGTCTTTTGTACTTTATTTCCAGTTTGAATTACTCTGGCTTTGGGCTTCCATCACTAGTTATTACTATGCCTTTGTACGTTAAGTTTTGTTTCTCTATTTTTCCCTTAGTTTATTAGATGCTACAGTCAAGTTCTATTTCTTTCTTCTGGTAAACTAAAAAAGCTTAACAGAGTCTGTTTCTATGAAATTTTGATTCTAATTCAAAGTAATGTTTTCCAGTTTCTCTGTCCCCTTCCATTTTTTAAATCCCAATTGACAGCATTATGCAAGCCAAACTCCATAGGACAAACACCGCAGGAGTGCAGCTTCTCAGGAAGTTCCCCATTTTTCCTGATTTCCTTGTTTCAGTTCTGAAAACCTGACCTGCTTTTTTAATTTAGTTTTTTAGACTGTAGATCTAACTTGTCAAATAACTGGATAATACCAAATCTTTATTATTTATCATTCTAACAATCTTGGGTTTAAAACAAATGTTAGTAGTAACAATTTAACGTTATTGCCCAAGATCACTCCCTAAGCAGTATTTATGGAAGACTACCCCTCCTAAAAACTGTTACTTAAAACTTTCTCAGAAAGGCATTAAGTGCCTCATGAGGTGGCTATTTTACTGATACTGAAGAGTTCTGAAGTTTGACTAAGACTTATCTTAAAGTACTCCCTTTACAAAATCTTAAATCTAGTATACTGAAGCTGTAACAAGCAAACTCATTACCTGAAGAGAGTTTATTCTGTCATTTATTCATTAATAGAATTTTCCATTAGGATCCCCTTATTTTACCAAAGTTGTGACAGTCAGCTAAACAATATATTATTCTCTGGATTGAACCACGCTCTTCTACCAAGTACTGACAAACAATCAGCACTTTTCTCATCTTCTACGATTTCCTTATCATTCCAAATATTATTTAAAATGTGTAACAAAAGACTTCCCTTAAAACTTCTTTTATCATTCTTTGGGTCAACTTTAATAAATAATCACTCTCAGAAAAGACAATGACTAACCATTAAGTCACAAAAAGTAGCAGACTCTTCGTAACTCTTTCAGTCTGCGATTAGATGCCTTTTTAGAAGGAATTCTGCTGTTAAACACAACATTGATTTGAATAGCGTGGTAGCTGAGAAATATAACAGCTACAACAGAGTTCATCAATAAAAGAACAGTAATTACAGGACAAGGGTAAACAATCCATTGCGTTATTCCACCTTCATCTCATCTTATGATCAGATGGATAATGCCTAACCCTAAAAAGTCATGTAAACAAAACACGTGTGTACTAAAGTCTGTCCATGTTAAAGTTCTTATTTTTTCTTATTCTCTACAGCAGCTGATCATACTGCTTCCCAAAACTACATGAAAATTAACACAAGAAAAGCAGACATACATTATACAGTTTGTCGCATGAAAAAAAAATGAACCAGCATCAACCTCACTGAGTGTAAAAGAGACCCCTGAAAAGCACATTACAGGCAATACAAACATTTTCTCCCATAACTGACAATTATCAATAAAATCTGCACTGAAATAGCACCGCCTTTAAAGCATCCTTACGTAAACAAGAATTCTTTTTTTGTAATTAAATAAAAGCTGTACCGAGCATTGTAAGGTCACGTTAGCAGTATAAACACAGGACAAAATGAATCTGCAAAGAAAAATATCACATCAACTATCAACAACAATTACAGGACAGCAAAAAATGTTGCAAGTAGCCAACCCTCCAATATTTTATGTTTTTAACCTACTCACAAATGAAAGCAAAAGAAAGCATTTCAATTACAACAGCTTAAAGATGTGACATAATCCAAAGAAGCAAAAACCTTTTGTCCTAAATTCCTTGTGCTGGAGAAGGAGGAGAAAAGAAGAGAAAGAAAATCTTAGAGAAACCAAAATTTTCAGATTCTCCATGCTTTTTACTAAATTCTACTGTAAACCATGAAAAAGGATACAGAAAAAACAAGAAAATGAGGGGTAAAAGCAGATGGAAAGTGATTTTACAAAAAAAAAAAGAAACCCAAACCTTGTTAATAAAAGATCAGCAATGCTAGACAAAATATATGCTTTCTTAATGTAAATGAAGTTTAGCAGACTTCGTACAAATCTGGAAGGTGACACAAAAAGTCTGATAGACATTAAAACAAAAAATGAGGAGAGGGACAGAGCACTGTCCTTGGAGACATTCAAAACTAAAAGTACCTAAAAACTTAAGCAGAATGAACTCCACATTGAAAAGTATTTGAAATTAGGATTCAAGAGCTTTAAAACCAAGCCCAGTATAGCAGAGAAATATTATTTTTATATTCCCAGTAAAATGTGTCTTAACTAGCTAGGTGTTTGACTACCATGAGAATTAGGTATAGCCTTCAAACTAAATGGAAAGCAACTACCAAAATAAGTCTATACCTAAAAATTACTCCACTTCAAAATATTTCTCAATCTTGCAAAAATCAGCTGAAACAAATTTCTCCATTCCAATGGATACACCTTTTGTGTTACTGACTCTGAGACTTCACAAAACATAATGAATATTATTTCAAGCTATTATAGTTTGGAAAGTAAAAAACCCACAATTTAGAAGAAAGTAGGTGTCCTGGTTTTGGCTGGGATAGAGTTAAATTTCTTCCTAGTGTTGTGTTTTGGATTTAGTACGAGGAGAGTGTTGATAACACACTGATGTTTTCAGTTGTTGCTAAGTGCCCTCCTAGTCCAAAGACAGCTCCCGTGCCTGCTGACTGAGCTGGGTACACAAGATGGGAGGGAACATAATCAGGACAGTCAGCCCGGCTGGCCAATGGGGTATTCCATACCATGTGACGTCATGCTCCGTGTATGGGCGGGAGGCGTGATCCAATCGCTACTTGGTTATCGGTCAGCGTGACCGATCAGCGTNGGGGGGGGGGAGTCTTATCAATGTCTATTAAGTGCCTGATGAGGAAAGGAAAGACCACTGAGCCAGAGTCTTCCCAGTGGTACCCAGTGAGAGGGCAACAGTCAAAATTGGACATTTGAACATAAGGAAAAACTTCCTGACTCTAAGGGTGGTCAAAGACTGGAACAGGCACTCAGAGAGGTTACAGAGTCTCTGTCCTTGGGGGTACTCAAAACTTCCTGAACACAGCACTGAGTGAGCTGCTCTAGGTGACTCTGCTCTGGGTACTGGGTTGGACTGGACAATCTCCAGAGGTCCCTGCCAATCTCAACCACTCTGTCATTTTGTGAAGACAGGAAAAATTAAAAATGCACAACAAATGAATATGCAAAANGGGTTAAACCACGACAGTAGGAAATATTTTCTAGACTATATATCTAATGTTGCTCAAAAGTTTAAAATGAGCCTGAAGAAACAAATCGGTGAAGAAGATCCTGGCAACGACATCCTGGGCTGCTTTAGGAAAAGCACTGCCTGCAGGTTGAGGGACATGATCCTTCTCCTCTACTCTGCACTGCTGAGACACATCTGGAGTGCTGTGTACAATTCCAGACTCCCCAGTACAGCAGACACACAGACATACTGGAGCAAGACCAGCAAAGGGCCACAAAGGCATTTAAGGGCTTGGAGCATCTGAGGAGAGGCTANTGTGTGTATATATATATTTATACAAATGTTAGCTACCTCCCACAATAGCAACGAACAGCTTATAACAAGGGATGTGAGAATCATTATGAGCAGTATGCGGCTGAGCAAGAATTAGAGCTCATGGTCTCAGAGGTTTCAGTTTTGTGTTCTTAGGAATTTCTTTCTGATTCTTCAGTTTGTGTGAAACAGCCAAAATTTATCATCATGAAACTGTCAAAACTATCAGGGCCACAGCCATGACAAATTTGTGAAAGCTGACAACACTGGATATTACTCATTCTACTGGCAACCATTCTTTTAAGTGCATTAAAACACCTTCAAGGGTGTTAAAATCACCCTGCAGACGAATCAAACCTTAAAAAGTGACCACATTGTGTTTCCACAGATGATAGCATATGCTTAAAATGTGTGTCTTCCTTACCCAAAGACACTATTAAAGCGTTGTCAAGTCTACAGGAACCAGGAAATATCAAAATTAAGGTTGCCTGCACAAACTCAGTTCAGCACCCATGCACTAAACTCCACTCTCACACAACAACCTATGTGGAGAAAATAAAAACAAAGAGGAAAGAAGTCACCTCATTCTCTCCTACTTCTCTAAGTGCATCTATAACTAAGTTTCTGCCCAGTGTGGTCTTGCCCAAATTCTTTTAAAAAATATACCCATGATGAATACTCCACAACCTCCCTAAAGTTAAGTTCACGCTAAGTTCAAGCTTGAACCTCATCTTATGCCCCAATGGATACCCAAACTGTCAGACCTCCTGCCTTTTGCTCTGCTTCCCCCAGCTGTGGTTGACAGCCCTGAGGAATGGAAGGCAAGGGGAAACCTCCCCACCAAACCTGAAGTTCTCCTCTCCATGCAAGGTGAGTGATGCAAGGTTGCACACTCCCCGGCAACTACAGAGAAACGACATCCCCCACTATTACTGACAACTAAACTACCCTGTTTGACATAGTATGAGTATTTTGGCTGTAAACAGAAATCTACTCCAATGTTAAACCACCCTTTTCAGGAGAATATTCTTCCTAACCTCTGCCCCAGCCCTTTTATTTCCTGACACTTAGGAAGTTTATGCCCTTTCTCTTTGTAGCATCCCTTCCCGTACCTGGAGACTGCTTTCATGTCTTTCTTAGTCTCCTCTAGTTTCAGCAAACTACTCTTTCCGCCTTTCCACATTGCACTTTTTTTCCCTAGACTGCTGAAGATTCTTGTTGCTTTTCCCTGGAAGACTCTCCCATGGGCTCAAACCATTTCTTAAATGTGATGCCCAAAACTGACGAAGCCCAAGCAGTGTGGAGTAGAGTGAAATTATCATGTGAGATGTTTAAATATGTCCCTTCTAACTATACACCCCAGAAGAATGATTACCCTTATTGCAACAGCACAGTGCTACTGACGCATGTTTAGACTATGATTCACCTAAAAATCTGGGATTCTTTTTTCTAGAATTATTGCTATTTTGTATTTATGTAGGGAACTATCTAATCTAAGCACAGTACTTCGCGTTTGTCCTTTTAAACGACATTATTTCTTTTACGTTTTCTCTAATTTTTCTAAGCCATTTGAAATTCTAAATTTATTCTTCACAGAACTTGAATCTTCTCCCAGCCTGGTACGCTCTGTAAAATTAATAAATGTACTCTCTACGCCATCACCATCCAAGTCATTAACAAAACGAAGGCATAATCACGTTTGTTTTTTTCCACTGCACTTCTGCCTTTGTCAATGCATAGAATGAAGGTGCTCACTTGATAAGGAGCTATTCAGTTTTTTGTCTGACCTTCCTCTCTTCAGCTTTAAGTATGACCCTAATGTTTCTCCCATCCTCAATTCCTCCTCCCCCAAATTTAAGTGCCTCTCAATCATCCTCTCCAATTTCTCTCACAAGCTCCCAGTCCCACTTGGCCTCATTCCACCCGGAGAGCTTCTAGTGCCATTCCACTCCCTCCCCAAGCCATCCTCGTTCATCCTTTCATTTCGAGTGCTTTCACAGAGACACTGCCAACTCAACTCCTCGTTTCAGACTTCTTCCCGTCGCGTCTGCTCCAGCCCCCTGGTTTCATTCATCCGGCCATTACAGAACAAGCATGGGAATAACAAAGCCATCGAGCATTTTCCTCAGACCAAACTCCCTGTTGTCCACTTGCACTGGCCACCCTCACCACTGTCCAGCGGTGGAGCAACGCACCGTTGTTCTGTGGTGCTGGTGCACGTGTCCGAACAACAAAGAGGGCACAGCGTGTCTTGTACAGGTAGAATCACTGCAAATTTTTACATTCTAAAACTGAACTTGACACCTGACACAAAAATAGGCCTTGACAAGTATTGTGTTTCTTACCCACAACACAGAGGCACCGTACCACGGCATCGTGTATACTGGACTGGACCTTTGGAGATCAACTTGTCCAACCTCCTGAAAAAGCAGGTCTTATCAGAACAGGCTGCTTAGGCACTTGTCCAGTCAAGTCCTGAACATGTGCAACAATGGTGATTTCACAACTTCTCTGGGCTCTATTCCCATGTTTGACCACCCCCATGGTAAATTTTTGGGGGGTACATCTACCAACATTTCCCATTAAAAAAAAAAAATTAAATATATTTATCTGCTATCCTATACTGCTACAGAACAGCATATAAATGCCATTTAGAACAAGCAAACAAATTAAAAATACTATGTTATCTACACCATGCTCCTTATCTGGAAAGCTAGATAGTTTAAATACTACCATATGTATAAAGCTTTCTTATATTCCTGTTAGTAGTACTCTCCAAAGATCGCAATTCTCGGGATTTTTCTAAACAATTTTCTTTTAAATGTTTCCTCTGGATATCCCTGGCTAGGCAAAATCTGAGCTTCTCAAAGGAATGCGCTACTAGCTTTGAAAAATTCCATTTCTGCCTGATACAAACCAGGTATTAGTTTTCTCTCTCAACCCAAGAAAATGCAGGTATGGTTTGGTACCATGAAGGAACTGGATTTCGCATCTCAGCATATTTCCATTCCTCCCCTCCTCTCTCGACCAACCACCGCACACAGACAAGAATTCAAACTTCTGGTTATTTTGGTGTGGTTCTCTCAAAAGGGGTTTAACCTAATTTTCATGACTACTTAAAAACTCACCAGAAAGAAAGACAAGGAGAATAGGACTAACAGAACAGAGAATGAAAAGACAAAAATTTTTTTAAAAATCTTTAATTGCCTACAGAATGACACTGGGAAGATAATGAACAAGAACTTAAAGCACTCCTGCAAGAACGTACATTCAGCCTATCTGATATTAATGAAGTTGGTGCGATGATTCACATGAATGTAATGCTAGAAATCAAGAGATATAACCTATTTAGAAAGAGCAACAACGGAGAACAAATGTGTGCCAAAAATGTCATTATCTGTTTCTGAGGCACTGACAACAGAAAATCATGTCTCAAGAAATGAAGTATAAGTCAGGATACTAGCTGGGGTTTGCTACAGATAAGAAATCTCACATAGCATGATGGTTAAGCATCTATTGCATCTTGCTGGAAATAAAAGTTCCATTATCACAGTGGACTTAACACCAAGTGAGAAAACCTGGAGTTTTCATGCTGCCATTATCAGAACATGCTTGAAATTTCTAAAAATTGAGGACAATTTCTTATGCTGAGAAATGTTAAATCCAACCCAAGGGAAAGCTGTGTTCGGCTTCATCCGGACAGATAACAAGTACCCCACTGTGTCACAGAGAACAAATACAGAACAAAGACTGTTCCTGCCCCCAGGTCTTACAATCAAAGGACATATTCCCAAACACATCTTTGCAAAACAACTCAAGCAGTCCCACCTCCTACCCACGCCACCCCCTCAGCTGTGCTGACAGAACTGTTTGTACCAATGCATACCGAGCCGGTTCAGGGAACCAGATCTGAGTTAAACCAGAACTGGGACCTGATCTGGGTTAAAACTACCTTCCTTTCTCCCCCTCCCTCTCCTCCCCCCCTTATTTTTTTTTAAGAGTGTACTTTTAACTTATCAATTCTCAGATTCAGTTCATTACCTGGTACAACTGAGGTGACAGAACGAGGCAGGAACATACAGCTGCTGCCTGAAAACTTTTTAGCCTGATTTGCCAACATGGGCAAGAAAGAAGTACAGACAAAGCAAAAGGACTCAATAAATGATCACTGTGATAGGCAATAGTTTATTCTTCTAAACTTCAAACTCTGCTATTCCAAAATACAAACATTTAAAATAAAATATCAAGAAAGCCCCACTAATTTTTGACTTATTGACTAGCACGTATCAAATGAGAGTTTGCATTTATAATAGCTTTGTTGATTTTCACGGCTCTGCTTGCTCTGAAATTTTCTCCTTGGCTTGGAGGTGGGCAGCTATGTTAACAGAGCCTTGCAGCTTGGGAGTTATCAACATACAGATATACAATTCCCAGTTGTTCAGATTTTATTTCACAAGATTTAATCGTATGCTTCAGTGGGGAGATACTCTTTCACTACACAGACTATTATTCTTCAAGATAGATACAGATTGTGTGCATGAGCTCACCTATTTATCTCTCATTTCATCTCTCATTTTCATATTCCCATAATGCCTTTATCTAATAGCTCTTTCACTACCAAGTATTCCTGTTAACATATTGCTCCTTTGAAAATACCTCCAGTTTTGTTTTTGACTGTGGTGTCTGTTTTTATTTAAAACTAGTCGACTTACTCAACATCTTATTTCTTGAGATGGGTTTATAACACACATGTTCTGCAAGAGGAATTACATGCTCATTTGTTAGGAAAAAAGCTGGATGTTTTCAAGGTTGCTTGGTTATACTCGACTGCTTAGGACAAGAAAGAAGCAAGCAAAGAAAGAACATGGTTTAGCATCTTCTTCAGTTAAAGGAGGAGACCAAGATTTGCATGTATTATATGCTAATGGTGCTATGCATAAATATGACATTCACTCAGATGTGCATTTCGAGGCTTTGTGAAGCCTGGCTTGCAGAACTTTAAAAGAAACTATAACCACTATGTTATCTGTTGGGTTTGGTCTTTGGACGCAACATTCAAGACAACCTGGAGCGTACCTGGCACACCGACAACAATGATCAATCAGAATAGCCTTGTCCAACTTCTCAGACAAGCAGTTATTACTCTAAAAACCAAGACACTTTTCCTTCAAGCACAGACATATACAATGGCTGCAAAATACAACTGAGCTACTAACTCCCAGCATGTAGCAGAAATGAAACAAGAATGAGGTCCACTATGCCTGTTCCTAAGCCAAAATATACTTCAGTTAAGGGATGACGAGAAATAGGAGAACCCATTTCTCCTGTGTCCCACCAGGAGCTTTCTTCATGCACACTGCATAAAGCTGACATGGTCAAGAAAGCTCAGTAGGTCAAGCAGAATATGTACATTGCAGCTGAAATGTCCAGAGAATTCAAAACAAATATCTTAAAATACTTAACTACAAATGGAAAATGGCAACTTTATGAAGCTTGTAATTCAGACAAATCCAGACTAGCTGTCTTGGGAAATAGTTCACAATTTCCAAAGATAGCTTTGGAAGCAAAAACTTCAACAATGTAGTCTGATGGGTCTGACTTTAAATGCACAAGCACCCAGAAACAAATACTAGCACTCAGTATCACTGGTGCTTCAGGTATGGACTTGCTTCCAGTCAACACCAGACTGGCTACTGTGCAGTCGAACTGACAACGTGTACAGCTAATTCTTATTTTAACCATTATCTCTCTTTCTAGACATACGATAAAGAAAATTTTCTTTCATTTGCCTGCCTGAGAAAAAAACGTATCTGCCGACAGAAGAGTCTCCTAAATTTACCACCACACTAAATATATTGGATTCAAGCTAATACTACAGTTGCGAAGACAGTACTTATTTCAGGTAAGTATTAAAAATCAATAGTTTCAACATTCAAATGTCTATATAGCAGGCTTAGCAGAGATTGGTCCCTTTCAAATTCTGCTGGGCAATCAGAAGCTGGGAGAATACAGATAATAGAGTAACTGTAAAGCAGAAACACCTAAAATTAGCCTGGTAAACTCTACATGGTTCATCTTTCCTCTTTGGATACCAGCTAAACAGAATATAAACTGCAGTACCAGAGAGGTTTCATCAAGCTGGAAGTCGATACTTCCAGGAGGGTGCAACAGGAATAAAAGCGATTACATGAAGATTGCACTAGCCCACACAGCGGGACACCATCCTCACCAGCAGTATCATTAATAATTAACTCCCAGGAGCAGACTGCTCAGGAAACTGTTAGAGGGGCTTTCACCACAGTCAGTTCACGTACAAGGTGACTCATGATCTGCTGAAGCCCGTACGATACAACACTTTCAGCCTCCTTCTTCCAGCCTCTCCGCTCCCAGCCACAGTCCCACATCCTTTCTCATGATGGCACTCGTGCTGGTGAGCAAGCGGATGCCACGAGAAAGGAGCATTTTATATCTCTAGTTCTGTATCAGCTGGATCATCTTCCTTACCTGGCTCACTAGGCAGCCAGCCGGTCTCTCATACGGCCAGGAGGGACGGAGCAGCAGTGGAAGAGCTGCCCCTTCCAGATGTAATGCCAACAGGCTGGGAAACTGCGCCCTGGGCACTCCTAACAGAGCGGGTCCGTAGCTGGAGGCCGATGACTGTGGGTCCCAGCCTAACTCCTAGAAGCAGTCAGACATAGAACAGGAATCACTACCAAAACCGGCACTAACACGTGTCTGGTGAGCGGAGCAGAAAGGCAACGATCATACAAAATCTAATGCTTGTACCTTTTCACCTTTTAATATGACTCGGCCACATTACAAGACCAGTGTAAGGAATACTGTGCGTAGTTAAACATTAAGTTCTCAGAGTTCTCACTCCAGAATCTTCCTCACAAAAACAAAAAAGTATGTATATATACATAATGCACATTCTAACCACAGCTCTTGAAACACTGAACAACATCTGTGAAAAATAACCATTTTAAACCCATTAAATTGTACTTCAGGAATTCCACTCAGCGCAAATCTGTAAAACTGATCTACAGGCTAAGTAGATATATGTACGACCACACTTATAAAGAGAAAAAAATGTCTCTTCTAAGGCACAAAAAAAATTTCATAGGGCAGCATTAAATTTCATAAGCAGATGTTTTCATGCCCACTGTTAACCAATTTGTTTCAGTAAGCGAGTGGAAAAAAATAAAAAAAGATATCCATTCATTCTTTGTATGTATGCTTTACTTCAAAGAATTCCAGGAATCTATTGTAAATCTGAAAAACTCCTCAGTCACCACAGCACATTGTTCCCCAAAGGAACAGTGGGTCAAATTCAAAGTACCAGCAATAGTCGCATTCAGAACTTTTTCTATAGAGCCTGGAATGGAAAAAACCTCCAAAGTCAGCGCTGAGTCTTCAGGGGAAAAAAAATAAGGTTGTGAACTTAAAAGAAAAAAGACCAACAGATAAATCCCCACTGAGTAATTATAAGGAGACGCTCTCCCAAACATTAGCTAACTAGTACATAAAAGGCAATTCAGTAAAAACCATGGTCAAGTCAACTAGCAGATTAACATAAAGTCATAATTGGCTACAGTCATTGAAAAAGCAATCTGAAGAAAACAGACAAAATCCAGGCACTGGTGAGAAAACTCCAATAATTAGAGGTATTTCAGTAAGGCAGACAGCACTCTGAGCGTGCACTACGCTTCTGAAATGATGATGCCCTTGTCTGCCTCCAGCTGCTCAGTACTGTTGGCCTGCTGGAAGTTTTCATCTCGTTCCTACGCCTACCAGCATCTGCTAACCTATTTCAGACAAAAAGAGTCAGGTCAGCTTAAACACTATAAATATTAGATCTGTCTTAACCCACCATGTTTTGACTGAGGTGGGCTGGGAGGGCTCAGACTGACACCACGGGTGGCACATCAGACCTCCAGCAGACTTCAGCAAGGGGTAGGGCTGTCGCCTGGCCAGAGCTGCCCTGTGAAGGCCAGTACTCTTGCGAACAAAGAATTATTAATTTTTTTTTTTTCTTTTAAAGAAAGTGAAATAATATCTGAAACCCTCAGAACCAGATCTGTTCAATTCCAGAGAAGCATATAAAGACATGCCTCCTGGATTTTACATTGCTATCACTCTGTGATACCCTCTAAGCCGTTAAGTATCTTCAATTGCTAAGGTTTTGTTTTTCCCAAGACCATTTTGTTTTTCACAAGAGCATTTTTACCTTCTCCTACATAATTACAAAAAACCTAATTTTAACATTCCGCAGGCATTCTCTAACCAATATGCTATCATCAGGCAGCTCTACATGGGTAGCATAACACGTTGCCACGCTCCTTCACCCACAGTCTCATTAAAAATTCCAAGAAAATATTAGCGATTACTAAAAGGACCCTCACCTTTTTGCTGTACTAGTGGTAATTATGCTTCTTCGAAGGCAAATATTGCCACCACCCTACCCTTCACTGTGTCACCGAATCACTGTGCAGTCAAGACCAAAGATACCCAGTCATCTTTGTAACTGCTGTCGATTTTATAATACCTCTTTTGCCAGTGATGGTATGTCCTGACCAAGGTCTGTTACCCGCTCATTCAAACTTGCTACCTTAGCCAAAAACTTCATGCAGAAATGGTGTAAAGCGGATGCTACGTTTTGTGAAGGCTCGTTAAGCCGGCTTACGTTGAGACTGAGCAGCTTCGCTCATGTAACACCACAGTTAACTATCTGGAGGGAAAGCAGTACGTTCTCTACCAAAAGCTTCAGTATTTAGCTTTGAAAGAAAAAAGAAGCCAACGTTTCTTTAAAAAGCAAAGTGCGTGTTTTTTTGAAAGGAACTATAGATGCGCAACATCTGATGTTTTAGAGTATCGCATTTTGAGTTCTCTTATTGCCAAACCAAAACTGAGTAATAGCAATAATTTCAAACGAAAAACTATCTCCCTACATCTACGTCTGGGTAACTCAGAAATGACAAATATTTCATGCAGCTTTCTAAGCTGCCAGACCAACTACGAGAAACTTCACTCCAAAAAGAAGTTTTCAATCACATATAACCAGGAAAGCAAAACTCTGAATGAAAACTACCCCTCAAGCCCAGCTGTATTATTAAGTCAGGAAAATTATGCTCACGCGGCAACTTTTTGTCATTTATGGCTGTACGGAAAGCCTGCGTTAGGTAACGGGGAAAACTGACAGGTCTTGTTCTGTGAAAGCGGCTGACAGCACCGAAAGGCCGCAGCGACGGCCGTGAGCATGCATTTTGGGGGAAAAAAAAAAAAAAGCTTTAGATTGCTTAGAAAATTAGCAGTCATTACTGTTATCCTCTGTTTCTGGCTCATTTGCCGCTCTCCGTATCGCGAAGCAGTTCGGAAGGTGCAAACACGTGGAGCAGCCGCCGGCGGAGCGCGGTGACCGGCGGGGCCGGTCCTGGGGCGGAGGCGACACTGCGGCCGCGCCCCCCCCTCCCTCCCCCCGCCACGAACACGGGCGGGCGGCACCCATCCACTCGTGAGCCCGGAGCACCGGGAGGAGGGCGGCGCGGGGGGCCCGGCCGCCGGCAGAGACCGCCGCCCCCCC
>VZTQ01008633.1:15322-63715 GCA_013400755.1 Pelecanoides urinatrix | reverse complement strand
GCCCGCTCCCTCTCAGCGGTGCCCGGAGCCCGCTCTCCGGAGCCGGGGCTGCGGCTCGGGGTGCTCCTCGGGCTGGGGGATCTCGCTGGGAAGGTCGTGTGTCCCCTCCCGAGTTTCCATTTTTTTCATAGCTTAGGAATTTGTAGAAAGGAAAGATCTGGGATAAAGTTTTTCCTGCCGGGTGTTCCAGGCGTCTTCAGAAATAGGCGAGGACGGTGTTGCGTCGGCCTTGGCACAGGCTGCCCAGGGCAGTGGTGGAGTCCCCATCCCTGGAGGGATTTAAAAGACGTGTAGATGAGGCGCTTGGGGACATGGTTTAGTGGCCATGGGGGGGTTGGGTTGACGGTTGGACTCGATGACCTTAGCGGTCTTTTCCAACCTTAATGATTCTGTGATTCTATGATTCTAAAACACCGACCCCCACGGGCAGTCCCAGCACCCTCGCTCGGGCGTAGCAAGAGGAATCCTAGAATCGCTAAGGTTGGAAGGAGGTGCACTGAGTTGGAAGGAGGTTGGAGGAGGTGCACTGAGTTTCATTTCAGGGGCGCCTTGTCTGGCTGCCTTGAAAAGCCTTCCAAATTTGGCCAAATGACCGCTGAAAACCTGCGTTACGCAGACGGCCAGTGGAGGTTTCCACCTCTCTTGGCCCTGTCGGCAGGGGAAGGTTGCGAGGTGTTCAGTCCCGAGGACAATCGAGATGGGCGGCGTACCATACACGCCACTGAAATGTTCCACCCCCTCTTAGCTCCGGGTCACGACTGATCCGGTGAACCAGAGCCATGGACAGGTCTACGTGGGAGAAGATACAACATTTCTCACCCAGGTTGCTCCCAGCTGCTCGCTGTCTTGACCAAAAGCAGGAAGCTTGTAGGTTTTGCTCTCCATGGCTTTCTGCAACACCTAAGGGAGGAATAAGTGAAATAATTTTCTCCTTCAATGCACGAGATATTATAATGTCTTGGACAACTTGTCTGTTTACATTTTACAAATTACGTTTGGTGTTTTCAGTTGAGCCGCTTGTATTGAGGCGTATTTTTCCCTGTATTTCCCATTAGGAAAAAGTGGTGCTTAGATGTCCGTCTTCGGATGAGACATTTAGGGTGCCATACGACAGTGCCGTGATTGAGGTCTAGCCCATCAGCTCTGACTATTATCTGCAGCAGAACCGAAGAACTCAGAGTTGGGGGTGGATATCAAGGCAATCATTTAATGAACATTTTTTGGTAACGGCATTGGTTTAAGCAGCCCTACCCTCTCACTCAAAGTTCATGCCATCTCTCTTCGCAAGTAGTTGCACAGTGAAGCAGGTTAGGACTGGTAGTGTTTTTTGTTGGGTTATTTTAAATTTGGATCCATTTCTTGATCTGGTTCACCATCATTCTCCATCTCCTGCAGTCCGAATGAAAAATAAAATCCAAACGACAACAATGAAGCAGTAGAACGTAGGCATCAGAAACAAGGTTCAGGGGTTGCTTGCATGAGCAGGACAGCTAAAAAAGTGCCTGTCTGTGATCATCATACGGCCCCTTATAATTACAGATCCAGGGAAGGATTCAAGGAGGAAAAGTTTATCAAAACAAGGTGGGGGGGTGGGTAGGGGTTTTGGAGGTGCTTGACCAGCAAAGAGCTATTGACCATAGATTTGAAGCTCTTCATAGTACAAAGAGGTAGCAGGCTGAAAGGGGAGGTCTCCAAGTCTCATTAGAGGACTGACCCCCAAATTCCAAGTATCAGCAGTGAAGAGGAAACGGAGGTGGTGTGCAGTAAACAGTCATTCACTGGAAGCTGGGCTTTTATCTTCTGTTTGCACGTAGCATTGTGGGGTTGTAGTGTCTTCATGGACTTCTGTGATCTTCAGTAATACCACTAATAGGCTAATACTAGCAAAAATACTAATCTGCATGTTTACTGTTGTACTTAAACAAATGGAGTGTTTTGATTCTTTTTCAGAACTGTGTCTCTTTTCTTCTTCAGTCTTCTATCCCTCCTAATGCTATAGCATTCATAGATGGTTACAAATACTATGTTACTTAAGCCCAGTGTTCTAGACCTGTTTATTGCTTGTTGAATGTCCATTAAGGTTCTTGAGTTTTCAGGAACACTGAGTGTGAATAGTGACATCTGAAATGGGTGGAAGCTGTGCTTTGCCTACACAAGGTGCTGTAGAACATCAGATGTGTTAAAAGTCAGGTCTGCATTATTTTCGACTGAGCATCCAAGGTTATTGAAACTGCTTTGCCTTAATTTCAGTTCCCAATTTAAGCAAAAACCTCATTTACTTACATGGGTTATGTAAAGTTTGAAACACAGAGATGCAGTAGAAGTGAGTTCCATAAAATATCTTCAAAAACCAGGATTTTACCCATGTCTGGTAAATGCAGCTGCATTTCAGAGAACATAGAGAAAACAAGGCATTGAACTGTTTGTTCTTACGTTAGCTCTATTCATGCCGTGTGGCGTATGAAACAACAATCCCCTGTAAAAAGAGTATGTGGTCATCTAATTAAAACTATCTTGGACTGCCCGTGTATCTTGAGTCTGTAGGAGGTTAGAGACACAGTTAAAACTGATGGGTGGATTCAGCATTTGTTACGTTTTCCTTCAAATCTAGGTAGCATGTCTCTCCTCCGTGACTATAAAGTCTGTATAAATTCTGTATAAATTCTTTCCATATAAGCTGGGTTGCACGAAGTCATGCCCAGCTGGGATGACTCCCCTTAGACTGCCCAGTTACTCAATACTATGCAGAATTAGACCAGATTTTGACATACTTGTGAACATAGACACGAGTAGAAAGTGCAGGAACTTGCGGAGCGGTGGTACCTGGAGCAGATCATGTCACTGCAGTATGATCGCAATCTGTTAAACAGGAGTGAATCAACGATCTATAGTGATCTATCTAAACTGAAGTGAAGGATCTGATACTCCCCCGTGGGGAGTATCGCGGAAGGTAGGATGATGATAATTCAGACCAGAATTACCTGGTAGGGTGGATGAGTGGCTAAGGAGGAGACTGCAAAAGCCTAAGGTAGGAGAGAAATGAGCAGGAGCACTCTTTGGGGACTTGTGGTTCGTTCTTGGACATAATATGGGCAATATAGTCATTAATGAGACAGAGATAAGAACTTGATGTGCATCCATGAAATTTGCAGATGACACTAAGTTGAAAGTTATTATGAGTAATGATCTTCTTGACTAGAGTGAGAGAAATGGGATGAAATTTAACAGCATAAAGTTCAAAGTCAGGCACGGAAAGAACAGAAAACCTTTGCTATGAACTCATTAGTTAGGGTAAATGAGGAGGAAAGAGGTCTCTTTTAGGGACATTAAGATTTCTTGAAGACCTCGTGAGACCTAATTTTCTGTGTCTTGCCACGATGGTTAAGCCAACAGTCAGATGGTCACGGATCTGCAGTAGAGAGGCATTTCTCTTTTGCTAGCATGAACTAGACATCTATCATGTGTTTGCCTGGACTTGATCCCTAAAGGAGTCCTTTCTGTTACCGTGCTTTTTTTTTTAACTTGCCAAAATATAAATAATAAAACAGAGGCCAGAGACTGTGTTCCTTTCCCATAAAACAATTAGGAAAGAGAATTTGGAAGAGAGGGAGTTTCAAAGAGAAAAATTGTCAACTGCTAGTGATGTGAAATAGCGGTGACACTGCACTGAAAACAGCACGGGGGCGGGGGGGGAAATCAAACTCAGAAACAAGACCCAGAGACTTTCAAGAAAGCCACTAAACCGGTAATACCTTGGAAGGAGGAGGCCTGGGGTGCCCTGGGACCCTGAGATAAGCAGCCCAGCCGACTGAGGAAGGAGGCACCGGCCTGGGCGAGTGGCTCTGCGAGCGTCTGTCTGCAGCAGGGCGATGGGGAAAGCTGTTCTCACTGAGGGCTGCAGCCTGCGTGACAGAGCACGAAATTTTCAGTGCTGTCAGTATGAAAATACTATTCTTCTTTTTAATATAGAGGCAAAAAATGTTAACTCGAAAGAACTGTATCGAACATGGGAGAAGTTATTTTAAGACTTCATCATCATATCTAAAGAGGAGCACACCAGGGGAACCAAATATTTGTAGTGTCTATGACAAGTGATCGTGGTCTGAAGACAGTTCTTATTACAGTAACATAAATACTGCTTTAACAAGGCTTATTTCAAATGGCTGAAAAAAATGTCAAGTCTCATCAACTCAAAAAATTGAACAGAAAAGCTGAATGAAGGTATGAATGAAACCATTTTGAACCCCAAAACGCAAGCTTCTGCTGTTTAATACTGTAGCTTAGTGGAAACGGGGCAGAAGCTCTTAAGGTCCTAAATATAAATGCAGCATGAAGAGAGAAAAAGGGAATTTGGTAATGGATACCAAGGAAACTAGGAATTATTTGAAATTTAGGTGAGAAATGAGTCAAAGCATAAAAGGGAAAAAGCTGCAAAATGCAGTATTTTTTATTCCCGTTCTCTGCAGTACATTCTTTATGGTGTGCTCTTTGTCACCCTAGACTTTATTTGTTTCTATTGATTTTATTTATATTTTGTGTCCTTTTAAAAGCTGCCTGCAAAACTTCAACTGGCACAAAGACACTGAAACATAAAGCAAGATAGGACAAGAAATTTGGAATGACAGAAGGCGCCTTGTCTTTTTTTTCTATTTTTTTTATACCACCCGCTCACAATTAAAACTTTATCTCCTCCAGATGACACACAGAAGGTGGGAAGGATTTTAGAAGCAGCTGATAGATGATTGTAGCAAGTAGGATGTCTGATTTTAATAGCTATCCTGCAATGCAACTTTCATAAGCAGTTGTTAAATCCTCCTGTGGTTCCGTGCTGGTAGAACACCGCAGCCCTTTCTTCAGGAGTACCTACGTTTCTGCTCTCAGCACCTGACAGTGTGAAATATTAACATCTTTAGTTCTCAGACAGATTACTGCTGGTTAAGAGCTCGCTAAACCTCGCAAATGCGGTTCGCAGCAGGGCCGCCCAAGTATGCTGAGACTGATCCCTTTTATTTTACGTGGGTTGGATGTACATTTGCAATAACTGTGAAGTGGTCTGTTCATACCACTTGAGCTTTGCACCGAATCCTGAAATTGAAGGATGCGTTCCAGTTCAGGGATCTTTTGCTGTGACAAAAAGATGCAAAGGGGTACCAGGGCAGAGCAGAATCACATAAAAAAATGCACTGCACTTCTGCTGTGCCCTATTGACCATCTCATGTCACTTACTTTATGAAAATCACAAGATATTATTTAATGCCGAACACTGCACAATAGAGGCCTCACTACTGAGCAACTTCAACCCAGCTCCTGTCACACAGAGATCTGGCAAACATACTAATTTCTTTAAACTTAAACATTTTTTTGTCAATGACAGCTGCTATTTCCAGAGGTCTAAAAAAAAAAAAAAAAAAGACATAACTTTGTCATTTAGCAGTTGCATTTAAGAATAGCAACCTTTAGGATGTGTGATTCTTGGGAAAAATTATCCCGTGTCTTTTGGGACAAAAATTCTTTCTGAGGCTAAGCCCAAAAGAAAAGATAGTGGGAGAAAAAAAAAAATTTCTTCAGAATTGCCTTTGTAGTTTCTTTTGATTTGTTCTTTTGGCTTGACATCGATGGAATAGACTTTTTGTGTACCGTGTATGGTGCATAAATAGAGAGAATGCATTTCATGAAAAATAAAAATGTTAGCTTTCCTGACAAAGATGATGTGTTACCTTTTGAGAAACACTTTTCACAAGAATTAAATTACAAACTTTAAAAAAAAGTGAAATACTGAAAACTCATGAAAAACCAACATTGTTCTTGAGTGCTCTGCAAGCTGAAAAATCTTTCTTTCTTTTGGCGTGAAAGTTTACTTTAATTCAATATTCTTACTCGGCTTGTTGTTTACACCCTGAATCTGTTTCTTATATCTTATTCCTGGATAATTTATTTTGGTTCCTGCTATTGTGCCAAAAGTATGATACACAAATATTCTCAACTTTGTCTTCAGCAGTTTTTGCTGAAACTAGAACATACATAAATCTGTCGTGACATTCACTCATGCTTCATTATATGTTCTCGAGAGTTTTTACAGTCTGTTATGTCTTTGTTTTTCACTTACTGCTTTTGCATTTGTTGTAAAGATTAAATATATATGATCTATATTTCAAGTTACCACTCCTAATTCTTTGGTCCTGTATATAGTTGTTCAAAAAAATGCCAGACTGGTATGAAAAGTTTTGGTGAAACGAAAGATTGAAAGCAACGCTATTGACAGAACTTTACAGTCTGTGTTCTACTATTTACTTTGTAGATATATGGGTTTACGAGGTAAACCTTGCAGAGTTATTTCACTGCTGTTACATGTGCAAACAATTTAATTGTAGTTTGAATTTTGAAATATTGGATCTCAATATATGATTACGTGATTTATTTTTGCAAGAACGTACTTAGCATACCTATAATTTTTCTGTTCCAAACTATCAATCCCTCAACTCCACAAATGATTTTTGAATAAATTATGCATGTTAGAGCAGATGACTGCTCCAGGGTATTATATAACTTTTAAAAAAATTGTACAACTGTCATCTAAACAATTTGTGTACACATAAAATGGAAAAGCAAATACATGTACCTTCTCCATTACATAGTTTAAGTGCACCTTTTGGATCTTGAGTTGAAAAAATGAGATCCCTAAAAAGGCAGAGCACATAAGATACCAGCATTTTTTCTGTTCTTCCTACTTCTAACCATAGAAGGAATACTATGGTTATCAGGGAGAGACCTGACAAAGCCGAACTAAGAAATCATGTTAATGGTAGACCATTTCAGTAGAGAGATTTAGATTGAATTAAGTTCTGTAGTGCCTATTGCCACGATAGACAGTTTTTACAAAGACTAAACTCACAAATTACTGCTGCTATGGGCAGTTACACTGACTTTATCAATGCCCAAACTACTTAAGCAGATTGTAAGCGTCATGTATTGACCAATCATCAGTCCAGATGGAAAGAAACCAAAACAGCAAGAAAAGCAATAGGATTAACATAACATTATAAACATAATAATAAAAAAAAATCCCTTTGCCTTCCTCTCCTCTCCTTTAAACAAGACTAAAACCAAGCTACCAAGCTCCTAGAAAACAAGTAGGTATGTCTCACCTTGAAGCTTGTCAGATTGGCGGTCTGCCCAAACGTCAAAGAGTGTAGGGTTAAAATGCAAAAGGTTTAACCAAAAAGTGTCTCACTACTGGGCCTGGAGAACGACTCATCCATATGCGCTGGATGCTCTGTGAGACAGTTGATGGCTTTGTATGTATTTAGTAGACTGCTGCGTGAGGTGTGGTCACAGCCTCATCTGGAAATGGCAGGAACCATCATAAAACTGACAGCTCAGCCAAAACTGGAGAAGGGTGAGAAGGGGAGGGAATGAAAATGAAAGGGTCGCAGGACTGGTTGGTGGTTCACAAATCCAAGAACCTTTAAAACATGAAAAATTAAACCGTGTTGGCTGACTCATTAGTGTGGAGGTAGCTGTGCTCTGATACCGAAGTCTGGTAGAGGTGCAGTCTTGCTCAGTAATGTTGATCAGGACCCTGCATAGTTGTCGGAAGTAAAGAACAGTCTACCATGTTCCAGTTAATTATCTGTCTAGAGAGAAGAGGAGGCCAGATGATTAATGTTACACATTTGCGTTGCATTAATGCAACAAGCTCCATCAATCTGTCCATTCATAAAGTGGATGGGCGTGTGCAAAATCTGGGAGCCTTAACCAGAATAGAAACTTGCTGTTTGAAGAGACCTAATCCATTTGCCTCTGAAGAAAGTCTTCATAGCACATGTTCAGCCGTCAATTTCCTGAAATTAATGCATACCTGCAGGTAGGATTCCTGCCAAGATTATTTCATTCCCAAAGCCACATCTGGTTCACTGTAGAAAGTATCTGTTTGCTAGTCCATACGCCAGAACAAAAAACACCTGCTATTTCAACCTCTTACCTCCCCAATGTTCCTTCCATTCTCTAGAAGGAAAGCATAATCTTAATCTACATAATAAAACCCACTTAAGACATGTTTATTATATAGACTGGAAGATACCAATGAAGAGTCCAGAACATAAGCAAACAACTCCTTTCTGGAATATACGGAGAGGTGAAATTCCAAGTGGAAATGACTGCTGTGTTTCTTGAATCATAACCTTGCAGGTGGTTGGTTTGAATTTTAAAATGATTAAATTCTTTGTTCTATAAGACTCTGTATCAGGTTTGAGAAGGCATAGGCTTTACTGATATGTAAATAGGTGTTTGTAGGTTGTGAACACAGATGTGGTATGGATTTCCAAGTGTAAATTAAAAGTTCAGAGGACTTAAAGGAAATAAAACCTGGGGCAAAATACATTAGTTTAAGTAAAAAACATAAATAACTCACAAACAGCAAGGCGTACAAATAGCTCTCACTATCCCAGGTAACACAGGTAGCTTAGAACAATGGAAAAACAACAGATACTACAAAATGCATGGGGAACATGAGCAGAAGTATTCAGACATCCCTAAACCTGAAATAATTACCCATATAAGACCTACACTGCTTTAAGTCTGTATGAGAGTTAGTCTCGAAAATGATTTGCTTACCCATGTATAACTGAGTACCAGCAGTACCCACATTCTAAATTATAACAAATATTAACCAGTAAGTTTTTCAAGGATGCCTGATAAACACTATTGAGGTGGAAAATAGAACAAAGTCAAGATGACACATGAATAGCCATGTGATACTATTTATTTATGGAGACCAAATATCCAGAAGTTATTAGACTTTTTACATAGAAAACACAGATTATGGGTCAAAAAAGTAAAGTAGTTGGATAGTAGGTAATTGCAAATTTACCAAAGTTGCTTGTGTAACCATATTTCTGTCCTCTACTGAATTCATCTAGGGACAAAATACATATGACCATGTCATTAATAGTTATCTTAAGGAACACGCATGGGTGCATTGGTAATCACTCATCGGGTGTTTTCTAATGACTGAGTGCTTGTTTTACAAGAGTACTTTTAATCAATGTATGCATTTATTGGGAGAGCTGAAAAGAGATGATTTTTCTAAAAAGCTGTCCTGAAAAGACGAAGTTATGTGCTGTTGCAGCAAACCTCCACCATGAACAAAGTTTGAAGCCTGAGTTTGTCACGGAGACGTGGCATGCTCCTTCAGCTAGTAGCTGGAGTACATCCTACCTGTTGAATACCATCACCATCATGCAGTTCTTCGCCTCATTTCCACAGAATGGATGTGACTCAGGGCTGTGTAGACACTGAGACTATTGTCTGTTGGAGCCTGGATCGATTTACTGCAGAAATTGGATAATGAGCTATTTTAACATTAAAACACTTTCTTCCGTAGGAGTTATTATAAAGTATCTCCTCAGAGATGGTTGCAACCTGCTAACAGCTGAAGTTGTCACGGATCTAAAGGGCTCAATCTGGTAGACATCAAATCTGCCCTAGCCATGACTTGCATGGCTCCTTGTCAGCTTAGGGGTAGTTGTCTACCAAATTTCGACATACAACCTTAATTCAGACGATTACTTTATGACGTGAGAACTTGGTAATTGTCAGTTTTTCCTGAGTCACTTGTTATAGGATCACTTTTTCAGGAAAAAGAAAAAAGGGTTTGGATTTATTTTTGCTTGTTTGCATGATTCCTTCCTTTTGAGAGTGTTTTTTGTCAGCTCTATATCATTGTTTTCACTTGCTGCAGTAATAGCTAACAGTCTATTCTCAAATGCTCTTGCTAGAGAGGAATAATCTGGTTCCTTCATCGTTTTACTGATGGGTATGACACGGCCCTCAGTGATACCCAACCTGCTCAAGACCTTGCATGCTTTCCTTGTACTGCCTGCCTGGCAGCGTCCGTGGGTTTAGTCTGCTTCCCACGTGCTGGAGTCCAAAGGCAGAGCAAAAAGCAACCCCACCCTTGCCCATTTCCTGGGCCTTACACTTAAAATAGATGTAGAGCTTCTGCTTCCACTCATACCACTGTTCACAACATGGACAGTTACTACAGAGAAGTGGCTTTGCACCAGCCAGGACCTGCTCAAGATCTATATGCTTGCTTAGAAATCTCCCTGTTGCCATCGAGTTACTCTCTCATTTCATGCCTAATTGGGCAATGGGTCTAATTCCTCAGTCTTTCGACTATTGCCTTGGAAGTTTGAATAGTGTCTGTCACTAAAAATGATTGCACATATTTTTAAGGAGTTCCATAAAATAGTTTTGTATCAGCACATAATTGGTATCTTACTGTAGATAAGACTCACTAGTATTTTGTGAAGACCTCCCAGCTGAGAGGGAAATGAAATATTTCTGTCAGAGGAAGCTAATTGGAAGAAGCCAGCCTCATGCTGACCTTGCACTGCTGTGAGGATGTAGAGATGAATTAGAGAACATCCATTTGCTGCCGTGCATATTTCCAGAACAAATAGCTTTGTTGCCCGTGGTCTCTACAAAAGCCCTCTCCTGGAATAAAGCACAATCTACGGGACGCTGTTTGTCAGGACAGCAGTCACTAAAAGGCAGGGCTATGTCTTAATGCCTGTCTTTTCCCAAAATTCTCTCTCTCCTGCCTTTCTCCAGTTTCATTACTATTAATGCTATCTCAGTTTTGCCCTGCTTCTAATTTTGTTAACTGCCTTTCGGAAGTAGCAAGATGTTAAGATTTGGAGCACTCTGAACTGGATACTAAACAAATGTAATTAGAGATATTTCATGCCATGAAGTGTGCCATTTAAGCCTGTTTCATAAAAAGGGCTGAGCGTACTAAAATGTTAAATGAGAATTAAGTGTGAGCATTAATGATAATGCATAGTTACCTAGGTTGTGCTATCTGACCCAATTTATTTCTATAAATGTAATAATTCCCTTTTAAGCTAACTCGGCTGAGCCCAGGAGGACGGCTTTTGCCCATTCAGAAAGGTCTACTGTACACAACAGACTTTAATCCTTATTTTTGACCCCCTTTTCAGGAGCAGTTACCATAGATTGCAGTGGTCCTGCAGCGCAGAGCCTACACTGCAGACAGCAAATCTGGCTCCCGTTGCCTTCATTTATTGAGGGTAAATGTGAATGTGAGACGTTCTTGGATCAACAGGTAGTGACAAAGAGCCAGGACATAAAATACAAAAGCAAAACATTGCAGCTTTATCAACCCATCACTCCCCAAAATGAAATGAATCTTAAGTCAATTCTAGAATCAGCAGAACTTTTTTAAGAATATAGAACTATTGTTTTATTAAGAAAAGCCAAAGAAAGCAGCAACCTGTGATACAAGTACTCCTATTTTACACACCTTACAATGTAAAAATGATCAGCTCTTTCAAGTACCTTTCATTTTTCTCCAATTAAGGGTTTAAATTTAAAGTAAGCAGTCTTGATAAATTAATGGTATGTTATTTAGCAATCTTAGTTATACAACTCCTATTATTACTGTAATTTTATTAACAAATGTGAAGGTTGCAAAAGTATCTCTTCGGACTAAGTGATGTGGCCAAGATGATGTTTCTTTTATACCCTGAAGGTCAGCTAACAGGATCACGGCATTGCCAACAACCGAGCCCTGCTATTTCTCAGTCAGGACTGAGGGACAAGTTCAATTTCAAACATGTGTTAGCTTGTATTCAGATACTCTAAAAGATGTATGTATAGAGAGAGGTTTGGATAAGAAAAACATCCAAATAAAATATTGTGCAAAGGTGCTTTTATACAGGCTAGTTATTCTGTCTTGTAAGCTCCACATTGGTAAAGATTATAAATATACTCTTGCTAAGAAAGACAAAATTGTCCTAGTGCTACCCAGTGGGTTACTACTGAATTAATTTGGCAGGGAAAGAAGGGAGGAAAGGGCATAAAGAATTTTTTTTTTTTTTTTTTTTTAACATGACTGTTTACAGATTATTCCAGAACGAGGTGTGTTGTGAATTTAAAGGATAATAACCAGTTTGGAATAACTCCCCATATGGACATTGCCATTTCAGAGTAAGTGAGGGTTTTTATTCTGGGTTAGCTTATTTCACTTGCAAAGTGTACCCTATTCAGAATAAGTGCTTCCCAGAAGGGGAGCTTTTTCACAAAAAGTATTTCAGTCAGTTTCACCACATAGACAGAAATTCACTTTATGTGACTATGCAAAAAGTTAATTATGTACAACAGATTTTGACAAAATAGGAAAGGATATTCTAAACTCCAGCTTCCACATGCAGTAACACGTTATTAGTTGGAGCATGTGTGCCTCACCTGTCAGAATGCCGTACCTGCCATCATAGGCAATCCCTACAGCCATGTTTTAAGCCTTAAGACCACAACTAATCTTCAAAGGTGAAATACAAAGCAGAGAAAATTTGTTTTTACACTTCATCACTTCTTTATGATCTGAAATGACTACAGCAGCAGCAGAGGAAAAAGTCCGTTTTATTCTTTAAATAATATTTTTAGCATTTTTGAAGCACCAGAGCCTCACAGCCCGTATGTTGACGCAGTGTTGTAAGAAGATCTTTGGAGATTTGTAAGATGCAACGGTCCCCATTTTCATTTTAAATGGTCTGACATTTTATATGCAGATAAAAAAAAGGAGCAATTAAGAGGAGAAAAAACTGCATTTCAGATCAGAACGTACAGCAGCATTAGCGTTGTGGTTACCCACGGTGCTGCTGGAGTCTTTAGGAAAAAAGCGTGCCTTCCTCCTATTCAAGCGGTCTGCGTTATGTCCGTAATAGCATCTGTGAGAAGATGTGGTGGGAGCAGGAATAGCTGCAGCTCAGACTGCAGCCTTAGCAAGGTGTTGCCAGGGTCCTTCATCAGGCAGAGGAAAGTTCCCTTGGACTTCCAATGCAAGAAGCAAATAGAAAAATTAAGGATTATTTCTTTGGAGCTAAGGAAATATTAACCACACCTTCTGTATTAAAAATATTGCCACAATAGCCACCTGTCTAACTCAGCTATTTTCAGTCTTTGAAGAAGAACTTTTATTGAAAAGAAAAACATTTAATATTTGGAAAATCTGAGTATCAGACAGGTCTTACTTGAAAATGAAATTTTACTATATTTATCAGAAATAAACAGTGCATTCTTTATCATTTTCTCAGTTCACTGCTAAGATAGTCCTTTGAGCACTGCCTGTGAATAATTCTTTTAAATAAAAAGATGCTTCTCAAAACTTTAAAAGTTGCCAACAAGTTTCTCTATAATGTGTCTTTTAAGCTATAATATACATTGGATGTTAAGTTAGGATTTGCGAGGGCAACAAAGCTGATGCAGTTTTGCTTGGGCATAATGGCCAAGCATACTCATCCCGCAGCAACTCACGAAGGACTGCACACCTATGGCTTATACCTGCCCTTTTTCATATATTTTGGGTGATTTAATGGCAGGACTAACTAGATACAAGCACCAACAGAGAGAAAAGGTCCTTGAGCAACACTAACCGGGGGCAGGCTGACTCTGACTCCAAAGCGGTCGATGGAAGCACCGCACGGGTGTTTGCTTAGCACGTGTCCAAAGCTGCATTATTCTCAAGTGAGTTTTATACTTTTAAAACAGTTCTTGGTTTGTCATTCAGGTTTATGCCTCCGCAGTATCGAGATACACCCTCCTTGTTTTGTGACATTGACATTTTCATATATTGTTGCTCGCCTTATGCATGTGTGAACAATTGCTGCCTGGATGGGGTGACTAGACAATAACAGGGGAACATTCTTTAGTTTAAAACTCCTACTCAAGATATATATTCCTGAGATTTCTAGTCCTGTCAGTTATAACTAAGCCATTAAGTTAATCATGTTGAATTCAGAAAAAGGTGCTACCCGAAACCTGTCAAGGTAATTATTCTTCTTTATCCTCTGTGGTAGGAGTGCTCTGTGTCAAATAAACATTTTTTAAGTGTTCCACCATAAATTTCTCCTCATCTTCAAGATCTGCACCTTCTTTCATCTCCCACCTGAAAGAAAAAGAACTTTTTATTAATTTTTTAAAGTGTTTTAAACCAGTCTTTAGAACAAGCAAGTCAATAAAAAACGTGTTACTGTCAATTCACTGCCCCCCCCCAAAAGTGGGGTACACCAGTTGAGATTACTGAATCATGCGAAATACAACCACCAAAAATCTTGCCCCACACAACTGGTATGGCTGTGAGGCAGTTGACACAAATTATCAAAACTACCACAAAAGCTTACTTATATTTATTGTGATAATACGTTCTTTTTCTGTTTCATATCACACACGTTGGTAGAGGTGGAATCCTTGTAAAACTAGCACAGAAACAGTGGAAGAGCTAACAAGCCTTTTGGAAGTGAAGCAGATGATCTCAACACTCTGTAAGTGTGCAGTGAAAACTCAAACACCACATGATGCCCAGCTCAAATATTTAATGTGAGTGTTCGTCATTCTCTGGCAGTGTCAATGCTATATTACAAAATACCATAAAACTTACTGGCTCTTTGTTTCTTTAACCATCAGGTATACCTATCACACCGAGAAATAAACAACATACCATGTGAATACTCAATTTTAGTTTAGGATAAAGTCCTAATACCATTAAAACTGAAAAACTGAAAAAGTAAAAGAATATGAAGATGATTTTGCTTTTCTTTAGTAATTAATTAAATATGAAACCTTAAGAGTCACACAGTATTGCCTTGCAGAAAACCAGGATAATAAATGCAGAAATAGTGCTGATACATAGTCAGCTAAACTTTGTATCAGTCTAATTATGCCTACATAATGCTCAGTAATGTGGCGCTCTTACAAATTTTGTGGATATTTAAGAGCTTGATATCCCTTTAATATTAATGTTTTTCTGTTCTAAGTAGATAATAATGTGTAGGCTCCCAGTTCAGACCAGCTGAAGACAAAAGGTAAAACATGAATACTGAATACAGGAATCATATTTTCAAGTATTAAATCCAGTAGGTTATAAATGAGCTGTAGGATGATCCTGTAAAGTAGGAGACATGTAGAGGAGCAGCAGAACAAAGACTGCTTTTAGGAAACTAATGTCAGGAGCAATACTTTAATCCTGTCATCACATTTGTTAGGTCTTCATTCAGACTGCAAAAACCAGAAGCCATATACAAGTTTAGACTGGTGAATAAAACAAACATAATATAGAATGGTGGGAAGAGTATGTTGCATTCATCGTATCTGCAAAAAGAGGACAATCGTAATTGGCAGTAGAGCATGGTGTGCAATTTTTGTAACTGTATTTAAAAGCTTACTAAAACCAGAAAAAGTACAAGTGCTCTGTAGTACAATCTGATTGTTACAATACAGTTAGGAAAAATATATTCAATGAACATGTATAAATTGGCATATATCCACCACACCTTTACCTTAAAAACTGAATCTGACATTTACTGCCTGGAGTGAAGATGGTGGAATCACCATCCCTGGAGGTATTTAAAAGACGTATAGATGAGGTGCTCAAGGACATGGTTTAGTAGGCATAGGGGGTGTTGGGTTGACGGTTGGACTCGATGACCTTAGAGGTCTTTTCCAACCTTAATGATTCTATGATTCTATAATTCTATGAAGTATGAGAACAAGCAAAGCACGCTTCGAATAACATTATAAACACTGCATGTCCATGATCAAAGTTTTGCAATAACTAACTTCCCATTACTCTGCTCATATGGCTACTGTCATACTTAACCTTATCTGAATATTAACATTAGGTACAATTAATTGCTATTATGTCTGTCTGCTTCATTCTCTGGTTTATGATATGCTTATTAAAAAATCAGTACAGTTGGTTTTGCAAGCATCCCAGGTGAATGCTGTTAAACAGGGTGACTGGTTTCCCTTTTTCTGATGTACTAAGGAGCCTCTTCAAACCTAGGAAGAAGTTGTGCAAACCTTAATTTGAATTTATGGTCCTCAGAGTCATTCCAAAACACCATTTTTCCAGGCAAATTGATTCATTTTAATTGATTCGATTTGTTGCATATTTTTAAGTAGAAGAGCTGTTTGCTTAGAAGGACGACAACTGAAAATGCTGAATGGAATACATTCAAACCAGTTATTGCTGGAGGTATAACATAGAAATCTAGCAGTCTTGGCTTGTGGAAGCTTAACAATAAATCAGCAGATTCCTTTTAAAGATAGTGACTTCATACTTGTCAGCACATTTCATTGAATCTTCAACGTTAGTGTTGGTAAAAATCTTTAATGTCATCCAGTTTGGACATTCTTTAGTGTTCACTTTATAACAAGTTATTACTAATACATTACATTATCATTTTATCAAAAAGTAGTCTATTTTTAAAGCATTTAAGCAGGTCCAATGAGGATAAGAATGTCTCCTATGCATTCGCTTAACAGTATCCATGAATTAAAGATCTATGAAATGAACTTGACAAACACCTGGTCCCTCATCTGATTTAGAAATTTTTCCATTCTTATGCGTAAAGTCTGGGGAAAATATTGTTTTTTAAAAGACTACTGGACAGTAAGCAAGAAGACCACAACATATCTTTGCTCTTCTAAATGGGATGAGAAATCAGGTGTTTGTATTCAAGTGGAAAAAGAGTCAACATTTACTATTCAAAAATTTGTCCAAAATGGCACATGTTTTTACTAGCATATCTAAAATGTGTGACAATTGTTTTGGCAATAGTAATTGGTACAAGTCCAACTAGCCAGTTCAAGTCATGTGAATGTGAATGAAATTACCATCATGAATTACTTTCAAAATGCAAGCTTCATCCGTTGAACAGCCAACCTGCATACCTCTGTTGTTTCAAATTATTAGTAATGTAGCTCTTAGAGAAAATTTCCAAATACATAGGTGGCATGTATTTTATTTTGGTCTGGCTATATCTTGGAAGATTAAATAAAATCAGCCTTTCAAAAGGGTACTGGAATTATTTGAACAAATCCATCATATCAACATCTACATCTTGCTTAGAGTTCATAAAATCACAATAAGATGAGTCCGAGGGTCCAGAAAGCCCAACTTACAATATATTCTTCGTATTTAGAAGAAAGCATATGTTTAGAATAAGATGCCATCGCCTTTGTAATCTTTAGGGTAAAGTTGCAAGTTTTCAGGCCAATACTATTTGCATACTTACAGAATTAAACATTTGAAATATGTTTTCAAAATATGCTGAAATGTCAAATAATGTAAATGTATTGTGTGCACCTGAAGCGAATTGCCTAAGAACTTCTCTCTGTGTGCCATTCCTTTCTGTGTTGCCTGTGGCTAACCAAGGGAAAAAAACCCCAAATAGTATATTTTTCAGATAGATACAGCAAAACACATCAGCACAGATAAATACAGGAATCACTGAAGTTTTCTGCTGGTCAGCCTAGACCTTAGATCATGAGGTCAAAGAGGATAACTAGCACTGGGAGGGCTTCTGTTTCTCCTCATAAATAAGAGGCTAGAGAGGAAGACGTCTTGGCTTGCACATCCACAAGCCAACAAAGTGCAAGGGGAGAAGCATTCAGTGCCCCAGAAAGATCCAGTGATTCCAGCTCAGGTTTCCTTAGTAATGTACCCATGTGCCATCCTTGCTTCTAATTAGCATCAGTACATCCATTTATATAAATGGGTGTACACGACTATGTTTCGTGATACTTTTGTACTGAATTATAAAAGGTACAGAAACAGTAAATATGTTTGCAAAGATGCAGAGAAAAATCTTCCGTGCATCTGTTAAAAAGCAGGCTGGACATTTTAGCAGGGCAGGATTTAATACACGGTGATACGTTTACAAAATCTATGCAATATTTGATTTTCTGTTGCAATATTGCATGGATTTTGTAAATTGTAGATATATTCCTATGAAGGCACTTTTAAAAAACCGTAATAGGGTCTATATATTACATTTAGGTGCTTGTTACAGATGAAAAGAAGTTGATACCAAAGCAGTAGTATATTAAATCAGAAATAAAACACATACAGTAGCATGTGTATAGGGATTACCAAAAGTGACACAGATTTTACCTGTAGCAAACTGCCACATTTTAAGAAGTTTCATTAAGAAACTTACTATAGATACTCTTTGATTAGTTACTAAGTTTATTTATTACAGTTCATTGCTTATAACAAGTGTGTAGAGATAAGAGGGAAAAAATTATGTAAAAAATTGCAAGCAAGAATAAACATGAACGAAATTGAGATAAAATGTAAGAATACTTTTCAACTCACATGTATTTTGAACTTTGAAAAATCTCCTTATTTGTATTATTTGAGAGACTAACCATGCCCTTTTCTAAAGCTTATGTCTAAAAAGGGAACAGTTTACAGAAAGGGTCACCCTAATATGATTTTATAGTGGTATTTTATGTATTGCCAATAGTGCTTATGTAGTATTTTGATATCTGTTGCATTTCTTAATGTCTTGAAAAACCTTACATCACACGTAACTCTACGAAAGGAAGAAAAAAAAAAAAGGAATGACACCATTGTTATTTCCTATGGAAAAGCCAGTATCTCAGGTCCTCTTGTAGGGAGGTGTTGGCACATGGTGAAACATTAACTTTACAGCTGTACATTAGAGAGCTGAAAATATGCATTTCCATATTGAATAATAGCTATACTTAATAGTTGCTATGTATCAAAAAATAGCAATGTATTTGATACTGAGCTAAGAAGATGACACAATTCACATCTAATCTCAGACACAGACAGTGCCATTCAAACATCCGAACATGGGTAAATATTCAGAGTTCAAGCATCAAAAACTCTTAAGCTTATCTATTTTTAATGTGGTGAATTACCACTGGAAAGCTTTACAGACACACTATTTTCAAGAGCAATTTTGATAAAAACAGTGAGCACAAGTAGATGAGGCCTTTTTTGCCAAGTATTGTGTAAGAAGGCAAGAGTGGGAAAAGAACACAAAAAAGGTGCTTAAACTTAACTTACATTCCCTTTTATCTTTATGTGATTTAAGAGTCATTTAATGTAATTTACATGAAAATATTTTCCACATTTTCACCTTCAATTTCTTCAATTAACTGTTTTGCTGTAATTTTCAAACTTCTGTCTAAATGCATTTATTTATAAATAACACTATAAACTGAAGGAGGCAAGAGAAAGCAGTAGCTTGTGCATAAACAACTAATTGATGCAATTTTGCAAAATTGAGATGAAATTCATCCCATTGTTTAATAGGTGCAGATTTTCTGCAAGGGACTTAACCCTAACATGCGCTGCCAGCTGTGGCGTGTTCTCTTACGTCGTGCGCTGGCAGCGGTGGAGCCCTCCCGGTTCCATCGGTCCTGGGGTCCCTCTCTCCTTAAAGGGCATTTTTCATCTGCAGGTGCTTCCTGTAGCCTTTTAAACGTGAGCAGACGTGAAACGATTAATTGTATTTTCTCCAAAAGAGGTCTTCACACTTGTCCTTACACTTGCGGAATATCATTATGATAAATATTATTAGCTTGATGAAGATGAGACCGACCAGTTCTTTTGACAGCCATTGACAGAGAAAGAGGAAAGCGAAGCAGAGACGGGTGTTTTGGCATTTTGTTTTTGCCTTTTGCAACCTCTACACTAGTTATAAGGCATCACTACACGTCCTGTTCTCATACCTGTGCTGGACCTTTACCGAATTCAAACACCTTCAGGTGAAACAACCATTATCCCTTTGCACCAGAGTATACTGCCGTATTTATACCTGAGATGGAAAATATGTGGAGTTTGGTATTTTTTTATAGTTCTTGAGATTTCTTATGATAAATCAATACATTTAAATTTAAATTTACATGTAAATGTTTATTTTAATCCAAAACAAACTTATACGTTTAAATGTATTAGAATACTGCCGATAATGTCAGCAGTGCTCTCTACACTGAGCTGCAATGGGTAGGGAAATCATGCAGTTAAATAAAATATACTATCTTGCAACCAGCTCATGGACCATTTTAATGAATTACCTTTTTGCTTCCTGAAGTTCATGAGAGACACAGCTGTGGATTAAGTTCTTGCAGGCAGTGAAACAATTGTTTTATCAATGTCTAGCATGTCGTACTTCACCATGAGACAAGAAATCTCAGCAGCTGGCATCTTTTTTGCCATTTTTAAGTAATAGAAGAATACATAGCTCTGCGAGTTTCACTTCATACTTCAGTTGAAAATACACTTTTTGTAACATGAGAAATCATGGACCATGAAATGCATTTTATGTCAATGTTAGACAGCCAGCTAAATCCAATGTTTGTCCATAATCTGAAGTCCTGAAAAATCTTTCAGTTTCTATTTGGGGCAATGTTTTATTTTTCTGATGGTAGTATTAAATTAAAAGGGAAGTCTGTGGTAGTTTAATTTGCAAATTGCATTTGGTTAAAATTATTTATTTAAGACTGTGACTAACATTTTAACTCCTTAAATATTAACAGTTCAAAACATGTCTGCTTTGTTTCAGTCATTTGTGTAGTGATCTTCTCAGATTTTTTAATCTCTCTTTAGTCCATCTACTAAACACATACTCCAATGAAGGACATAAAAAAAAGAGGGGGTGGGCAGCCATCGAATACACAACTACTGCACTATTGAACAAGACCCAGAGGAACAATGCGATGCATGTAAAGGTTCTGGTACTGATATTCACCCTGAAATCACACCAACTGGGGCAACATCTCTAGGTCTACCTAGTGCAAAACAGTTCACTTGTCTTTCTCCATCCAAAATAAACAATATGCCCTTGTAGTGGAAAGTTATATTGCTTTCAGGACAGTAAGAGAGTGCCCTTCATCATACTCAGAAATAAATCAAACCTGAAAATTTCAATACAATTTTGCCAAATTCCTCTCTCTCACACAAACGCCATGAAAAATGCCCTCCCAAAATTTTCCCAATCAACAAAATATTAATTTATTTCCTAGAGGATATGGAGGAAGATGCCATGAAAATTATTATTTATGTTTTTAATTATCTATATGCCACAAGAATGGGAGCAAGGAAAAAAAAATAAAGGAAGACACAGCTATAAGGGATCAACAGAGTTACGCACCTACTTCAAAGAGCAAACCAAAAGAAGAGACAGTATTTCGGTGTACTGAGGAAATCAGAACATGGAAAACATTTTAGAAAGTATGTCATGGGAAGAGAATAGAGCTCTGACTCACAGGTTAACCTGTCCCAGCTATGAAGTTAAGACATTAGAAGGATATTTAAGAACTTTTGAACTGAAATAGAAACTTCACAAGTGTTGGAATAAAATGATGAAAGATCCTTTTCGAGGGCAAGAATGCAGCTATGAAGGATGTTGTCAAGGGCAGCGGAAGGCACACAGCAAAAATTTTAGGTTTCCAGCTGCAATAAGAAAGGAGAGGTAGTATTTACTCAGCCTCACTGTTACTGGTGTTTGCTATCCCACATCTTTGAAAAATGGTGAATCAAGCCAGACAGACAGCAAGCCGTGAGTTGCAGACAGTGGGAACATACTACAACAGGATGAAGCTTTCTCTTAGGTCTTTTAAAATTTAACCTTTTTCGTTCACAATTCTAACACAGTAGAAAATTGGAAAGATCTATATTCTCAACATTTCAGTTGGTTCTTTTAAAAAAATCACTAAATTTCCAATTTTAAGTGCATTCTTACAACTCTTTCTTAACTGCATAGCTTTAAATAATGGACATCTGAGAGAATTAGGCTCATACTGACCCAGCTTTGTTGAAGCTGTTACCATATCTTATTCTGCAGATAGTCCAGTTTATTAGGTTTCTGCGGCAGTAGGATGTCTCTTTAATTTTTTTTTTCAGTTTTCTGAGATTTCTTGTTTTATACACAACTTGAATACTGCTCCTCAAAGTCCAACACCATTTACATTGTGGTAATGTTGATGTCATAGTGTGTCAATAAATGGAAAGATGCTCTTAATCAAGGTTTGATAAGTTTCCAACTTGGGTTAGAAAACTTATATATGTGTATGCATATATGTATATATATGACACCTAATTAATTAATGATAAAAATATAGACTGATAGAGAAAAGGGAATGTACTGAACAATTAACAGAAGACTAATTATACATTTCTGAGAGTGGCAAGCTGTCAGTGGATGAACTAGGGTGAAATGAAACCAGAAGTTTCGGGCACTTAGGTATTTACTCCCAAGAGCAACTTGGGAATTTAGTTTGCACAAATCCTAACGTAAGAAAGGGATACAAAAAAGAGAAATCACAAATTTCTAACAGTTTTCTTCCACACTGATCTAATCCACTAATATTCCTCTTGGACTAAGGCATCTGAATTCCCATAAGGCTTCTTGTGTCCCGGACCTTGTCCTGCTGCTTTCCACCACTTCCCTGTCAGTCACGGAGTAGCTGTCGTCTTAAACAGGGACTTGTTATTGCATCTAAGTGGATTCTGGGGTGAATTACATGCTGGAATGCATAAAGAATAAAAGGCCTAGAGAAATATACATACATCAGCAGGATCCCAGAACTATAATGCTTTTGTGAGATGAATTGAATGTTGGCACATTCCCTGAGTTGGCAGGTTTAGGGAAGGTGCCTGCCACTCTCTCCTTTGTATTTTAATACTTTTTTTTTTTTTTTTATCCTAATTGGTGAAAAATTTTGGCTGAAAGATCTTGAATAACAGGGCAGATTTTAAATTACCTGCTACTTGTTCAAGTAATTTTAACTAAGGTGAGCTTATAAATTTAAATCCAATGTGAAAGCATTTGGTTTCAATGTTTTATAAGAAAATGATGTAAGTTTTTATTCAAAATAATATTTCAATATGGATTAAAAAAAAAATCACAATTTTTAACCCAAATTTTTTTAACCCAAACTGATATTTTCAGCTTTTCAGGTAACCAAGTACATGTAAAATATTTTATGTTTAAAACAAAGTATTTTGATTTTTTGCTGTTGCTTTTTAAATAAATTAAACAAAAAAAACCCAAACCCTAATAACAATAATTTATACAGCTTCAGTTTGTTGGACTTGTGACCAAAACACATTCTCTCTTAGTCTAACTGCTTAGAATTTTAAGCAAAGTTTATTCACAGAGGATAATTTCTTATAATGACGTTCACAGAAATAATTGTGCTAAGATCACATGTGCTTATTGCGTGCAGATTGTATCCTATCCCCATTCTTCTATTTCTTCTTTAGATTATCCCAAAAATCTCTAGTGCATGCATGAAGTTGCTTATCTGACTCTCTGAATTAAGAACACTGTATGCTTGATTGTGTGAATGCATATAATATATTAAATATATATGCATATAGCATACCTATATATACCTATATATACCTATATACATATAGTCATGCAAGTAACAGAGTAATGATGTAGGCATTCAAGAGGGCAGATTTTATGCAAGAATGGGATCAGTAACACTATGTCTAAGCTAAGTGCTTGGAGGTGAATATTCAAAGGATTTCATATTTTCCATAATTTTAAATAACTTCATAATCATCATATGAAATGAATTTAATTCTTTTGAGCATTAATATAATTTTTCAAGAAAATTAAGAGGCCCAAATTCACAAAAGGAAGTATCTTCTGAACACAGTGCTGGCAACATTTCCATTCAGTAAGTCTAAGTTTTACCTGCATATGATTACATGCTACAGCTTAGGAGCCAAAAATGCATCTACTAAGAATATCCTGCTCTTCAGATCATGCACTACTTGTTCGCTCTCTTCACCCCTCCCCTTTTTATTTCAATTTAAAAAGGCTTTCCGTAATGAATGTTGAAAACTCAATGTAAATACTTTAAAGGATTAAGCTTTCAAGTGTGGTTACTGTGGCATATGTATGTTCCGTATATACAAACATAAGATATATCTGCTGAGAAATTATATTTGATAATTTGACAGCTTTGTGGCTTAGGAATATAAAAAATTCATATTTTGTCAACAAGAAACTTCCTCCATTTGTTAAGAAGGGGCTACTATGATAGCATAGAAAGATGAGTTTTTTGAAAACAGGGATCATTATGGGAGTAATGCAAACCCCTACTTTTCTTAATGCATTGACTTTTTTTAAAAAAAAAATTCATTTTCTTTCTTTTAGAAGAATTCCTCTCAGTTCATAACTTTCAGGAAAAACGTGCAATCAAAGCAGAACATTTAGGGGACCCAGGACACTGCCTTTTATCGTTACCAAAAGGTTTTATTCAAATTTGAGCAAATGATGGGTTGCTGAAAAGTCTTATGTCCTTTCATGTTCATACCAAAGGGAAAAAAAAAAACCTCCTGCCTGGCCTGCAGCCAGAATCCTGGTCCACGAGGACCAGACATGCCCCATCCTGGGGTATCGTAGGCACCTACGGTTGGTCTTCATCTAGAGCTGGGCCACCTGGAGCAGGTTGCTCAGGGCCATGTCCCTTTGGAGTATGTCCAAGGACACTTTCTTGGGCAACCTGGTCCAGAGTTTGACCACTCTTGGAGTAAAAAAAACTTAGATTTAGACAGAATTTCCTGCATTCCTGTTGCACCCATTGCCACTGGGCACCGCTGAGAAGAGACCATCATCTTTACTCCCTCCATCAGGTATCCATACCCATGGATAAGGCCCCCCTGAGCCTTCTCTTCTCCAGGCTGAGCAGTCCCAGCTCTCTCAGCCTCTCCTCGTTTCATCGTATTTCACCGTACCATGTGGAGCCACCCCAGATGGCACACAAACACCATGTCTCCTTCACACCTATAGAAATCCTAGCAGGCAGCCTTACCAAAGGAAACATTAGCCCCGTCATTAGCGCCGTCCCATATGGCATAGTTGTCCCTCCTCCTGCACGCTACAGCTGCATCTAGCTCTGACTACTACGCGTTCGTGTAACTAAAGATGGTATCGTAGGATAATTCTACGTGGCGTGACAGGGTGTTGTAGATAAATGCCAGCCACGGCGCTGAGCGAGCTGCTCCGCATTCGGCAAGCGGCGCGGTTACCTACGCGCGATACCGGCTCAAGAGAAGGAGGCTGTACCTGCACTAGCGAGGGCAGGCTTTAAATTGCTGAGATGACCTTAATTTTGGCATTTTACACATTCTAAACCGTCAGCTCACAATTTGAATAATCTTTGAAGATAGTACACTATTTATACACTATCTTAAAAGCAGAGAGTGCCTTATGGAAAGTGCTGACAACAATCCAATACAGAATATCACAAGATGGTACACAAGCAAAACCGCGTTACGGGGAATATAACCCCAATACTATAGACAAGTTGTTGGTATTAAAAGGACACCTATGTATGTTTCAATATAGTCCAGCTGCCAGCAGAACGTACCTATTTCACTCCCGGCAGGTATATTTCCTGGCATAACTATATGCTTTTCATATATATTATTTTCCCCAGTAGGGCTCCCTGGGAAGGTGTAGTCGATGAGGGAAGTGTTCCAGGCTTGGTGGCGTGGGAGATGGGGTGTCCTCGCCTCCCGCCCATCTCACAGTTTTGGTAGGGGAGAATTCCCCCGTTCAGACAGAAGTGGTCATGGTTCTTCTGCACGTGTCAGGTGCTCCTGCTAGCGCACGGAAGCTCCCTCAGCTTCCCAAGGCTTTGGGTGAGCCCATGGGAGCAATGTCTAACCACTTCACGGGAGTCACTTCTACCCTGAGAAAAGGAAGGGTGTTGCCTTTGCATTGCTTCATCCATGCAAACCTGCCCCAGTGTAGAAAAATCAAAGTGATTGTAACTTTTGTAATAGCTGAAATACTGAAGTAAACTGGCCAAAATCAGACATCCGTACTGCACATCGGTACTTCATTTCCCTGTCTGACACTGGCAGGGTAAATGTGGTACCTCCAATAAAGGACAGCATGTGAGTAGTGCCAGTATGTCTCTTCCTATAGAAAACAAATGTCTAGTAAATAATAAAGTCTACAATATATTTTTCAGCTCTGAAGTACATTTTTGAAAGGCAATTGTATGGAAACTGTGCACTAAACGGCATGACCATTAATGGCTAATACTGAGTCAGGATGAATTCCTTAATGGTAGAGAGCGGGAAAGAATATGCCAAAAATAAAACAGAACAAGAGAAGGAAAGGCCAGGATAAATTGGCTGGTTTCCATTGTTAGATACAAAAAAAATTGAAATCCAGAAGCCTGGAAGCCTAGCAGCTGCTTCTTATTTTATTTTCAAAACTTAGTAACTGGTTGTACAACCCTGTCTCACTCTCGCCGAGGATTACCAGGGCCAGACTGAAAATGCAACAACCAACTGATGCAGAGATACCATCTCAAAGAAGAACAAAATAATCTGTAGATGAAAATCTACATAGCCTAACAAATCAAATTTCAGACTAGCAAACAGGTGAATAAACAAATACACAGGAGATGAAGATACATAAACAGGTTCTCTGTCCTATGTCCAGTATGCTTCATTGTTAATCATTTAGGTCTTTCACTGCGGTACTGCAATCCCTTACAGAAAGGTTCGTGCAAAACAAACAAACAAACAAACAAACAAACAAACAAACAAACAAACAAACAAACAAATAAAGTCTTTGTTTGTGTTTGGAACTGAAAAACTAGTAATTTCCCCCAGTTCATTCCATGCAAGATAATATTGCCTATATCAGTGTAACTAATATTTATATCCAGAAATGGGAAAGCCACAAATGCTAAGAAGAGAAAGGTAGGTGAAAAGAGGACTGAAGATATTGGAAATCAGTCATGCAGACCAACATCTTGCAACCGAGGTAAGGGACAGAGCTAGAAGAAATTCCCCAATAGCTCTCCTGAACAAATTGGCAAAAGAGCTTTGCTGTCTCTGCTTAGCTCAGGTCCACTCCTTAAACTGTTGTTAACTGGAAAAAGATGAATAAACAAAAGCAAATTTCATTTGTTTTTGACCCATTACAAAGACTGGTAACTCCACAGAACAGGGTGCTGAGGTCTGGTACGCAAAACTGATATTGAGAAAAGCATCTATAAAAAGTTAACTTCATACAGCTGTGTATTAAATACATTTTAAAATCACGATGATTAATTAGTTTACTGAACATGCATACACATGGAAATCTTTTAACTGTAAATAGGGTTTACTATATTTCAAGGTACATATTTAGAATAGTTGCTAAATAGGGGGTTAATAAAACAGAAATACCACATGATGAAATGTCTTAATATACTTCATGTTTACATAGCTTTTTTCCAGTCCTCCATCCTTTGGGAAGTTAAATATTACTGTACAAATATTGTTTTAAAGATTATGAGGCTCTAGTTTTCAAATTCATCCAGTAGAACAATCTAAATTATAATATTGGCTTTACAGTGATTGGGGAATTTTCCTCTACTTAATATAAATACCGAAGGAATTGGGCCATTACATTATTTTTCATTAATCTGTTAGTGTTGCAATAGCCAGAACCTTGTGGTACAAAAAGAAAAAAACAAACATGAATATAATATAAAACTTAAATGATCTGAGGACAATATATCTAATATCAGTTTTGTATGTCCTCCAGTGAAGATTTAATTAATTGCCTAACAGGCTAGTGAGAACAACATTTGGCAAATTACTTGCCAAACTTTCTGCTGGCATTGTTTTATAGGGTACATAAGCTAAGGATTCAACAGATAAAGCAAAATTGCAGTTTTACAGCTTGTTGTGTAAGATACATACGATGTCAGGAGTGGAAGTCACAAAGCAGGGAGGAAACGGGTGAAGAAAAAGACATGTAAGAAAACATTAACACCATGCAAATACTTGGTTGAGACATGTAGATTCAATTGAACCGCACAGGTTTGTTGTTGCTATCATCTAAATGATATTTATTCCCACCGATTTTTGGAACTGGGAACTTGCTTGGGATTACGTGCATATATCTGCAACCAGGAAACTCATGAAGACATATGTTCACAACTTTTACTGACGCAGAAAACACCAATTTGGTGAACACTTTTTATGGATGTATACCCGCTTTTGCATCATTTTCAAAAGAAAAACACATTTTGAAGCCAGAAATCAAGAAAATACCTTCAGAGAGTTTAAGAGGTTGGCCGAGGCTCTGCCGCCCTTGGTCGGGGACGCGGGGGGGGAACGAGGGAAGACGTGCAGCGCTCTGCCGGGTGGCAAGATAGCAATTCAGTGAGGATTTTTTATTAATTCCTTAACACAGGAGAAAGGAAGCGTCACCGTGGGACGGTCGGTATCCTTCCCATTCAAAGGACTGACAGGAGACAGGCAGAGGAGGGGTCTCCCATGTAGGGGTGAAATCCCCCCCTGCCAGGCTCCCAGCTTTGTGTCTCCGCGTGATGAACTTTAAAAGGTTTGGATTTCATCTCCACGCGGGATGGGAACATTTTCTACATCTCAGAAATATTCTCGTGGCAGGAATATAATTTCTTCTCCTTCATCTGCCAAGTGTACCGAAATCAAGCCGATGATAAAATCTATATATCATCCAGATATCACACATGAAGATTTGGAAGATGCCCAAAAAAGCAGTTACAGGTGGAGCTTACAGTATCTGGCAAAATGCCTATCAATTAATGCCATTTTCAGCATTCGCAACAGAAATCCGTAGCCTATTAACTTCTCTGCAGCTGCTTACACATTTCAGAGAGCATGACGCTAAGCAACAGCGTTTGATCAACCCTGATTAGGAAAGATCTGAGGTAGCAAAGAGTTAAAAAATGTAACAATTCATTGCCATATTTGAACTCCTGGTAATGCACTTTTTATTTTTAAAAATCTGAAATCAGCACAAAGTTCAGTGCTTTCAGAAAAAGAATAATTCCTGCAGAAAGAGCTGCCAAAGAAATAAAGAAATGATGGATATTACAATAAATGAGACCATGAAGCCAAACTTAGTGCAATGTTTCTGTCTTTTTTGAAATTCTACTTCTCTATATATTTCTGCTCAAGGCAAACAGCATTCTTACTATGTATTTGTGGAGCACATCATGTGGACTTTATTCTACGATAAAATATGAAAAGAATAAATTGTTGAAAATGTATTGAAATGGCTTTAATTATTCAGTATTTTTAATAAGAATGATAGATTTAGAAATTACAAAGAGCCTTAGGATCATAAAGCCTCCAGTGTCTGCTGCAGCCGGCACTTGCAATGTCTATTTCAATCCTAAGCAGCAGTTTTTCTGTTTCTGAAGTATCTGAAGCAGCCTCAGATATGGCTGAAACCATGAAGACAGAAGTGGACACTGCCTACTTACAACATTTTTTAGTGACTGACTCACTTCAGAGGAAGAGATGAAGTGCTTGTAATGGCTACATTAAGATTTTTATGAGTCTCAGGACCTTTAAGAGGTCAAGCACAAATGACTACAGGCCTGGCTCGTTTTTATCCTATGCTCATACAAATCGTAGTTAAATAAATGCCACACCTATTTCTTCTACCTTACACAGTCACTCGCCACCAATCTTTTAACATCCCTATTCTGCATCTCAGACGCACGCACACTCGTGCACTAGTGTTCAAAACCCAACTGCAGTACTGCAGAAAATAGACAAACACATTCTCATGTCAAAAAGAATCTCACCTCTCTCTTATAAAGACGAATAATAAGAACAAAGGGTATTTGTGTAGAATTTCATTCTCTGCCTTGAAATTTCTTTTCACTGTAAAGCTGCACACCCTAAGATCCACACAGAAAATTTATTAGAAGACCAGGAGATACAGGTATCATGGATCAGATTAAAACTGGGCACGCATCTGTTGAAAAAAATACGATGGAGTCTGTGTAAAATGCCTTTAAATACTTCTGTAAAATTGACACCATGCCAAAATTGAAGAGGCAAGGTTTACATATATAGCAGGCTATAAGTTTTGCCCATGTCTGTGCCAACCACAGATAAGCTCCTCTCCTCCTCAAATCCACGACTACTGCTGTAAATTCTGTGACTTGGGCTGGTAGCTGTGAGAAGCCAAAATGGAAGTGACAGCAGCGGTGACGCTGCAAAACGGGAAAAAGGAAAAGGCAGAAACATGGAAACAGACACACGTAAGCAGCTCCCTTCTTTTCGGCAAAGCTGCTAGATTTGCAAGCAGAGCTATCTTGAAAAATTTATAAACTAGGAATATTTACACCTGCAGAGAAACAAGGTGCAACTACTCCCCGCACAACATAGCACTACTGGTGACGGATAAAGGGGTTTCGTTGTGGAATCTATTCCATAGACGGACTTCCCAAAACTGGGCTATTACTGGGATAAGTGCATGCTTAAATAAGCAATTTAAATATTTTAAAAGTTGGACACTGGCTTAAAGGTCAGCATAGTATCTGAAGATAAAGTAAAGAGTTATTAAATAAAAGAATCACAAACAGGTAAACCTTAAAACAGAGATTTAGAGGAGTATTTATGTTGGAGGAATATATTAAAAAGGTGGAAAGATAAGGAAATGGAAAAAGTAAATTATGCAATTATTTCAAGGATGAAAAGAAGGCATGAAGGTAAAAAGAACAGGACTTATGTACATAGAAAGTGGAATGAAACAAAACCATAAAAAGAGTAAAGGAGTTCCCAGAGAAGTTTAAGCAGGTGTTAATACTGTTTAAAGGCTCGTTTTCACAAAAAACATTTTGTTAAAACATATGAAAGAAAATGAAGAAATTATCAGATTCTGATATTCTAATCTTAAATATGTTCATGGAAGCTTTGTAGCAATGATATATATCAGCACAGATTTATTTCTTTAAGCCAGAAAAAAATTATGTGATGGTTCTGGATTAGTATTCTCAATATCCAAAAAAGGTATTGCAGATCATAAAGCTGTTAAGCATGTAAAAATCAGTATTCGCTAGACAGACATACCAACTGTGGAAATGACAGGTCATAGACTACAATTTGATTTAAACTCATAACAATTTTTCACAAAAAGAAAATTATTTTAAGCATATTATTTTAAGTCCAAGAGAATCACAATTAAATGGGCTCATGGAAAAATGGTATTAAAAATTGTAAGTGTGCTTCAATTAAAAAAAAAAAAAAAAAAGAAAAAGTCCAGAACTATATTTGGTACTACTAAATCGCACAGCAGTACATGGCAAAATAGAATTAGCAACTGCTGGAAAGTTGTGCAGAAATCTGAGAACTAGACTACTTGACTATGTAATAAATTATGTTCAAAATACAAAATTTAAATACTTGTAAGAAAAGCCCAATAGACATATACTATGACAAAAATTAAAAGATCTTAAGCCCTCCCATAAGACAGTACACATATGAGATATGAAGGTAACTACATATATATTATACAAGTATCTAGCTGCAAAGCATGAGTGCAAGTGAAGTTTCTCCTTACACTTAAAAGATGGACGCTGAATGAAAAACAGGCATTTAATAGAACAGGATACATTTTCGTATTCGTTCGCAAAAGGAGGAAGAAAATTTCTGAAACCAGCATCACTGACACGAAACAGAGCTTGTATTAACTGCTGGCTAATGCTGCAAGATGGAAGTCCACACGCAGATCCATACAGAGCTGGGAACTATGAGCTCAGTTTGCTGGATGTGGGCAAATATTTCAAGCAAGCATCATTACGTGTTTACCCTTCTTTTATAGTCTTTTCTGGGTAAGACCCTAAAGCTTTGTGCTGATCAGGCATGGCTACCTCATGGGCAGCGCTCTACAAGCCAAAGGAGATCAAATCAGGGAATGGGAGCTGCTGGTGCGCGTTACGTTACTTACTATATATTTTTTCCCTGAAGTACTCATTCAGTAAGTAAATATAAAGTTCTGGGGACTGTGGGGAAATGCGACCCTCTTGGAGCACTCCAGCAGAAGAGATTTGACTGATTTGCAGGGAGGTATTACAGTCCTGAGAAACGATATGTAAAATTCTTGTTCTCTGCTTTCTTTAGGCTGGTTGCGCTAATATTAGCTTATCTATTCTGTATTAAAGACTCGACTTACTATGAGCTCAGTTTTCATTAATAAAGATACATCCAAATACACACACATACACACACACACAAAAGCCATGCAACAATAATTTATTAGATGTGCAGGAGCTAATGTGTGCTGTTTCTGAACAATGACTTGTAAGGCTCAGCATGTGACAGTTCGTGGTCTTCATGTAGGTTGTGTGATAAAGTACATGATGCATTAAAAAGCCCATTTTTTTCCCCTTTTAACTGCTAGTTCTATAACCTCCTTATTTTCCTAAATTTGCTGAGCCTCTCTCTTTCTTTATGTTGTGGTAGTGAGGCAGATTGCTGATAGCACAATACCTAGTGCAACATGTCTTCTGCAGCAATTTCGCAGGTAATTTCCTCAAACACAAAAGAGACAACACATCTAGGACAGAGCTAGTCTGTAATTTACTTGTGGATAACAAATTATCAATTTAGTCACTTCTCTAACAAAACCAAAATAATTTTCCTCTCTTAGATTGATTTTTAACTGTGCTATTACAATATTATCCAATACTACTAGTATCATGCATATTTAATTTTATTTCAGAGATAAAACATTTTGTGGAAGGAAGAGGAGGATAAACTGACACAAAATGAAACAATTCTTCATGTTAAAAATAACCGGCATGAAAACACAGTTGCGAGGAAGGTAAATTATAAAGTATGCATTTATCCAATCATTTTAAATACCATAATTACACTGACTGTTCATCAAAAGACTTTTAAGACTCATTAAAATTATAAAACATTTCTAATTAAATCCATATTTAAATGAAGTTTCTATAACGAATTTACATGGTACTTTAAACCAAACAAAAAAGTTCTGGTGAAAAATCCAATTAATTGAAGTTTTTGTAAGAATCACAGCTTAATGATGGGGGCACAGAAGTTGCCTTTTAGTTAAAATTGAAGATTACTCTGTTATATCCATCTTTAGCTCAAACTTGTCCATAAAATAATCAATCCTCATGAAATTCCACATGCCAAATTTTTTTTTTTTTCTGGAAATAGTAACTTTCCAATTTAACAACTGATGCAAGTGGCTCTTAGGGTTAACAGTACCTTATATCTGATTTAATTGACGCTATTAGAAGGAAAGAGGACCTGTGTTGTTATTAGTCATCACCAGTCTGAAGCACAAGCATCCACTCATACGCGCTCTTAGTCACTGCATTTTACCAGTGTCAGACACAGGTGCCTGTTTGCCAGCCAAGGCACCAGGGAACTGGGATTTTGTCCAGTGCATGGGATGGTCATCAATACTCATTTAGGGATTGCTCCCAATCGCCCTTCTTCTTTTAGATCGCATGCAGTCTCCGGAGTTTGAGGATTTATATCGGGCTCCCTCTTCTGATCTCAAATGGCTTTACCATTTCTCAGTTTTATCAACAGCATTGCTCTTTCCCAATCTTATTAATAGCATTGCTCCTTTCATTCTTCCTAGTGGTGTCACTCTGGTATGCGATTAATTGTCTGCTAAAGGTTTTTTTGTCTTATGTTGCGGACCAGACTGGTGGACTTTCACAAGACCCCGGTCTTCAGCCAGATTCCATAGGTTAAAGCAGCTCAATACCGTATGCAAACATTCTCCATCAGAGTTGGAACACACGCATTGCTATTCACCACCAACGTTGGAAGGGACCTCTAGAGGTCATCTAGTCCAACCCCCCACTCAAAACAGGTGTAACTAGATCAGATTGCTCAGGTCCACGTCCAGTGAAGTCTTGAACCCCTCCAAGAACGGAGAGTCCACAGCGTCTCTGGGCAACCTGCTCCAGTGTTTGACCATCCTCAAATCCAGCATAAATATATGCAACTATCCCTACTTATTTATAACCTTTGTTGAACTGCATATTGTGATTTGTTAACTTTTTTAATTTTAATTGTAGATCCAGTTCTAGAGAACTAGACAATATGCAGCTATGGAAGAATTTTCTGAGTAAAAAAGACAGATGTGGCAAAATTTGGCTTTTTCTCCATATATTTCAAATGAATACCAACAATTCAAGCTGTAGCTTTGTTTAAGGATGCAGGAATCCAGTGTGGAAACCCTCATTGGCATTTTGGTACGAAGGCTCCTTCCCGTGATCTGATGAAACAAGAGAAACCTCAGGGAGCAAAGTGTGAACCAGGAGAAGCTTCCTTGCTACTTCTCCCTGTGGAAACATCACTTGCAGAAGAGGTGAGGACATCCTTTTGCAAAGAGAAGAAAAGAGGCTGAAATTCATAGAGCTCCAGAGGCGTAGGAGGGAAGCATGTAGATGGCAAAAGAAGAGTGACATGCTAACATGAAAAAAGAAGAGGGTTTGTACATAGCTAAGGGCAAAGCGACACCCATCTATGAAAATGGGAAGAAAAAACATATGTCTTTGAGGTGCTCAGAAGAAGGGGATCCAGTCAAGGGACTTAAAACTGCTTCCTGATAAGAGCATTGGCAACGCAGTTCTTCAGCTTTCTGTATGGAGATTTCCAGTGGCACAAGAAACCTATATAGCTAAATATTTTATATATTCCTCTCAAAACAGCCACAGAGAAATGTATCTCTATATAACAGACTGTGAAAACAAGGCACAGGAAGATTACAGCGGTCCAGAGTTCGTAGTCTTCTAAAATGTGCACTCTGGTTTTCACTGAAGAAATAAAAGAAGGAAATAATCCTTCGGCTCCAGTTTTTTCCATATGCTCTACATACTCTCTTTGCTGCAAATGGTTTCCTTAGAAATAAAGAGACATTACATTCATAAGGATCAGTTTGGGCAGTTTTACTATGTAATGATAGTGGTGACTAAAGAGATGTTTCCTCTGGCTTCCCCATCCCTCCTCATTGTGCCAGGCGACCACCTCCAAAATGGGACCATACTTCAGCTGGGGAGAAGCTGGCGCGGCGGAGATTCATTTCCAGAACTCGATTTCAAAAGAAGGATTTTTAATAACACATGGATATTGTGAGAGGTCAGAAGTCTTCTCCAGCTTTCCTGGCTCTTGAGCACCTGTATTCCAGCAGCAAGAGCTCTGCCCAGTCTGAGCCAAAAGAAGGATACCGCCTAGCAGATGTCACTAAACGGTCGTGTTTACCAGATTCTGACATTTTAGACAAAATAAGGTAACATACAGAGTAAATGATATCTTGAATTATTTTGCAGGTTTTTCACTGTACATTGTTCGCAAACTATGTGATCGTTGCTTTCATTACTTTGTAATTTCCCCCCAGCTCAAATCATCCATGTTTGAAATTGCCACCCTGGATATTCTTCTTTTTCCTGTCCCCTTTCTTTCTCACCAGTCTTTTTTCCAGACGCTCAGGGGGCAAACAGGCAACAAGTTAGACCTGTCTCCCTCTAGACACACCTTCTTATGTGTGTTTACAAGGAGAATGGTGAGAATGGTACAGTTTAGCACAAAAAGAACTACAGATCTGAAGAAACAAAAATGAGCTGCAGTTTTAGCAATCAACACTTGTAATAGACTACATAAATTCTACTGTACACAGAAATAACAAGACCTTCTTGAACCCTCCCAGTGATTAATTAGAAAGCCTGTCTTACAGATTTTTCTCTCAGGTGTAGTAACCTCGTGGACCTTACCATTAAGAACTAATAAATAAATGCTTGGTTAAGCACAAACTGGTTGATAGGCAGTGAAAAAGAGTGATGATCTTGGTTTTTATGCAAGACAGTTATCCTGTCATGTTACCTTAGAGGACAAAATAATACCAAATAAAAATAAAATTTTCAAGTGCCTGGTATAATGAATTATTTAGAAAAATTCATTACTATATTTCCAATACTAATGCCATACGCAGGAAGTACAGAGCTGAAGTTCCATACAGGGTACACTGTTTTCATACTATTTTTAGATTAGCTGCACTAAAAATCTGAAACGAAAACAGAGAGGAAACCTACGAAAATTATTAACTAGTATAAACAAACCACGTGTATTTTATGTCACTGTTGAAAGATAATGTTATTTTTTAACTTTTAAACCATTGTATTTTCAGTGTGCTTCTAAGGATCACAGTGTGATACAATTACCTTAAAAGAGGAGAGGAGATGGAGATGTCCCTTTAAAGGAAGCTTGACAGTATATAAAATACACTGACATAATTAACTCTTCTCACAGATTACCTGGCACATTAAATGTTATATATTTGCCTGTGTATTGCACATATCATGATAATAAACCATCATCACACTTGAGTATTTTTACACAAATCTCCTGTTGTAATATGCAAACAGGAAATTCAAGATTACCTAAAAGACGTAATAACTCTAGTTCTGCCCCTTTTGTTTTGCATTTTCTTAAGTAAGTTATAATTTAAGATGATTAGAAGAGAAATAAATACAATTCATAGACATTTAGATTGCCAAATATGTATTTGCTCATTAAATTTGAGGCCACTTAAACCATACTACTAGGTATGACAGCCTTAGACTCGTTCTGAGTAAAGAGAAAAATATTGTCTTAATAGATGAAATAGAACAATTTTTTAGAAGTGTGACACAGGAAAACCTTAATTCTGTCATTTACATATGTAAATGTACATATTGTATCCTGTCGTATACAATTCTTACTTGTATACACACAAATTATTTTTTGCATGTTTAGCAGGGCTTAAACATCAAATTTTCAGTGCAGTAGCAGAGAGGTCTGCGCCAGCAGTAGGTAGAAAAGAATCATAGAATCACAGAATCGCTAAGGTTGGAAAAGACCTCTAAGGTCGTCGAGTCCAACCGTCAACCCAACCCCCCCATGGCCACTAAACCATGTCCCCAAGCGCCTCATCTACACGTCTTTTAAATCCCTCCAGGGATGGGGACTCCACCACTGCCCTGGGCAGCCTGTGCCAAGGCCTGACCACTATTTCAGGAAAGAATTTTTTCCTAATATCCAATCTAAACCTCCCTTGAGAAGCAGCAGGCTGTTATCCCCCGCGGCAGCTCACCCCCAGCCTCTGGAAGAAGAAGAAGGTGTCTGTGGCAAACGGTTCCAGCCGGCAGCGGGATGCGGGAGCTGGGGATACCCGCTTTGATGGCCATTGGAGTACGGTGTTTGTGGTAACACTGAGACAAGTCCTGCTCATTTACTGATTTCTGAAGCATTGCAGAAACGTTCCCCTCAAGTAGAAAACCCAGATTCTCCAGTTTTCCAAGTTAACAGTGGAGGGAGACGCAGGAGGCAAAGCAGGGGGATGCTGTGGGAGATTTTGTTCCAGCACATGCCGGGCAGGAGAGATGTCTACTTTACAGTTTTTCTGAAGATAAAAGGAACTTTGCCCTCTGGTTGTTTCCTCTTTTCTCCCTCCAGTGCAATGGACAATATGAGAAGAAAGTGCAAAATTCCACAACATCCAAACCAATGCTTAGCTGGTCAGGTCAGGATGCTTCCGTTCAGAGGATTCAAGGATCAGTGCTAAAGAGGATATCTGACTTTAAATACAGACAGCAGAATTTCTTAGGAAACAAAAATCATATTAAAAAAAAAAGTAGAGTAAAATGTATGCAAAAACCCTTAGAGTCAGATCTCGACATTATTTTAATTTTTTTTCCTATGGAAATAAAACGTAAGTAGAGTTGATAAAATAAACGGGGCAGGCTATTCTTATCCTGCAAAATAAAATATCCGTCTGTATTCTGAAACAGCATGAGATGTCAGACACTAAGCACATCAGTGGGCCTTGGCAAAAGTAAATTTAAATAAGATATGAACTGTGTTACGCACTGGTAGGAAGCACATAAATTAATTTGACCTGTCAGCTGAAAGTTGAAGGGGGTGTGCCCAAGCTTAGATAAATCCTCATGCTGCTTTTAGTAATTAACGTCTGTAAAAATCTACCCCTACTGAAAGCACTCTTAATATTTCACTTATTTCTTCTTCCAAGCTCTTTTCCATACCTGGAGTTATGTGAGGGAAATTATATTCCTGAATTTCCATCGTGGCTGCATTTTAATCCTTCTCGTGTTCCTTAATTTTGAAATCCACATTTTGACAGCTCCCCCCCCCCCCGCCCTTGATTAATGCCTTGTAGGAACCCCTATATGCCTTGCCTGTAAGTGATCTAATTTTGTGCGGGAATGCCTGGGCTGGTACATTGAACCGATTCACCACCCAGGTGGCTACATTTGGACTAAATGAGCTGTGAAGAGCTTCATCTAGGGCCATCGCAGTCTTTCTTCATGTAGCCCCACAGTATGCAGCCACTGCTCCAAACATGATTTGTCACAACCCATCAATAGAAAATAAATTATTGCCATTCTCGCTTGTCAATGGGCTTGTCTTCACCTCGGCTGGCCTAATGATCGGAAGCTCAAAGGGAACATTTCCAGCCTTTGTGGAGCATGATTATGACTGAGCACACTACTCCCCTATGCATCCTGGCCAGTAAAAACATGTAGGGAAAGCAAATTATTTCAATGTTTTGCACCGATGATTAGAGCATTAGCCATGAATGCTAGAGAAGCTTATATTTGACAGTCAAGGCTTGTTCAGTTCTGACATTTATTCGCTCATTTTAATGCCACTAGTAAGTGCAAGGTTGCAGCAGTATGTGCAAAGAACATATCGTAACGCTAGAGTGCAAAAATATGAGTGAGGCGAATGACCTTGGCGAGATCACAAATCTTTAAGGCAAAGAGATAAACTATATGTAAAAGTGAAAAAGCTAATTTAAATTTGTTTTCACAGTTGTCATTTTCTCAGACATGTAAATATGTCTGAATAAATACGGCTACAAAAAAAGGCTGAAGTGGCAGCTTACTTCCTAGAATTTTTCTGCTGAATTTAACAAGAAGTTGTAGCTGACCTCTTTGAATGAACACTGTAACAATACACCAGCTTTTAAAAATCACTTCATTTTCCTTAGGCCACAGAAAAGAGAATGAAATAGCTCAAACAGATGGTATTACTTTGGATTTTGAAATTCAAAGACACTGTAGGTCAGAAGGTAACGGCTGTAACCAGGAAGGCAAAAGCACAGATAGGATGTTCTCCATAATGGATACATCTGGATCACAGTGGAAAGAAGCCCAAAATTATCTGTTGTAATCTGCAGTATAAAAATAATGTCGCTTGAGACCTTTCCCAACATTATTTTACATGTGAAATGTTTTTAATAGGAGATTGACCAGTAGCAATTAAGAAAAGAGGGAGAAACGTCACTTGTTCATCTTACTAATAAAGGCACTCAGTTGCATTCAATAAAGATGCATTAGACAAAATGAGAGATGTTCTTTAAACAATTATAGATGTATTTTCAACAATAGCCACCTAAACTGTAGTTTAAAAAAAGGTGAATATTCAAAGCCTCAATTAAGGGATCAAGTTTTGCTAATTGAGCACTTGGAATTGTTAAGGGGGAAATCACTGTGTAAATGATGCACTTAATCAATCATTACTTGAGATATTTCATAGAAGCGCTTTTTTCCTTTCTTCTAAAGGCAGCAATTCAGGCAAATGTTATGTCTTCACAATACAACCACAAAATATTTACTATTTTTCTTAAAACAGTGGTGCCAGCCTACAACCCATCAGCCATCATGTGCCATGGAAGTAGCGCAATTTATAGATGCTGGGCGTGTGAAAGGACTCGATATACAATAAGGCATATGCACCTGGCCTGGGAACACCCAGCATGGATCAGTGGCAGGAGCCTCATCAACAACGAACCACATGAACTGCTCCCGCAGAAAGGGCGAGTGCGGGGCACAGAATTGTGCTCCTCGGAGCGAGGAGACCGTGTCACAAAACCGTACTCTTGCAGAAAAGGCTGAACATGTGCAGGGTGAAGACTCAGCAATAAGAAAAATTAAAAGAAACTAAAAGGAATTATTTCATCAAATCTCTCTATACTCGACTGCTGTAAGTGCTTTAGATGCAAAAATTATATATAAAACCGTAACACAGGAGATCATTATTTTGCGTATCTGTAAGACTGTACAGATATGTAGTCTGCTGCAGAACTGGAGACAAAAACTGAGCTAGAAATTATATTAAAGAACCAAAGATTACACAGATAGATGTTTTCATACACATATCAACTCAACTATTTCAGTGATCTGAAGTTGTTCAAAACAAGGTACGGAACAGAAAGAGAGAAACAGCTAGACAAAAGTTATATTAAAGAGAAACTAAATCGTTCTCCTGTTTTACAAACACTTTCTGAACAGCCTGTCCAGAATATTCAGTGTCCTGGTTTCAACTCACCCTACGAAAGGCTAACTCATTTAGAAGTGCTTTTCCCCCTTACCTACTAGATACTGCTACAGCATAATCAGACGTGTACAAATTCTCTCACAGATACAAAAAATTTCTTAAAAGGTTTAAAGTCAGGTACTCAAGAAGTTGAAAATGCTGGAATTAAGGTTAACTATTAATTATTAAGTTTCATACACAATTTTTCAACCTACCTCTGTCTTTTTGGGTCACAGAACAGAGATAAATCTCTTACTGTGTAATATTCAATATTTTATTGTCTACTAAGCATTGAATGGATGACCTTATATTTACTTTACTATACACTTCAAAGCTTGTAATATTAATTTTCTCTCAGGCTTTTCTGTTGCAGGCATCACTCTCTGAGTGCTTCGCAAACACTAAAGAAAATATTTATACAACATACTTTGAGATGAATAGACACTACCGTATTTAATGTATTGCCAAACTGGGACAGAGATTAAAACGGAATTTGAGTCCTCAGTTTGAGACACCATTAACGCACTCTTGCAGAATACTTAGCACCACAGAGTGGTTTCCTTTCTGAAAGAACATCTTCCAGTCATCTCATCTACAGCGGTGAACGCTCACGTCATATTGTCCACCTCAAGTGACCTGGTCTGCACCCTGCACAAACCCTGTCGAAGAGGCAAGAACGGAAAAATTCAGCACATCGTTCAAGCTGTGGGATCCCGCCTCTTTCTGCAGCAGTCTGCCCGTTCACACGCTCCAACTCCGGTAGTAACGAAGAGGTTATTCGTACAGCATCTCTGCTCACTCTACAACCACGGCCCACGCGCTTCACAGAGTGAAGGTGTAGTTATATGAAAAGAAGGAAAAAGTACTGAATCCTGTAATTAAAGCTCTCCTGTATTGTAAGCAGAAAATGCTCATGTGTCTTGGTAACAGCTTTGCAATACAGATGTATGTATTTGAGGATAATACATTTTTGTTAAGAGTATAACAGGGATATACCAAATAACTAATTGTATATTTGGGTGAGCATTTAACTTTCGATGGTAATCAGATTAAGCTGAATTGGAAATTTATAGCTTAATATAGCTGAATTTTGTAAAAATTATCCAATAACAATAGTTATGCTGCCTCTTGACATAACAAAACAAAATGTTAGATATTACTTTTCCTATTATATTTTCTTAATAACCTGCTATTGTCATCAGAAGCATAATAGAAAAAGACTTTACTGTGCATATATTATTTTCTTTTGATTAAACAGGTGCACTGGAATTTCAATCATTTTAAATCATAATTAAATGCCCTATTTTTTTCTTTGCTTTTTTTTATAAACACATTTTGGCAATTAAATTCTGAAAGGAGGATGGTTTTTTCCTCCTTCTTTTTTACAGTTGTATTTCTAAAGAATTAGAATAGACAGATTTATTCATTCTGGAAAGGTGGAAGACCTTACCCAGAGTGAGCTGATTATACTGTTCATAAAGAGAATGACTTTTCCACATCATCCTTAGTTTTACTTTCCACCTTCACAATACTTTTGAGTTGCTTAAAGTTGCTCATAATTTACAGCCTTCTAGATCAAGTAAGAATGAAAATTCTAAAACACTGAGATGAAATGACAATACATTAATATCCACATTATAAGGAAAGTTTGTTTATGACAAAAATCTGTGTAAAAAATTGGTAAAGCACAGCTAAATACTATTCAGGTAAGAAGTTGCTACAGTAGAATAGGATATATTTAAATGAATTTAATTTGAAAAAAACCCCATGGCCTGTATGTTCAGCAATTACTACAGAATTTAGAAATTTCTAAGTGATCTTCTAGAAGGTCTGCATTCTGTGGTTAGACGCTCAACATAATTTTCCCACAGGCTCGAAGTCAAGCCTTTTAGAAGCATCTGGAAGGTAACACAAAAAAAAAAAGGATGGGCCAACATGACAGCAGTCTAGCCACAAACAAAAGATGGGAGCACTCTCACATTTTGCATTAAGATAACACGCATTGTGTTCATAAGGATGCAGAGTTTAAACACTAACAATCTCTGATTGGCTTATTTTTAGTGCCCTGACTTGTATTATAAAAAGGTAAGAAGGAAAAAAACGAAATAGCTACCACTGAAGAGGCGCAAATTACAGTCTTATTGTACTGAAATGTTAATGAAAACATTAATGAAAAGTTTCAGTTAATGAAAAATACCTTACATTTTTATCACAAAAAACATGCTCCACTTCCACCAAGAAATAATTTTTGGCTTTAAGCTTTAGAGAGAGGCCATCATCTTAGCTTCTCTAACAGCAAAGGTTACTATCTCTGTGTGTTTGACTACACGTGTTGCAAGTTTCATTCACCTGCCTTTGGGTACAAGCCACTACTACATTTTTCTAAAGCACGCTATTTAGGGCAAGAAATGAAAGAGAAGATTAAACGGGAAAAAATTAAATTACTTGTACTAGCATCAAAACAAAACATCAGTGGGTTTTGTAGAATTGGCATGATAATTAAAATAAGTATAAATATTCAGGAGACGTTTTGCTTCCATATCTGGACTTCAGCAACACATTGCAGGCTAATAGTGTGCATGAGCAATATCATATAATGAATATATGGCAGTAAAATTCATTGGAGAGGATGCACTGCTGCTAGCATAGTGGCCTAGAAAACCTCAGGTTTAGCTGTCCCTGTTGCTTAGACAGAAATGGACTGGTTAATCTTTCATTGTGTTAAAATGGTCGTCTTGCTTCTTAAGATTTTAAGAAGTAACAGAAAGAAAGTACAGCAGCTCATTTACAGGCATGCAATAATCACATCGAGAATGGCATCTACAGAGCCACCAAAAATCATCATTTCACTGTAACACTGAAGTCTTTTGTTGCAAATTTCAAGTTACAAAAGGTGTAAGTATGTGTTTATACAATAAAAACCCAATCCTGAATAAGTAGTTAAAAAATTAAATTATAAAGATTTCTTCTTGCAGTATCCAGGTGATTTTCAAAGAAACAAAAGAAGAACAGTATGCGATCTTAGACTATTCAGCCTATGTGTGTTTTCCTAAGTGTGATTTTTAAAGGAAATATTAAATCATTCTTCTCAATCTAATGAAATTTAGTGGTGCAAGGATGCTGAATCTCTTACCCCTGAAACTGAAGACAATCATGTTGTTGACATATATGTCTCTATATATGTAATACAAACATATATTTTAAATAATGTTATTAAATAACATTTACTTGTAGAAATACCTTGGGTTTAAGCAAGATCAACCTTTTTATGATTTGAAGAGGTACCTATAGTATTCTCAGTAGTTCTGAGCAAGAGCTTAGATATTAAGACAAGAGTTAATCACAACTCTCTTTTAAAGGATAAAACTACCTTCTTTAATTATTACACTGAGGATTTTGTAATTCAACAATATAGTCCTACTAATAATTCTGTCTAGAATAAATTTGCATGTTTTAAATTGGAGACATTTTAAAATACCATAGTTAAATCCTGATTGTAAGAGAAAGTTCTTTTTTAGATTTATTTCAGCTTCTATCAGGTGGCATTATTTTTCCAATAGTCACTAACTCCATACATCTCATTTGAAGCAGCTATGTCCAACCTATAATTATTTTATTCTAATTAGAGTAATTCACGGTTAATTATTCAAAATGATTCTTCTTCAAAATCAAACCCATTTCTTGCCATGGCACTTTTAAAATGTAAGATACAAATAAAATATTCCTCAATGCAAATTTTTTGCAATAAAAGAATGTCTATTTTGCTTTCTTAAAATAGCATTAAAATCTTTGTATAGCAGTAAGGACTCTGATAATACCAAAACCATAGGCAACAGTATTTGCTGCTGTAGAGGAGCACATATTTCCATGCATCCTGCATAGGATCAGTGTCTTTAATCTGTAGTGACCAAGCTAGAGTGTTTTTCTGTGCATAAGGCGGCTCTGACAGTGGCAAGGAATACCCTGAGACCTCAAAAACACTGGAAGAAGCCAGACTTTCCTACGAGCTTGTGAAAGACCTGATTAAATCTCACTTAACCATAGCTTTGCTTATTCATAGTTGCTGTAAACTTAATTTGATCTAATACAGTCACACCTTACATGATTAAGACTCCGGAGAGATGTTATTGCAGCTTTGCAACATATAAAGAGGGCTTATAAGAAAGATGGAGAGAGGCTTTTTACCAAGGCCTAGTGACAGGACAAGGGACAAGGGTTTTAAACTGAAAGAGGGTAGGTTTAGATTGGACATAAAGAAGAAATTCATTACTATGAGGGGGGCGAGACCTGGAAGAGGTGCGGATGCCCCATCCCTGGAAGCATTTGAGGTCAGGTTGGACGGGGCTCTGAGCAACCTGATCTAGTTGAAGATGTCCCTATGGCAGGGGGTTGGACTAGATGGTCTTTAAAGGTCCCTTCCAACCCAAACCATTCTATGATTCTGCAATTATATGATGTTGTGTGTCGCTCTGTTTGCATTTTGAAGTGTTACTGGGAAGTCCGAATAGCTACTCGCTGTCTCCACAGGGATTCTCTTCTGACCACCTTTAAGAATGAACTGGTGAATGGACTGAAATTATTCCTTCAATTGGCTGGCCCAGTTGGCAAGTGCTGCTGGTCCTCACTTGATATGCAATAAGAATACTCCTGTTTTTCATGGCTAAGTCCATCAGATAAATTTGATTAAAACTAGTCAAGAGTTTCAAGGGCTCTGTCCTCAGGTTTTAGCAATTAAATGATCGGCTGAAATTTTTTACTGTACTCCAGTGCATAGTTGCCTCTAAATTTACAAGGATCTCACCACTTATATCAAGAGATAAAATTAAGCACGGATTTAATAACCGTTGTTTTGACCACCAATTCCATGCTACATTCCTGCAAGTTATTTTTGGACTGTATGTTGCAAAACAGTGTTATTTGCATGACCAAGGCTAAATCTGTTGAAACAATTTAAAAAATGGATACATAAAGCAGAAGATATAAACTGCAAAACTGCATCATGTTACATTTAGTAAAATAACTTTTCTGACTGATTTTTTGACAGATTGAATATTTTATCACATCAGTTCCAAAATCCAGAAGCAGCATGCTCTGAGGCACTTTTGATATTGTATTTCTGCTTGTTTTACATTTCATTTCACCTATATCTCTCAAAGGAGATCAAATTAGTCATGAAGATCCAAATTTCAATAACATACCGAACAGCATTATTACATGGATGAATTTCTAGAGGAACTCAGTGACTTCAGTAGAATATAAGATGATTTCTATTTTTTCAGCCATTTTTTTCGCTGTAAAAATGATGTTACATGAAAACTACTTGTAGTAACTTGTTAGGGCAGTGCCATGACTACTGAATTCAAGGAGCCATGGCTTGGTTTTCTGAAAGTGTTAGTGGTATTTATAGTCTCATTGACCAAACCTAATGTAAGCACATAAAAATCCACACTCATAAGCACATACAACAAACTAAAGTACTGCATTAACAAAAGATATGCAAGAAAAACAGTCTGCATTACTATTATATAGTCAGAAAGCTCCTGCATTGTCAGAGTTTATTTATGGCTGCACAATAAAGCACAGTGATAAGGCAGTCCTACACATTTTCAAGATATGTAATATATTAAGAAAAACAGTCAATCTCTTGTCCCAAAAGTCAAATAAATCTGTGCTGGGTTTTATTCTATGTTGCTACATGTATCTGAGTTATCTAGCATATAAAAGTATTACTAAGTCCTACAAGAACATGTTGCAGAACAGAATTCACCATATCTTTTTCTTGGAGCAAACAGAACTTTTTATGCTCTTTTGTGGCAGTTTTCAGTTCATTTCATTTTGAGAGACGAGGCACACTGCAGCACACCCATTTTAAACTTCAGCTTGATGTTACAAAGACCCAAGAAGTTATTTCTTGGCCCATGCCAGAAGCTACTCAAAAATAATAACAGCAAAACATACAAAAAGCTACCTTCAGAAATTACCATGGTAGTATCAGTATAACATTTTCCTCACAATTCTGAAGCACAGATAAAAGCCAGGGCTTGTAAGTCCCATATCCCATCTTGGAAGTTTATCTCCATAATTAGGCATGCACAAATGATGTATGTGCCTGCCTTCAAATCTGGCCCTAAATCCCTAGAAAAATCTAGTACATTTTTACCAGCTTTGTAGAATAGCTCTTCATGATACCCAAGTAAGAGGACTTGCTAGTTACCTGCTACTTCTTTCTGTGAGCTGCAAAGTCTCACAGTTTTCCTCCAGCCCCCAAAATGCTTGTCTTAGTCTTTTTCCCGTGAAAGATTCCCAGTAACATAGCTTTCCCACAAGATGCCTTCTATAAGCAGCATATTTTAAACAAAGTTGTTTCTTTTGTTACTAGAGATGAACTACTGCAGGAAAAGGAAAAAAAATAACTTTGTAGAGTTTGTTTGCTGTAACATCATGGCCCATTCTTATCTGTTTAGCATCTGAAACTCTTCCATTACTATGCTGTGTATGTCATTGCCTCACATTTAGCCTCTCTTTCTAACGCCGGTGTCCCCCCCGTAGCTGGCTGGCTGGACCCCTTCAGAAGCTCTGGACCTGACCAGCCTCTAGAAATGTCTATGTTCCTTATCAGAATCACACACTATGATAAGAAAATTAATCTGTCACTCAATCAAAACAAAGAAGCCATGCCAGATGTTTCCAAGGACAAGGCTCCGAGAGAAGACCTCCCTGAACTGCTGCTGTCAGCAATTATGAGATCCTGCCTGGGAAGAAAGCTCTGCCACCAAACACCTGGCCACAACCACTACTGCTGGAGACTAGGCAACCATCTTGACTAGAGGGTTAACGAACCCAGGTGTACAAGAGCTGATTGATTGTTCTCTGCTATTCATCACAGCACCGGGCTGAAGCAGCATTTCTGTTTAACAGTGCCTCCTTTGCCCTTACTCCCACTTGTCTACCCAAAGTTCTGTCCTAACTGATCTTTCTCCAGCCCTGAAGTCTTCTTGTCCTGTAGCACATATGTCCAGGAATCTTTTGCCTTACACTGGCCTCTGATAAAGTTTTCTACCTTATCTTTCTGTTTGATATACCCTTTAGCTTCTCCAGCTTCCTCACTTCTGACTTTCATATTGCTCAGACCCTCAAATCAAAAGAAACCTTTGGCTTCTTTTGTAGATAGTCATGAGATCAGAAGGGTTTCTCTCAAAATTAGATTCAACTCCCAATGCAGAAGGAAGAAAATCCCTCTAAAATCCTTGAGGAACATAAAACAGAGAAAGTCTATGTATTGGTTCCTTTCTACCCCCTGACAAAGGCTGCCAGCAGCTAAAAAACCACCAAGCTGATAAAGACAGCACACTCAATTTCCAGAATAAAGCAATCTAGACCCAGGGAAAGAGAAGCTTATGGAGGAGCTCTTACATCTTGTTCATGGAGAAACTGTCTATGTAACAGCACGTGCTGTATTATAATGTCTCCCACTGTCTGGGATATGAAGTCTACCAGTGATAAAGAAAAATCCTGATATTTTTCTGTGGCTTATTCAGTTTTCTCTTTGGCTTGTTGTCTTGCCTGTTTGTTTTTGCGAAGAGATTAACCCAGGATAGTTTCCTGAAGAAGTCTCACAGCACTGACATGAGTTGCACCAACACAACAGTGTGAGAAGCACAGATTTGGGAAGGAGCAGACCCCTCAGTGGTGGTCTCCTTCGTGAACGAAATGTCAGTAGAATCACAGGTTCAGACCCGCAACAAATCATTATATGTGATTAAGCAATATCCACAGTAAATAAGCCTCACAAGAGTACTTTCAGCCCTGCTTTCTGCTGCTAATTGTCAAGAGTACTGATTTACAGGTTCAGCAGTCAATGGTGGTCAGGGAGACAACCCAGACAACTTCTTAGCCAGCCTTTCTTTGATATCAGATAATCATTACTTCTCACACTCTCTTTCACAGCCACAGGTAGAAATGCTATTGCTGATTTTCAGCTACCTGAAAATGTCTCTCCAGAGATGCTTCTTAAGGCTTGACTAGTCATTTGACAACTTGCAAAGAGGCAAATGCATACTGATGAAATTGAGAGCTGGGTGTTGTCCAACGGTAAATGAGTTTGGCAGGGAAATAGAAAAATCATGGCAAAAGGTTTCGGTTACAACACAAAAACAAGCAAGGATAGTGGAAAGAGAGCAGGCATAAGTTTGTCCCTTTCAGAATATAACAAGCCATACTCTACACTTAGAAGCTGTTGACTACAGAGCAGTGTTTTAAAGAGACTTGGGGCTTAAAACTGGACCTCCAACAGTTCAAACGTAAAACAGATGAGAGATTAAAATAGTCGATTTTGACACAGGCAGATATAAGAAAACATATGTTTTATAAATATAAATATA
>VZTQ01008633.1:0-10296 GCA_013400755.1 Pelecanoides urinatrix | reverse complement strand
TGAATACACAAACTTCTCAGTGTAGTTACTTGTGTTAGTTTGATCCATTGTACGCATCAGTTAACAAGGGATCAAGTAAATCTTTCAACAGTGGGTTTGTGGCATATACCCAACTCCTGTTAAGTCTAACCTCTCAGTTTCCTCCTGAGCTTTAAACTTTGAAATCTTGCTTGGCAAACTCTTTAGGTCCATCTATTACTTTTGAAAAAGCATACAGATGCATGTGATTTCATTTGTACTTTTAAGATTAAAAATTAGTAATATGGCACCCAATTTGGGACAAAGGTTTGGCACGCATTGAGTCATGTCTTGGATTCCTATCAGAGGTTTCCGGTTTGTTTACCTTCCCCCCCCCCCCGTGGCAATACTATCAGAAATGACTCTTCTAAACTATTTTAGCTAATCTTCACTCATGCCTGGACCCTTGCAACCATGGCAGCAGACATGAAGAGCTTAGTGTAAGTCAAACATTTCTATTATATACTGCAGTAAAAGCTTTTATATTTTATATATTTTACATTTATTTTGGAAACTTATCTGCTACCCTATTTAAATTCCTACATAGACATGTATCTTTAAGTATCATGTTCTGGACTTTCAAAGTTGCCAATATTTCCCAGTATGTAAAAAATAATATCAAGAAAGCAGATTACTCACAAAATCTTGGACAAAACATGCACTGTCTGTTAAACAGTTTGACAGACCAAAAAAACTATATCCATACATTCCTACATCAATTATAGTAATTCCCCAAAAGTCAAAATATGGTCAAGAGTCCTGTAAGGTTAATAAAATAATTTCTGTTCTTTCTCTTGTTGAGTCTCCATTTGCAAAAGAGACAGAAATTAGCAAGGGTATTTTGCAACCATTTCCCCAACATGTTTGACCCACTGCTGATCTCTGAATATTCACTAAAAATATAACAAAACCCTTATATGTCATATAATTTCAGTAAAGCAGCAAAATTTACCTGTTACATGTTAATCTTCAATTTTTTTATTTCTATTAAGCATGAACAGTACACAGCTGGCTCTGTTAACCACTTGATATTAAGCATCAGGATTTATTGACAGACATTTAACAGTCGAGAAAAGATTGCACTGGATCTGCTAGTTATAAAAGTTATTCAGACTGTATAATTCAGCATTGCTAGACATCTGCTCAGTTCTTTGACTTTTAATAACTCTAAGACTGTACTGTCAGAATTGATAAAGAATATATATATTCTAATATTTCTTGTTCTTCTTTTGGAGATATGCTCATTGTGATCTGTGAATTTTTTTTGTGAAATTAGTGTCAGGTCCATGTCTGATTTAACTCTCTTGATCAGTTCTAAGTGAAACAGTGTAAAAAGATCTCAGACATCTTTCAGAAAGACCTTACCAGTTCCAACCAGGAAACAATATAAACCTACCCGTTACTTAATTCCTGACAAAACCATTCTGTTCTCTAGGAAATTAAAGAATCATTTTTTCCCCGTGACTGGTGAGAGCAACTATTATTATTATAAAAGATACAAAATAATTTAAACAGAAGAAATTGGTTGCTTCATGTCAAAGGTTTTAAAAACTAGTGACAGAAATCAATCATTTCAATGGAAAGAAAATTGCAGCAGAAACACTGCTTCTCCACTTTGGATATGTCAGAGAATAATTTTCGTTTTAATATGAGTTTCTCTGTCTTGGTTTTAAGATCCAGTGTATTTATTTGTTTGCATAAGAAGTTACTAATTGTGACTACAATACCTACCTGAATGCTTGAAAAGTGCCTTATTTTTTCACTTAATGTCCACTGGATTTCTAGCAAAAAGAAACCAAATGTTTCGTTGCCATCTGTCATATGAGAAAATTAGGAGAATAATAATGCTGGCATTATCAATCCATCAAAACACCAGCCAAGATTCCATGTTCTTTTAAGGTAAAATTGCACTAGTCGATATCGCTCCTATAACTTCCTAAGATGATTTCCTATGGTAAACATCTTTCAATTCTAATCTCACTCTGTTTTTCCCCAAAGAAAGGCACATACCTGGCTTGGCTAAGAGGGTTCCTTTTTTTTTAAATACCTCATCCTAATAAAGACGGGTACTCATGAAGCATTATCTAGCATTATCCCTTCAGTGGCAGGGACGCCTGGATGACGAGGCTGCTGGAGTTTCCTTTGCGGCAGTCAATAACCTGGCCTTAGCACCCAAGCTGGGGATGAAGAGACCTAATGAAGCTGCAGAATGCTATGACCTGACCAATTCTCAATACCTCCATATAAATGTGCAGGAGGTAAACACGTATCAGAGCGGTTGACGGTAGGTTAACACGCAATAAAGCACATCTTGCTTGATAGCTTCTTCCATGGATTGTCAAAATGTAAGTTAAAGCACACGTACTAGCCAGAAAATTAAAAAGAACTACCTAAAATCTAGCATGCATGTTATCAAGTAGCATCTGAGATCATCAAACTTTCTATTTAGATACTGCAAAATCATATTTTGACATTTTAAGCAAAAATAAAGAATAGCATTTGTGCTGTTTATCATGAGGTTTCAGAGGAATTTTCTGAGCCTGAAAGACAAAATAAAACCCCAGAAAACTGAGGTAATCTCAAACCTACCTGCAGAACTAAAAAGGCTGGGATGCTGCTAAAGAACATTTTCAGAATTCTTACGAACTTTTATTATCCCAGTTTCAAAAACAAAGCAAAAATTCATTGTGGCAAATTATCTTTCCATAGCTTTAAGATTTAGTTAAAAGCTAGCCTCTCCAAAGAATTAAATTAATTACATATAAATTAGTGGTGTTATTGTTAAAAAAAAAAATTCTAAAATGCTGGCAGTTCCCAAACTGAAAGATCTTACAGTGTATAGTCATTATACTATCGCTTGATATTATTACTATTTTTATTACAAACCTATCAGGTTAAGAAAGTGCTGGATTTACTCAGCTGCCCAAAATACCCGGTCCTGTTACTAACCTGCTTGTTTCAATATGGTAGAATCTGCTAAGCAGAGTTAGTATCAACTAGTTGGTGTTTGAAAACATTTATGGACTCACAAGGCAAAAAGACATTTTAATTATGCTTTTTTTTTTTTTTTAGTGTTTTACAGTGGTCTAATGTGTTACTTCAAGTTAATTCTATGCATTTTCTGGGAAAAAAATTCACAAGTTAAAGAAAACAGAAAATAAACTATCGTGAATTGGTATCTTTGAATGGTGCATTATCGTAATTTAGTCAGTGCACTTCTGCCAAATCTTCAGACAGGCGATTTCCTTTCTGAATCATCCATAAAGAGAGGACAAGGATGGGAACTACCTCAATGATCAGAGCTTATGGTGATTTTCATCCTAAAAATACTCATCTCATTCTTCAAAGCTTGTATGGAAAGAAAATCCCAAGAAGGGTGGTCTAAAAACCCCCTTCTCAGACCTTCAGCATATTATAAATGATAAAAGCAAGAACCTAGCTAAGAAATTTACCTTCACAATTGCAGTAATAATGAGATACTTGAACTGAAAATTACTTTTAAAAAATCAAACATTAGCTGATCACAGCGCTTTTATTGCAAGCCAAGGTATGCTTTAGGGAAATGGTGGTAAGCAAAATTTCTCTTTCAATCCAGAAGAAAGTCTGCTTAAAGAAAGAAGACAAAAATTTCCTGCTGGGTATTGGAACTTTGGGTTCTTTTTATCAGGAGCCCACATGGCTATTAATACTGTGGGTTGCACTGAGTCAGAGTCACAAGTCTCTGGAACCACATCTTCGTCAAACTCAATAGGAAGGTCTGCCTTCTCCTACTCGTACTTTTGACTTTAAATATTTTATTTTGAGCTGTTTTCTTGGCCAAGAGGGGAAACAAATACCAGTCTTTCTAATTAGCACTAACTTTTTGAGAATGAAGTGTCTGAGAGAACATCATCGTTATGAGTAACTTGCTTTCAGAACACACCTACGGGTATTCAGTAGTACAAGATCTGTCTACTTTTGATAACACTGTTACACTTATAATCATGGAAACATTCCAAATTTCTCTCAAAATGTCACAAAGAGCTACTTAGAAAAATATCATTGAAATGAACAGCAAGTTAAAAATTACAATCGTTGATCAAAATGAAAAACACTGATAACATTAACCATCATTAATGAGTAGAGCTGACATGGAACTTCATAATTTCTATTGAAAACATATCTTGATGGAAAATGTTGTTTAAGCAAAAGTTAAAAGTCCTTCACAGGAAATTTTTTTTTCACTGAAATGTCTTACTTTTACAGTGAAAAACAGAACTAAAAAGAAAAAAATCCCATTTCTGTCCAGTATTTTGATTAGATCCAACTGTTTAGTCTTACATCACTTCAGCGATAATGTAAGCTTATTTGAGCTGCTCCTACACCTTAGATGGACTGTGGATTGAATGCCTCATATCTCTCTTTATTTCTTATGGGGAAGATCTTTATGCTGAACATGAATCTTTGGGTTGGTGAACAGGAGATTGAAGTGCAACATTGCTCAAATGAACCAAATGAAACATTTCCATTTAAGTCAAAACGAAATGGGAGCCATGCAAAGATCAGCTCAGAGATGCTCTATACTGAACTGTGCTTGAAAATGCTTCAAAATCTTCTGGTTTGGAAAAACAACAGTTTTATTTCTCAGTGCTGATTAAAAATTGTCTAAATAAAGATTATCACAGATCAGAAAGACTAAGCGTTGTAGTACTTTAATATGTAAGAAGAGAAATACATTTCATTTCTCAGGACCCCTGATTTTGGTAAATCTACTGTTTGGAAACTCTGATTCTGACTGAACCCTTCTATTTATTCTTGTTCAAAACCAATCCAAAAATCTTACCCTTGGAAAGCATGATATTTTAGTGAAAATAAAAACCAGTCCATACAAACATTACAGACTTCTATGGTTCTTTTGGATCCATACAGGTTATGCTATGTTTTATATATTAAGGTACTTATAGCTGAGAAAAGTTCTGAATACATCACTGAAATCTAGCAGTGTCGTATTTTCTCACCATCGCCTCTTTGTAGTTGTTCTTAGAAAGCAGGCACCTAAACAAATATATAAAAACTCAACATCTTTTACCCTATGAACTGAATGTTCAGTCACACTGAATTTATAACTATTTATATATTAAACTTTTAAAGTATAATACACATAGCTGATTATTTGATCTATCTGCCTAGCATTGATCAAGTTTTTTCTTATCTTAAATTTGTGCTTATCAAGGAGAGGCTAGCAGACAAGAGCTAAAACCCATTTCCAAAAGCTAGGGTAGGTTTATGCTGAAGGCAAGCGGTATGATGATAGATTACATAGTCATAGGTGAACTAGATTTCAAACAGATAGCGTAAGTATCAACAAAACCACAGTTATATCATACTGAACCTTAGCAAGAAATAGGAAATCTACTGGAGAACCTCAACAAGGACAGCAACCCTAATCTGCCTTCTGCTGTGGCAATGCCGCTATCAGTAACTACTTAACATAGTTTAAAACAGCTTAGAATATGGATGGTATGCAAAAATAGCCTTACTTTGGGAGTAGAAAATAAATTAACAGAATTATATGTATGAAATATATGCAATAACTTGCATAAACTGCAAATGGATTACAGTTTTGGAGAGGAGCAGAAAACAGATAGCGTGTATGGAGAGGGCACTGGGCTAACCAGCCATGGAAGACAGGCTTGGTGCAAAGCTCTACTCTGTGCATGAACATCTTTTAGAGGATGCAAGAAAGAGGAGTTTCTTTTGCAAAATTTTTTCCAGAAACATTTTAAAAAGGAAAATCTAGAAGGAAGGCACATGAAACCACAGATGTTGACATCCCTTTCCACAGAACACTTCTTCTAATCATAACTACTTAGAGAATGGCTACTTTTTATCTACACAGTTTGTGCCTTCCTTGTCACTACCTATTAAAATACACGGTTCTGAAGAAAAAAGCTTTCTCTCCTTCCAAGACCTAACTTGCTTACTAAAACCTTTGTGTGGCAATTACCTTCAGGCTGGTTTTGTGTTGTATGAAAATATATTTTATACCAGTTACAAATTTGCCATCTTTCCATTTCCCTGGTGTTCTTTTCTAATAGTGAAAACAGAAGCTCTGAGTATAACCTTTATACATTAGTTACACACATATTTCAAGTCTGACAAAATACTGTTTTCAGGTACAATACAAACTTTCTAACCTTGCACCACTCTTTCTGAGCTCTCCCCAGTCTGCCACATACATCGTGAGAAAGGTATCCACCATGGGAAATAACATTCGAAATGAGACAGAGCTTCTGTAATGATATTTCTGCATTATTCTCTAGCCTATTCTTTTTACGTACCCTAATTTCTTTTTGACAGCAACCTCACTTTGAACAGAAATTTCCATTCTTCTTCTAAATTAATATTGCTAATACAGTAAGAATTGAGGAAAGTATATGAATGCTTCACATTTTTCTCCTCCTTTACTTTGCACTTCATCTGACACTGTACCTACTATTCATTTAACTTGGTCATGATTCTTTTCTGGACTTGACTAACTTGAAAAAAAAAAATAGAATAAAAGGTTAGATACTCATGAACAAAACAAGACCAAAGCCAAGCTCATCAACATCAAGTAAGTTTAAAACTTGTCATCCAAGAGCTGAATTACAGGTTTACTTGAGAGTGTCAGCAAAACCATTTTGTGATCAAAGGATCTTCTACATTTGGATATCCACAGCATAAGAAACAGCTGTTAATATCTGTTTCAGGTCTAAACTGTTATTCGTTATTACTTTTGTGATGACCTCAGTGGTACATAACTTATGCATAGGCACAACAGGACGAATCCTGCTCTTACGGCAGCATCACTGGAACTGGGCCATGCCCACCATCAGTATAAGCCACCATGCAGAATCATTAGAATAGCTGACCAAATTTCAAGGTACAATTTAAACAACAATCCCTTTGGATTATCTCTTTCCCAGGTCCCCCTCTCAACAAGTAGCGTGCTCTATTTAATGAGACATTAAAGCCTGAAACCTCATTTTATTGAAATTAAAAATAGGACTTGCTTCTTTATTCCTAAAGGCAGTACGTATCACTATGTATATTTTTAAAAGCAACAGGATCTAGCTCCAAGACCACTTAATCAGCTGGGTACTGGCACTAGATATCTTTAAAAACATAATTAAAAAATAATGAAAAAGCACATAGCTGGATATTTCCTGCCATTATTTCACAAAGTATAATTCAAGTTATAATCTTCCTCACTGGACTAGAATGAACAATAATGCAGAGTCTGATTCATCTTGGTTGTTGCTTTTTACAAATTATGAAGTGTAACTGTTAAGAGAAAAAATTGCAAGTTTTATTCAAGAACACACATTTCTCTTCATACAGTAATAATTTCCTGAGAGTGTACACTAACACATTATGCACATCAGCTTTAACTAATTAAATAACATGAAAATTGAAATAAACATATAATGACAGAAAAGGTAAGAGACCTGATTCCTCATTGCCGCTATGAAGATAATTCTGTTTAATTAACTTATAGCCCATTTCAACACATAAAGTCCTTCTCAATTTAAAAAATATCAATTGAAGAAAACAAACATTTTCCTTTCAGTTCTTTCAGACTGTCATATTCTGACTGTTTCAATACTTTATTTATACTAACTGTATGCCCGTGAGTTCCCAGGTCCATTTAATAGCTAGAATTAACAAAATAAACATAAACACTAACTGCCTGAATAAATTTGAGATATTGAATGTGAAATTCTGTGTGAACTGTATGGGAATGTATTTGCAATTTAAAATATAATTCATCATAATGAAAATGTAAAGTAGTAGTTCTGCTTTATTCGGTATGGCAGGTTAGGGATCCCTGTGAAGCTACATTGAAGCAAAGAGTAGATTAATAATTTAATTTGGTTCAGAACTGTGCAAGTGGGGCACTGCGAGCTTTTATTCTGTAACCAGCTGCTGACCCTAATATGGATCAACCAATTAGACATCTCTATTTAATTGTTGGGTGACCCATCTACAGCTCACTAGGAATTTTCATTATAAACAAAACTCAACGGCCTAAAAGAATCCCGGTTTTCCCCCTGGTGGAGACAGTTGGTTTGATAGAGGCACACAAAGGAACTCAGCAAAGGAAAAAATTGCAAGATCATTTTAGGCTGTGTTCTGTGAAAGAACATCTTAATATAATGAGCCTTTTTTTCGATATCCCTTGGCAAAGCATCAGCCCTCTCAGATAACCCCACACAAAGCAAATACCATTCGTCTGAAGTTACATTTGCTCCTTGTTATCACAACTTATGCCACTTAATTCATTATTCAACGAATTCACTTTCTTGTTTATTAGATGCAAGGTAGCCGCTCATCCCTAAAGGCCATGTATGCAAAAGACTGCTTGTAATCCTGTCACTTCAAACCTCTCCAGGCTTTTACATTGCTTCAGGAATTAGGAAGAAAGAAGCAAACAATTTAGATTTATTCATGCTGATACTAAATCTGTATATGATAAAGGAAATGAGAGGAATGTTACATAGCTAACTTAAAATCTATTGATACAGATAACAGAATATGTTATTCCCTGTATTTGTGAAAGCTAGCACATTCACTGCTGTAGTATAAAAAACCCCCTAGACTGTATCTTATGTCTTTAAAAGATCTGATTGAAAAATAAAAAAGTATTTGTTTCTCACGTTCCTTCCTCCCACTGAAAGGTATCTCAGCGTCCTTCCTCAAATGCATTTGATATATTCAGTCTACCATCACTACCAGAATTATCTGCTCAAGTGCTGAATGATCGTAGTGAACATATTAAAATCAGCAATCAAATGTCACAGATATCAAATGCCAAAACGTTTTCAATATCCTTTGTTATATAATGGACTTTAAGATATATTGCAGCTGATTTTGGTAACTCATTGAATGTGTGTTCTCCAACATTTTTAAATGTGAATTTTGCTAATGATATATTNATTACATAAACAGTAAAAGCAACAACAAGAAGAAGCAAACACAATAAAAAACCTATTGCAGGTATACATCTGAAAAAGTGGTTGAATGACTCGAAATAAAACAGCATTTTAGATACAGTCATGGCTAAAGTTACTACAGTAAAAATTGCATTTTAAAAAACTATTTTATACTTTTCTAAGTATGTGTCATATGGATTGTCACTTTAAAATATATGTATGTTTCTTAGTAATCCCGCTCTTATTACAGAATACATGCACTATGACAGTCACAATTCAGGAACTGATTCACCTGAATAATTAACCTTTTGCTCTTGCAGTATGCAAGTACAAGATGTATACCTTTCATTAATTTAAAGTAAGGCAAGTATAGAAATCATCTTCACAAAATGTAATGCAATACCCAATTGTTTTCTCTATGTCACGTAATAGTGTCAGTAGCTGGACTGTGTAGGAACCTGTATTCACACTCACCTGATGTTCTGAAATAATTCTGAAAAATTAGTGGTGAATAATAATGAATGGAAACTTTTCTGTTAATATACAGAGAGTCCTAACTTTATCCTTTATTGTGCAATGTTTGCATTTTTGCACGTGGGAGATTTTAAAAGTCACCCAGTGATTTTTATAGTGCAACCGTATGCTAGATAAAGATATTTAAGCTGTCAGTATAAACTGCTTCTGTTTTCATTTTGCATTTAATTTCAATGCCAGACTCAAGGCATAAATTTTTCATCACCTGCAATGCTATGAATAAAAGATTAAAAAAAGAACTGAGAAGAAATTCTAACACATGCGGTGCATGCAGCACATTGTGCAGACACACTGTGCATAACTAGATGTTTAATTTCCACCACTTTTTCCTACGTCAGGAACACTATTATTTGGGTTCATACATCATGCAGCTAATTTCCAACATTTCAGCTCTGTGGAATTCAAATTTATCTAGCTCTGGACAATAATCCATTCAACACTCTTAAATCTGGAGTTGATACACATATTGGTAAATTCACATAGTACTTTCTTAACATTAAATAGAATATGTCTCTTGCCATCTAGTGTTGGCAAGTTAAGTACTATTAAAATATTTCAATAGCACATATTCTTGCCTTACTTCTTGAACTAGCAAAGAAATTACTCTTCTCCTAAGTTCAAAGAAGTAAGAATTACTAAAAATTTCCAAGCTAATTTCAATTCCTCATTAAGACCTACTTCATATTTTAAGCCGAAGGATGTGATCAATCCCAAGAGGTGAAGTTATGGGCTCACTCTGACAGAATTTTTTATTTAGCACTTAAGAGTGTTTTTAGTAGCACTATGCATC
>VZTQ01008632.1:0-19352 GCA_013400755.1 Pelecanoides urinatrix | reverse complement strand
CTCAGTATAAAAACCCGGGGGGGCGGGGGCGCTCTGGTGGTTCAGGACATGCGGTTGACAGTCAGTGAGCAGTTGTATTGTGCATCGTGTGCTTTGTATATTCTGTTATTGTTGTTGTTCCCATTTGTTATTATTGCTGTTCTACTTCTGTTTTATTTCAATTATTAAACTGTTCTTATCTCAACCCGGGAGCTTTCCTACTTTTACCCTTCCGGATTCTCTCCCTCGTCCCACTGATTGTGGTGGTGGGGGGGGTGAGCGAGCAGCTGCGTGGCGTTTATTTTTTGCTGGCTGGGGTTAAATCATGACATATTTACACATGAAGTTGGTTGCATATGTTTTCTGAGTAATCTATTAATGAAAATAATGCAGGAAAACATCAGAGGACTACTTCTGAATTAGGGAGTTACCACTATCATGGCATATACAGTGGCATACCAGGTACAATCTTATTCAATACTTTCTTTGTAATATTATTTCTTGCAAGGAAAAGGAAAAACAGTTACATGAGGAACTTGCTTCATGCTGCAAAGGACAAGAGTGTTTAACTGATGTGCATCTTTTGAGCAAAAATAACATCACCCTTGTCTACAACTCAGAAGTTGCATGCTTTTCATCAATAATGTAGTTGAACTTGGAACCAGTGAGTACAAGAAGGTATCTGTGATTAGTTCCATTAATGCTGATCTGTTTGCCCAAAGAACTTTCACCCTTCAAAAGAGTACCAACAGCACAATAGAGGTGAAGTCAAATATTAAAACCAGCCTCTATAAGAGAGGACTGAAACAACTAGTTGAGTAGGGACAGAAGCATTCACCTAGTGTCAAAGTTCAAGAGGATACTACAATTCAGCAAGAAAGGTTTCCTGCAAATCAGGCATAAGATACAGGGGAATTACTGCAGCAAGGCAGTACCTGAAATAAAGAGGCACAGGCATAAGAGGCAGGATCAAAAAATTCTACTTTTGTCCCTTCATGACTGTACAAATGGAACCAATCACTACAAAACACAGGGGGAAAATAACAGTAGTCTTCAGAGCCCCATTTTGGGTTGAGTGGCTACACTCCCACATACTTCGGTTGTTTTTTTTCTTTCTTAAAAAAACAGGCAAATACAATGTTTTCAGTTCTCAAGATAAAAGACTGATGAATGTCTGGTGGATAAATCCTTGAATTTTCTAGCTACAGCTAACAAATGCATTTTGGAAATATTTGCACCCTTCCTCAGTTTTTAGGCTAATTTCAAGGAAACAGGATTTCCTCTGAGACAGGCAGATCCACCAACTTGGAGTCACTCAATTTAAAGCACATGCTTGGCCTAGGCTTTTTCATGTACAATTTCCTACTGGAGACAGAATCAAATTCCTCTGTGGAAGGATTTAGGAGTCTTGTACATCTGTCTCCGTTTACTGATCTCTAATAAACAGAGACTCGAACTCCAGGCTTGGTATCTCTTCCAGACTGCTTTGCTGTTTAACTGTGACAATTCATGACATGTACAGAAAGACCCAGTTCCTTTTTTTAACTTCCAGACAGCTCTTGGCCTCTGAGTTCCCATGCTAGCGAACTGACTCCATCCAATTTACTTACTTCCTAGAAAGGCAATTCCCTTCCAAATCAAATTCCAAAGTCAGCTTACTGAGCATGTCTCCAGATGGATAATCCTGTCTGCTCAGGGATCAACATACTTGGCTCTGCTCTTGTAACAGCTTCAAGTGTATCGCTTGAAAAGACAGGTGGGGGAAAAGTCTACTCATCATCCTCAGCCTAAGGCACATGAGGGAATTACTAGTTCTCCTTCCCTCACTGAAATGGTGAAAGATACAGAGATGGTATGTTTTTCATCTGTATCTTCTCTATGACAACACTATGCAGACTTTTGCGTGTTATCCTTTGATTTTCACTGCCTTGCCCATTCACCACACACTTTTCCTAGATCTTTTTGCAGCTGGCTGTCACCAGCTACAAAGAAAGGGGCTGGCTACAGCACACAGCATGCTGCTGCACACCAGTCCCTTGTAGCAACGCTATACCCAACTCTTTCTCAGGAAGGATCTCAGACAGTTACTGCCAGTGGTACAGGATGAATTAAGCATCAGGCAACACACATGACCCAAATCTAATACAGATCACTGTTATGGCTATTCCCTTTAGTGGGGTGCACATCATGACACACGAGACTGTAGAAAACATGTAGCCAGACCTTGGATGTGGCATAGTCATTACCTATATGAAAGAAGATATAGGTACGTGAAGGTCCTTCAGCCTTTGTCTGTTTCTCCACAGCTGACCCCTTGTCTGAGACACTGTTTGTAGGAGGTTTTCATAAGTAAAGACAAAGAATGAAATTTAAAAGGGCACAAGAAATCCTCAGAAATAGAATACTCTTTATCTGTAATCTTCATCTCTTTCATCCCTTCATTTCTCCTCTCCAGGATTTCTCTCCCATTTTTAGATCTACAGCAAAAATTATATTGCTTGCTTTAATGCCATATATGTTTGATTCCTTGAAACTTTCCAATTTTTATCCTAAAGAATGGCTCTCTAAAATAGGAACTAATTCCTGCTACTGTCAAAAAGTATCAGACTCCCAGCTATCCATTATCCTCTTTCTAACATGAGCTTCTCGCCTAAATCCTTCAGTGTGTTTTCAAAAGAAAATTTCTCTCTTCTGCCACTCAGAAGTGGTGTTATAAGGTATGCCTCGTCTACCTTCTATCTGCTTTGTTGATTTAGGCCTAATCCAGCCTGGATTACAAAAAATAGCTAGTTCTTGTTCACTTTCTTTAACTAAACACAGACTTTGAATCCTTCCAGATGCTTTTTGCTCTTGGATTTCTGAAGTAACGAGAGGGAATAACACATCCAGATACATTAATTAAGTTTTTTTACCTCTTGTCTTGGGACTGCTGGGAAAGCAGATATTTCAAAGTAATATGTTTTCTCCCAAGTGATTTGATGCTAATCCTTGGTACTAGCATCAGACCACTGGCATACCTGACCCATGTTGGCTGAGGATGTGTAAAGCAGAGACTAGAATGGGGACTAGAAACACAGCTTTTTTCAACCCTTTATGAGAAAGAAATGGGAGGCGGTTTCTGCTGAATTATGATATAAAGCCAGTCCTAATTAATAATAAAAGTATGTATGATGCCATGATTACAGTATAACCACAGAAGTGGAGCATTGCCAGGACATTCAAAACGTTCTCCTCAATTCTTCTCTGTCTCCACCCCACCAGGAGCACCAGCTCAAGTGTTTTCTCAAAAAGCTCTCTCATTTTTCCCCTCCACACAGCCTCTTGCCCAAAACAGATAGTCCAATTAATCTGGGAAGCAGATTCAACACTGAAGACTGGAGTGGTATTGAACAGGTTACTTTTGATCCAGTGACATGCCAAGCAGCATCAACCATCAGAAGCACATGATTATTAGTAGGTTTCCAGGTTACATCTAGGATTTTAGCTGCCTTTGGTAGCTAAAGACTTTGGCAGCTAATTTCCCCCACCTGAAGTGCTTTTCCTTTCTTGAGGTGAGATTTTATCAACTTTTATTGCATTCTGAGATTTTTTTCCTAATGGAGATATATCTTTTGAAAGAGGAGGTTGGAATATTTAATTTTTCAGGAGGTGAAAGGTGAATTCTTACTTCATTAGGCTTTACTAAAAAAAACCCCCCAAACCAAAACACCTCCCCCAAAATATGCCTCCCCCCCCCAAACACCAAACACCCTCCAAACCAGACTATTCTTATGCAATAGATTTTAACAAAGCAAAATGATGTTTGAGCACAGACAATACTGACCACCTTACAAAGACACAAAACATATAGGCTCAAGAATATCTGAGGTAGGTTGACACACCATCTACAACCCAGGAAGTTATTCACAATAAACTTATGCTAATAAAACTGTTGCCCCTATGCAAAACTCCACTCAAAATCCCCAACACTGGTTTAAGACGTACCAATAAACACTATTACTCCAGTAATTGCAGCTTTATTCTATATAGCTGTGTGCTATACCTAAAAGCTGGCTGTTCATGTATATTATTGATACCTATGTACACCATTTTTTCATTAGATTTACCTAAGATGTGCATATACACTTATTACCCATGTCCTTAGTACAAAAAGAAGAGAATGAATAGTTCCCAAGTATCTTAAAAGCTCTTTCACGCTGCATAAATTTAACAACTACAGACATGGATACTGTGTATTTTCTTATACAAAGAAGATTGTAGGGTAGGCGAGAAAATAAATAGGAGAAAATAGAGAGCGCATGAAGAAGGCAGAGAAGTGACAAGCACAACTGAATTGAGATGTAAAATAAAACTATTCAGAAGATACAAATTGATAAAATAGAGATGTGTGACAAATAGGCACAACAGCCCTCAATACTTACTGTCTGTGGTTCATTGGAAATTTCTATCATGAGCACTCACATACGCATAACTCAGGGCAGATTAAAGAGAGATCCAGCAGTGGAATTAAATACTTACTGACCAGATGAGTTCATAACAGTATAAGCTCTTTCACCTGCCTGTTAGTACTGTAGATCTCTAAATTAGTTGAGGAAAAAGGAATCCTAGGGAAATTCATATCTAAATGAGAAAGGTATCCTAGATTGATCCTGTGGGGTCAAAGAACAAGACTAGCACCAGACTAAAAACCAATAACAAGCAAAAAAATCACAGTACTTGTAACAAAATGGCTTGTAGGAAACAAAATGGCTTTCTTAGATACAAACCTGATGAATGAAGGAAGATCTGTGATCCCTTTGCCCACCGGTTGCTTGGAGATGCTTATAGACAAGATACCAAGGCATCTTTATCATTGACCTCCAGGAGCTTACCCTTGACTTCCCTGTTTAGCTACGGTGGCAAAAATTAAATCTTTTCCTACTTCCTTTCAAGAAGCAGAGAAAGACCATTTGTCCCCCCTGGAAGTGTGGAGGATTCCTATGTTTAGAGAAATGTGGGAACCTGCTTGGGAGGCAGGAGAGGTTGGAGTACATTCAAGGGGCTTACACGTGCACTGTGATCCACACCAACCTGAGGGACCAGAGTCTAAAAAGAAGAAAGACTCAGTGCAACAGCTGTGGCACAGGGATCGCTGCCTGCAAATACTGCTGACTGCTACTGATGCTGCGGCAATTCCATGTCAAAGGCTGCAGCAAGGCATGTCAGAGGTAAGAGGCACCAAGTCGGTGCTTCAAACAACAGCTCCAAAAAGCAGAGGGGAAGAAAAGAACAGTTAGGTCTTCTCCCCCCTAGAGAGGAAACATGACTGCTTTCAGCCTTAGGAGACAAGTAGTTTCTATGCTTATCATTACCAAAGAAAACCTGACTGGTTTTGCTCACCTGCACAACAGGACCCTGCCTACGTCTTTGCTAGGATTGGGCGCTCTGTTTTACTCTGTTTTTCAACATATCATTAGGAGTTCAGTTTTACTCTAATGAAGAAGGAAGAGTGATTTATGTGGCCGATAATTTCCAGAGCTGAATTTTATTTTTCAACTTTTTCCAAAGTTCCTTCTGCTTCTTATTGCATTGGCAGCCAAGCACACACTGCCTAAGGTGCTCTGACTCTGATACTCAGCATACATCAAAATGGAGAAACAATAAAGCAGGCTTTTCACTCCAGCATTCAGGAAAAAGGACAAGGAGCAGCATGGTGGAAAAAATTATCTGTTCAAAGCCTCCATAAGGGCACACCTTTTCAGGGATAAAAAAATGTCCTCAATTGTGGATATGAGCAGTGCTCTTTCCCCCTGTTGTGCACCCAGCCTTCAAAATTCTGCTGCCAGTTGGTGCTTCTAATTTAAAGCATATTCATAAGTAAAGAAGTCTCCCTCCCAGGTTCATTAAAGTCCCAGGGTATTTGGCAAGCCTTGCAGCAAGAATTAAATGACAAATATGCCTTTGTATCTGAGCTCTCAAGCCACAAATAAATCAAGCTAAACAGGCTTCCAAAATTACCACTTCCCCCCCATCAAGTTAAAGCTGAGCTTTTAACAGTAGTGAGAAAGTAAAAAGTGCTTTATTTTAGTGTTCATGGTAGCTGCAGGTTACTTAGCTTGCCTTCAAATGGTCCCTTTCATTGCGTAAACGCTGTATGAGCTGCCATTATCTCCTGATAATGAGGGATAGAAAGAAGCCCCCTATACACTTGCTGTAAACGGCTTCATTTGTGTGTACATCACCTTCCTATTGTTCATTGTCATTAAAATATATCTGGTCATTCATCTGTTTTTAAGCTAATAATAATCCTTAATACTTTAGAGGCAAAGTGCGTTTAACAATCAGTGTAGCTGAGAGAGCGTAAGTCATCTTCAACTTCCAGTTGATCAAACAACATTTAGGACATGCTCATTCTCTCAGCTGGCACAGCTCTGGTCTCAGTCCCTTCCACATTTTGTAGGGACTCTGCTGAAGTTTCTCAAAGCAGGGTCAGTTAAAAAAAGAAGAAAAAAAAAAAAAACCACACACCACACTCACTCACATGCTTTGCTGAGATCCACTTCCTGTGTCTAGTTTTTCCTACAGGTGTGCAAACAGCTGTGCCAGTACAATCAAGAAAATACAGGATGAAGTATGAAGGGGCTTGGAGAGAGCAGGAGGAGATCTCCTGGTTTGTTCAGTGCAGCACATAGTAATTTAGGAATGCGCAGGCAACTGTGTATGTTTATTCTGATTTCCTTCACTAATTTGCAGGTCAGCAAGTTCCTGGAGCTTAGTACTCTGAAAATATTATGAAACAAAACTACTTCACCCACCCTGAGGCAGTCCCTTGACAGAATGGGAATAATTCAAGGACTTTAAAGGTGTGCATTTAGTAACTCCTGTAGGACCTGGCATAAACCCATAATCAGACTTTTCTGAGTCATTTCATCATGTGCTTATTTGATTTAGAAAAGGATTGATATTGCCAACAAGCAATTTTATCCTTTCCATTCCTAGGTGGTCCCTTTGTAATTGTGACTATCCAATAGGTGCATTTCTAATATGCATTTGATTTAGATCTGATATATTCAACACAAATGTGACATTAGCTAGCTGAACCAGTAATTCAGAGTTTATGCCAAGTTTACACTAGCTGAAAGATAGACAGGATCCAATTCAGAATAACTAAGGTAGCATGGAAAGATAATATTGTGTTTGTCCTAATGTAGCAACACCAAATTAACCTTTTACCATTTTCAGAGCAGTAAGTTTATCAAAGGTCAGTCATGAGATTTTTGTCAGAGTTCTGGGAGCCTTAACTCAGATTCAGCATGACCCCAGTTTTACCCAGCACGGTGATTTTGTCAAGGGCCATCCCCCCCTCCATCTCAATCTTTGATATTGATAAGGAAAGAAGTAGACAGAAAAAAAAGGACAGTACTGTTGTCCAAAAAGCGGATTCATGCCTGGCGTGCAAGTAACCAATTCCACACGCTCAGGAGAGATATTGTTTTATTCAGGCCTGGGTGCTCGGTGGACTTGCCACAAATCAAGCACACCTGGTTTAATCACCTTTCTGTTTATATCCAGGCGTCTCATACATAGTTTAAGTTTCTCTTTGAGATATTCATTAAATTTCTGAGAACTAATTATAATATTACGTCATCCTAGACACATGCGCACTAAAGTCTTTAGGGTCTTCTTGAGGGTCTCGAGTGGTCTTTGGTGGTCAGTAGGGTAGTGAACTCTTCATGAACCCGTTCCTTTCTTTCCTTATAAGGCCAAGGTTTTTCTCCGAGCCATGTCTGGACCACATTCATTTACAATTCTTAATTTCAAGGTTAATCATTACTAGGGTCTAACAATGCTATACACCTGCAAACACAACACCTGCTAGTTACCTAACTCCTAAGCAACAAGTCTTCATTGTTTAGAATTAAAGAAGCAAGCAGTATGGAATAAGAGGTACTGTAACAGACTGTACCTACTCCATCAGTACCAGCATAACTCATACCAAGCATAATGTACCTGATACAGGAAAAGCACTCTTGCAGAAGGTTCTGATTTTTATCATACGATCTAGGATGTTATTGAAGGCAAACCTGCTAGGGAGTAACATCATAAGTCTCAAAGGGGGAATTGATGTAGTGAATATAGTTTGTTAAGATTTGTTGTTTAAAAGTTAGGTAACTAACAGGAGACTCCAGTGAGCAGTAACCACAGAAATGGAACAACCTTATAAGGAAAGAAAGGAACAGTGAAGAAACACGAGATTCTTTGATTGAAATGATGTAGATGGGTTAAGAATGTTTTATGAATAGATAGGCCGGATGTTCAGTAGATAAAAGAGCCTTGAAACTTTGTAATCTACATAAATTAGATAGAGAAGCTAACCTTGTAGGGTAGATAGGGAAGGTATACTGGAATAAGTTAGCTTGTTACAAGTGAAAAACATGTAAACCAAGCCAAGGGATAGATGGAGCATGCGTAAAGACTGAGTTCAACTAGACGGCACTGTGATGAAGACTATCGACGACCACCATAGAACCCCGAAAGACCACCGAAGAGCACAAGGACGCATGCGTCAGAGACTTTTGCATATGTTAATGAATTACGGGAAATTACACGAATATTTAAATTATTTCTCAGAAATGTAACAAATATGTATATTCTAATTGTATTTAACCCCTATGTTTAAGTGATTTGACACACACATTAGGTGGAGCGATCCCCTGTGTGTCCAGCGTGCAATAAAGAATACCTGCTTTCTAAAACTCTAAATTGAGTCTTAGAGAGTTTGTCAGAGACTTCTTCATTTCAAACCTATCCATGCATCTTAAGATTTTATTCTGTATTGCCAGGAAAACAAGAAGCCTTGAAGTGTGTGTTACGTTTCAGGACAGCACCAAACATGTAGTTTTTTAGGACAGATTTCCATACTATTAATAGCTAAATGCTTTCATGGAGGATATATTTTATGCAAATCAGTTCTATAACTATCTGTCCTTTTGGGAAATTAGGTGGCCTTAGCATTGGTCACAACATGTTGTTTAGTATTCTTAATTTTAACACTTCTAATGCTTGGTTTGCAGGAACTACTAAGGAAGAACATCTGAAGATGCAAAATGTTTGTTTTGTTTTGTTTTGTTATTTTTAGAAGAAACGCCAAGGATCTGATTCTATTATTTTTACTGATAAGGAGTTGTACCATCCACAGTAATAAATGTGGTAATGCCAAAGGTATTTGAGGAGTTCTTGTGTTCAATGTGGTTAAGAAAATACCTGAATCAAATTGGATGAAATTCAGTCCATCAGGCATAAAGGACTATTTCCCCTGCTTTAGGGGCAGGATTTTGTTGATAGTATGAAATATCCAGCCCTTGGCAAACTCCATTACTCTTGAATGTGGTAAGTGCACAAGAAGAGTATCCAGTAGAGAGTGTTGTTTCACAACAAACCTGTAGCTCTTGTGCACCTACCACTTTACTTGGATTTAAAATAGCTCATATTACCTGCAGCTTCAGCAACTGCAGCTGAACAAAATGGCACTGGTTGCAGAGATACCTAATCATAGTCTGAATCATGCCAACATTCAGATGTGCACTATCATTTTCCTATGCATAGTTCCCTTGAAATCAGATTACTTATGTAAGTAAGTAGAAGTGTGCCTGAAAGGCTGGGGCTGCAATGTGCAGTTGGAAAATAGCAATCTTGGCTTCTGTCATTTGAAGGAAGTGGTAGCTTTCTTATGATATTTTCTGACAGCAAGACGAACCCGTATTGAGGGAGTAGCAGTAAGTGCCAAAAAGGGTTCATTTAAACAATAAATCGCTTATTTATAAGCAAACAAGGCAAAATCACAGTTTAAGCAACTGCTTTGGAATACAAAAGCAAACTCATAAAGGTGTTGGCCCCCTGTAAAATAGAGCTCTATAACACTGTTGAGCTGCAAGTATAAACTATGTAGGAACCTCAGCCCTGGAATGCATTATATATGTATATTAATATCTGCCTCAAGGTAAAACAGGAGTTTAGTGACAAGGGTGGGTAGACAGTTGTATATTTTTTTTTTGGAGAAAAAACACTGAAGGTCAAAATGTAACATAACTGGAGTGAAGATGGGAGGAGAATGAGGAAGTCACAGAAGCAGAAGACAGCCTGAAAACATAAGGAACACGGCAGCTGAATGTGGATGACCCAATGGTTTATGAACTCCAAATTGCATATTAAACAATGTGTTCACAGTATTTTTAAACTCTAAAGGAGTGTAAATCTGCACCTACTGGCAAGATACCCACTGGACAGCAAGGTCGTTGCACATAGGGTTTGAAACATGACAGCCAGTTTGTATTATGATCTCCTGCCTTCCTAGTTCTGGCAGAGAAATAAGGAAACTCGTTTGCTTTGCATTATCATTGCCATGCTGCCATTTATTTACTTAAGGGAAAGACGGGAGAAGACAAATTCAAGGTAGAGGGTTTCGTATCAAACACTGGCTCCTCATTCAATCCAGAAACCTGCAAGCCTGGCATTTGGTGCTCCTGAATGGCTTAAGCTTCTTCCAGAACACAACTGGTAGGGCCTAAAGGGGGAATCCTTTCTTTTAGGATACTAGGGAGTATCTGACCTACCACAACAAGGAGCTGGTTACAATCAAGCTTAAAACAAGAATTAAAGACCGTAAATCATTTATGCAGGTAACAAACATAATGTCATACTAATCACACGTTTTCCACATTGTGTTCATAGTAGGAATAACATCCCTGCCTGGTTTTCTATGCCACTTTGTAAAGAGTACTTCAGTTCGGAAACAAATTCTACTTGGTCCTTTTATATTGATGGAGTGACCTGGAGAAGGATGTGATGTAATGCAAAATGATTTAATCTTGGACCCAAAACAAGGCATTATTTCCAGGCATGCGTGTGCTTAAGAGCAACGATAGAGACAGTCTGAACAGTGCGCTAATCATCACCAAAACTGGGCTCCTGAGAGGTGAACTTCAACTTTTTTACCTGCAGACTTAGTAATGTAGGACCAGAGACTGACAAGATTTCCTGGAGCATTAAAACTTGCCTCCTAACATTCAGGACAAGTCACACCACATAACTCCCTTCCAAAACTGTTGTTTTCATATCAGATATGTATCAGGCTCTAGCTGACCCTGCTCTGAGCAGCAGGGTGGGACTAGAAAATATCCAGAGGACCCTTTCAACCCCAACTATTCTGTGATTCTATGATCAGTTTGGCCCTCAGAAACCAACCCTCAGCTTCATCAAAAGCAATAATCATATTTTACTCAAATATAAGAACTTGGATGATGAGAAACAAACTTTTTGAAGTGCACCAAATTCCTCTTTACTTTGACTAGATATCACAACATATTCAGAATTACTAGGATATTCACCAGCTTCCTGTCCACCTCCTGCTCAGACAATAATGACTGCAGGTCTCAGTTCCATATACATACCAGAGATACCACTGCTAAATTCTGTCTGCTCTGGAGACCATATCTTACTTGCACATTTGCTCCCATTTATCTGATACCTTGGTACCATCCCTAGGCTTCCCCCCCACAAATACAAATAAATAGACACATTCTTCAAGAGGAAGTCTTAAAGGCGCAGGAGCAGGCTGTCCCCATGTGCCGAAAAAAGAACGGGCAGGGAAGACGACCAGCCTGGCTGAATGGGGAGCTTTTGCTGGGACTCAGGAAAAAAAGGAGAGTTTACCACCTTTGGAAGAAGGGGCAGGCAACTCAAGAAGAGTACAGGGATCTCATTAGGTCATGCAGAGAGGAAATTAGAAAGGCAAAAGCCCAGCTAGAACTCAACCTTGCCACTGTCATGAGAGACAACAAAAAATGTTTTTACAAGTATATTACATACAAGATCATACAGTTGGTTGGAAGGGGCTTCAGGAGGTCATCCAGTCAATCTCCTGCAGAAAACAGGTCTAATTGGAGCAGGTAGCTCAAAAATTGTCCAGTCAAATTTTGACATTGGCTGGGGTTAAACCACGGCAGACATCTTGAAAGATACATATTCCCTGACCTCTCTGGTTACCAGGTTTGACTACCCTCATGATGTGCCAATGCCCTTGCAGGCACCACTACTGCCTGCTATATGGATTCAGAATGGCTTTGTTGGATCTCAGCAGGACCAGAGATTCCTTTTTAGATCAAGTGGAAAGCCTGGCTTTGAAACTAAACCTTCTAAAATGCCACCATCCTGAAACTCCACATGGTTGCAACAGAAGGCCATCACTATGCTGCATTTTCCAATTCGCAGAGCTTTACCACACATTTATCTTAAACTTGCCATTATTGTTTGTAATTAGCGTCTTAATCCATATTGTTGAAATTAAAGCAATGATAAAGAAGGTCTTCAGAGGGGGAACTGAATGCAATGCAAGAAAAGCTTGAACCTTTCCTTTCTTCAAGGCAAGACACTGGACTTTCAATTCAATGGGTGCTGAGAGCATTCACCCCTCCTCTTCTGTACCTGGTCATCCAGCTGTCTCTGAAGTAATGTAAAAATCTTCTGACTGTGTTCTTGTTCCTAACACATTTGAGAAAGTTTAATACGATTTGTGATTTGTTTTTCACATTTCCCTTTGCTTTTTCTGCTTCCATTCTGAAGTATTATTGTATTAGACAAACTGTGAGGTCTTCATCACAGGACAAGGTACGAATAAGAAAATAAACCACTGGGCATTAAAGTAAATAACAGCTGTTTCTGCAAAGAACCTGGATGATTTCTTTTTTCCTTTTCTTCTAATTCTTTTTTTGTATTTTTTAAAAGAGCTCTACTACTCAAGACATAGGTTTTTTCCCTCTGGTCTACCATTTTCAAGCATCTACTTCCTACACCAGACAGCATCAAAGCAAACTGAACACTAACCTAACTTCTGGAGAATGAGGGGATTGACAAGATGAGATTTATCTTGCTGACTTCAAAGAAGCAGTAGAAAAAGAAACTGCTACAACTTTTCCTCATCCATCTCCTTTTTGAATGTTACAGACCAGGGGCATGGCATGTTTCACTGCCAGCCTACGGATTGCACTGCCCTCAAAAATAATACTCCTCTTCACAATACCTGACAAGCTCATCTCTTTCAGATGGAAGACTTTCTCATTGGTGGCCTTGCTGTTGTGTCCACTAATGCATTCCCTAACAAAAACTTAATTCTATTGACTAAAGAATATCTTCATCCAGTACAGGCAAATAGGATGCCTTTGAAAACACAGAAGATGCTCTCACTACCCTGCAATCTCCCTCTCCTATTATTCACCAGCTTTTTAATAAAGAAAGCTATTTCCATCTCTTGCTGGCATTTGAATTCTTACCCAGGAAGGCACCAGTAGCAGACTCCATTATATGGCCTACATCCCTCTAATTACACGGAAACCTTTCAATGCAGCAGCTGTGCAACATCCCATCAGCATCTAGTGGGTCCTGTCATATTTGTTGGCGATGGCTGCAGATTTTCTACCAAAACTCTTCCTCTAGCAGCCAGTGACTCCACAAACAAATATCCTGGATTTGACATTTTGCTGCAAGAGTGCAAGTTAGATTTTTTTTCTTTTTTGACATTTGCTTTGGGGGATGAGGTGGTGGTGGTATTCTGTTAGTTATTCAGTTATTCTGCTAGTCCTTAATTGCACACAGCTTCGAGAGTTATTCCAAGGTACCATGTTCTCCACGAGGCATGTAATGATCTTGTAGTGGTAGAACAGACATGACAACCCCAAAAGAAAAGAATCAATCCCACATGGACCAAACCCTCTTACCATTGATGACAGGACTTGGATAACACACCAGAAGATGGTTAATATACACAGGTCACCAGTAATTGAATGGTAGTTTGTGGTATTTGATTAATTGTTCTTGCATAGGACTATGATGGCACACATTTCACTGTGCAGGCCCATGGAGAAAGCAGAGGTCAAGGAAAGCCAGTGAGGTGGGGTGAAGAATGGTTTAAGTCTTGTGTAATCAAAAGGTGGAAACGTTCATGCAGGATATTACCCAAGCTATATCTACTGCAATTTCAGATTCCAGAAAAGTTTTCATCTTCATAAATATTTATTCTAGACTGTATTAGATTTACTTTTTTACAGAAAACAATCACTGACTCTGTGTGATTTATAAATCCCATGCATCTGATTCTTGAAACACCTATCCAGCAGCATATATGAGAACAAACTCCCTGTACAGACTGCTGCTAAGTAAAAGGACAGCATACATTATTCACTCTCTTCAATCTCTGATTCTATAAATCAGGCAAACAAACAAAAAGTCAATGTTTATGAGAACTTCTTAATTATTCAGAACACACAATAGCTTTTCCTCATGAGTGATAAAGGCAGTACAAGATTAATGTCCATGTCCTCATCAAACCTTTTAGACCCTGATCCTGATGAGGATCTTGCAGCAAACGTGCCCCCTCCCTGCAGAGACAGTAAGTGACTGGAACCCTATTCTGTGACTTAGCGTCTCAGAAGTATCCTCAGGCCTTTCTTTCCATCCTGATCTGCGCAGCCTCTCAATTACTGTCATATAAAAAAGTCCTCAGGATACATATAGATATCCCTACCCATAAAAGGAAGGAAATAATAGTCTACATTCAGTCTACATTTATCTCAAAAAGTGGTGATGTTATCAGGGCTAACAATATTTTACTCTGGAATTGGAACAAAGTCAGAATAACCACACAGCTGGTTGCCAAGGCTCAGCCACAGCAAGCAGACACTTTTTAAGTCACCATAACTCAATTACATTCAGTTGAGAACTCATACCCATACTTTCAGGAAAGGAGTTTTAAAGGAGATGAAAAAGAATATTTGTAAGGAATAAACCAACCTTTCCAGCCAGAGATCAAAGCTAACAGTGAATCAGCATTCATTTCATCAGGCCCCTGGAGCAGATTTCCCTCTACTCTGCTTACAGCATACCAAAAGCCCTACAGCTTTCCATGCAAGTTGGAGACATTTTGTCTTTCGCCAACTTGATCAGTAATTCAGGGTGGAAGCAAAATGAGCTGGATTTTATTTAGTGCGGAGGGAATCTCTAAGATTATTAGGATATAGGAAACGTTTAATTCAACCTCCTAACATCAATGGTTACCTGTGGTATTACAAAAACCTTTAAACCAAGGAGGTCTCATTAGTGTATAAGGAACAGTGACAATTAAAAGATGTAATACAGTTTCAGGTACAAATTTTCACAGCTGAAGCAGAAGACCAGCAGCATTCTTACCTGAATGCTACAGCTAAGGACACTCATTTTCCATGATGGGAGCAATAAATTCATCTGCTAAACCAAAAGAGGCTACTGAGTCCTGTCTAAACCTCTTACTAACACACGTAACTGAGGTTTGACAGGTTGGACTCCAAAAATCACTAATATAATATATTGAGTTCAGAATTAAATCTGAGCATAATTCACTCATGCTCCTAGACGGACACTTCAATTTAGAAATTAAGGTCAGTAATTGAGCCTACTCTTCACAGTTCGTTGCTTCTTAGCTTTCTAATGTTACAGTTTAGCTGGTTTTCTACATCAATCCTTCAACATGACAAACTGTGATCACTGAAATGATGATTCCTTAGAGGAGAAGGTACTTCTGGCATAAAAGCTAACTTCAGAGATGTATACGTAATATGCACATATACACACACAGACCCCTTAGCTTTAACTGTCTTTCAAATTGCTTCTCGTTACAGATGTGCAGTGGTTTAACGTGTAATATACATCTAGTTGCAAAGCATGGACAGATATTCCCTTGCCTTCTCCAAATGGGATTACAAACTCCTTTTTTTTTTCCTTCAAATAATTAAGTCTAGATGGTCAGAGGTAATTAGGTGAAAAGGCAGTCAATGAGTACTGTCAGCAAAGTGTAAGTCTTGTAATATTGATCTCCACTGCGCCTGCTTCTATGGAAATTAAGCACTACCAAGTAGGCAGCATAATACAACATGTAAAAAAAAGATTAAATCAAAAGTGCTTCCTTTCCACAAAAAAAAAAAGGAAAAACTACACAAATAAACAAACCTCAGTAAGTTTTGTATGACACCTGAACTTTTAAGATAACAATTTGTTCCTATGCATATGGACACTGTAGTTCAGAGGCCTTATGTCTCCAGTCTTTGCTCTATCTTCTCCCTTGGCAATACTTCCAAAAAGCAAGCCCAACTTCCAGGGATATATGTGCACCATGAGACATATAAGCTGATCTCAGAGCTCAGACTCCTGAGGAGAAATGGAACAAGGCATCTGTGGTGTGTTGACCTTGGTTGGCCACCAGGTATCCACCAAGCTGCTCTATCAGTCCCTCTCCATCCACAAGACAGGGGGAGAAAAATGCAACAAAAAGCTCATGGGTTGAGATAAGGACAGGGAGATTACTTACCAATCACCATTATGGGCAAAACAGAATTGACTTGGGGAAACTAATTAAATTTATTGCCATNATGTCTACTCTGGCATCTGGAGTGTCCTTCTTCTTCTTCACTGACCTTGGTGTCTTCATAGTTGTTTCACATTTTCTCATTCCTCTCTCCCAGCTGCTGTTGCACAGTGATTTTTACCCTTTCTTAAATATGTTATTACAGGGGTGCTACTAATGTCACTGATGGGCTCAGCTTTGGCCAGCGGCGGGTCTGTCTTCGAGCTGGCTGGAACTGGCTCACAGAAGCCACCCCTGCAGCCCCCTCCTGCTACGAAAACCTTGCCATGTAAATCCAATACAGCATCTTAACTAAAAATATTCCCAAGAGACACCACAGCAAAATTTCCCAGAATTCAGATTTTACAGTACAGATTAATGAAAACAGAACCTTTGTCCCATCTAGGGAAGAGGAAAGATGAAGAAAGGTTGCTTTAAACTTATTTTGTGGAGTTACAGACACACAGGCTAGCACAAGGAAAGGCAAAGCTGGCACAAATATGTCATTCTGCCTCTGGCAGAGGCACAGGAGGTATCAAACAGTGGTATGAATACTGATTGCCTAAAGTGAAGGAAAAGGGAGGAGAAAGAAATGAACAACATGGAATAGCAGAGGGAAGCCAAATTATGAAGCAGATGGGTATACAGTAACCTCGGAAGACACAGAGCAGAACTCATTGAGTCCAATTCTTCTTGCATCTACTTTCCTAAACTCCAACACAGGAGCGCAGAACACCCCTTAGTTGAAATACTTAACAACAAACCAAATCAAAATGCTGTCAAATATCAGAAACCTGTAACCCTGTTGGCTGATGCTTCATTGTTGTTTTCTTTTCCTCAAGATTTTAATTATTTGCTAATTCCTCCCGGGAAATCTGTGTCCTAGTTTCCTAAGGAAACACAGAACTTAATAATTACATAAAACCCTGACTACTTCACTGTTAAAGAAACAAACCTCACAAAAAAACTTGTGACGTTTAAAATGGTAAACAAGCAGGAGCTAACGGCATAAAGATTAAAAGGAGGGATTTATTGTTCAGAGCATTAATAAAAATGAACACAAAATAGAATGTGAAATAATTTTACATCACTTTAAATCCACTATAAATGTAGTTGATTTAGAAGGGCGTCTTACTACGGGAGACAGGACACTTCTCCACATAGACTATTGTGGATTTTCATTTAAATTCTGTCATGATTTTATATGCCCTCTTCTACCAGCTGAGTTTTTATAAGGAAACCTAAAATAATGGAAAAGTTTATAAACTGCTTTAAAATGCAGACATCTGCCATTCGTTACACAGTGGTTCCTTTCCATTGGCCAGAGTAAGGTCAAAGTAACACGAAGACACATGGCAGCATGTTCGCTTTCCAAACAAGCACTGTAATGAACAGCAGTGTGTTGCTCAAACTGATCTGTCCTTTGAAGCCTACAGTATTTTAATTTGTCATTTAGTACCACCTCTCCTCTTCCTTCCTCTTAGCTTCACCAACAGCACGTAGAGGGAGGCAACAAGAGTTATGCCTCTGTTTTACTCCCATATTTATTTTATTTTGTGGGCATTCTTCAGTCACCATTCACTTCAGGATTACTCCAGATTTCCTTCTATTACCCAATACCTGTAGTTTTAGTATGGGAAATGTGACTTTGTATGCCACTCTGATCTTTAACATGTTTCCTTGTTGCCTTGCATGAGTCAAAGATAGGCCTTACAAAGAAAGATCTGCAATTCTATATTGCAAGTTTATTTCTGTCCTAAGCCAGGGGGAAGAGGGGACAGAGAAAGATTGGAGAGGGGAGAAGATAGGGAGAACAGCTGCCTTGCTGCCTGTTTTCTTTTCTTAAGCCACGCTGAGGGAAATAGCCAGTGGATTCAGAATGCTCTCTTCTCATCTCTGAGCAGACCAAGGGGTTTTGGAAGCATCCTCTTTGATTTTGAAGATTAACAGGTCTGGCCTCCCAGGAACAGTCTGTGAAGGACAGCCAGGCATATCATCCAGAGGTTCTTTCTGCAGAGACACTGCCCTTGCCATCAAAATTACCACGGACAGTCTCTCAAAATTCCCACATTTGGAGCTCACAATTTATTCTTGTTTATCTAATTCCTAGGTACTACAAGAAACAAGTTATTCAGAGACAGGCAGGTGGCCTGCTTATTCCAAACAGGCCACAAAGTTCATTTCTGTGCTTCGCAGAAGCTTCAGTCTTCAGCCTGAAGATCACTCAAAAAATACCTCCCCAGCAGCTAGTCAGACACGTAAGTGGCCAACTTTATTTACACAAAATAATTTAATTTTACACTCTTACCACAAAGGGACTAAAAGCAGGAAGAATCTGTAAGGACCTTCAATTTTGATAGCACTCTTAGTGGCAAAGTGTTTGGGATGACTATTTTTTTTTAATAGACATTTACAAAAACTAGAAATCCAGCTAGTCACAAAGCTAGTTTAAAAAAAAAAAATATCTGTTTCCTGAGCAAGACAGAACTGCTTATGAAGAGATCAGACACAGCTCTTCTGAAATATGAGAGGTCTTTCCTGAGGTGTCATTCATTTTCCAAGCAAGAACTACTGATTTCTCTAATTTTAAAAAGGCATTCTTTTTGACCTGGCAACATGCAAATTCACTTGCTGACACTGTAAAGTGAGCAGCTCAGAAGGGATAGGACAGGCTACAGACTGGGTCAAAGCTGTACTTGCAAGGAGAAAACCAGAGGAAGCCCTGTTAGATATTAATCCAAATTAGTTAAATTAAAACATAATACAAGACCATTATCTAATAAAAATCTTCCAGAGAGGCTGCAGCTGAGCTCTCAGAAATGAAACCATTCTTAGTATTAGATAAGAGACACCCATATTGACAGCTGTAATGGGAGCCTCCATTCAAGCCAGGGTGATAACTCTGCAAGCTCACATAGGCAGTGGGACAGCACAGAGTCTACCATGGTTTCGGCTGGGATGGAGT
>VZTQ01008630.1:0-20430 GCA_013400755.1 Pelecanoides urinatrix | reverse complement strand
TGCCAGCCCTGTATAGATGTCTTAGGTACACCAGTGCATCTGAAGTGTCCCTAGGCAGTTAAGTGGGTGTATCAGCCGACTAGCTGAGAAATAGATAGACATTTTATTTTTATATCTTCAAGTTCAAACAAATTCATCATCGCTTAGGAGATCATCTCTCTCTCTCTCTCTTTCCTCATTAGGCAGTAAGTGAGATAATGTCTTCCAAAGGAAGAGATTATAAGGTCATTGGATTGCCTTCTGGAGTAGGCAGCATCATTCATGTTCTAAAGGACAATTCAGAACCTTTCTCATGTGTCTACAAATGTAGATCAAATGGAATGGAATCGAGACAGTAGGAAGTACATGGCAGAGCTGAGTGGAAGATGCCTTAACCCTTCTCTACTCTGCTTCAACCTAAGAGCTTCTCCTCTGTTCCCTGTAGACACTTTAGCTAAGTATGAACCTGAAGTGGAATACATCTGCTTTAACTTACTTTAAAGATAGATGTAAGTAAGTGTTGTGGTTTAACCCCAGCCAGCAACTAAACACCACACAGGCACTCGCTCACCCTGCCCCTTCCGTTAGGATGGGGGAGAGAATTGGGAGGGCACAAGTAGGAAAACTCGTGGGTTGAGATAAAAACAGTTCAATAATGGACATAAAACAAAGTAGAACAGTAATAATAACAATGATAACAACAATAATAGAATATACAAAGCAGGCGATGCACAATGCAACTGCTCACCACCCACTGACTGACGCCCCACGTGTCCTGAACTGCGAGACCCCCCCATTTTCCCGGACCATGCCTCCTAATTATGTACTGTGCATGACATCACATGGTATGGAATACCCCATTGCCATGTGTGTCAGGCGCCCCAGCTATGCTCCCCCCACCAGCTCCCCGTGCACCTGGCAGAGCATGGGAAGCTGAAAAGTCCCCGGTGCAAGCACCACTCGGCAACAAACAAAACATCAATGGACCATCAACGCTCCTCTCATATCAAACCCACAACACAGCACACCCCACCAGCTACTAAGAAGACACTTATCTCTGTCCCATCTGGAACCAGGACAGTAAGTGGTAGATGCCCTCAGATATGTGTATGCTCAGTGGGAGAAAATGATACTTTAGAAGGAAATACATCCCGATGACTGATAAAGAGGGATAACTCTCAATTAACCTGAAATGGACTTAAAAAACTAGTTCAAAAACTGAAATTTATTGCTTAGATAACTACAATTAGAAAACTCCTACTTGTGCTGTCCTTATCAGGTTACAGAGGCAGCACAAAGAATTTTTCACATTTAAGTCGGAAGATATCATGGTGCTGGAGAAAACTTCTACCTAGTCAGTCCATGTGGCATTTTTCAGCCTGTTTTGAATGCTGTTGCTTCTATGGGTGTATTTAGGATGGAAGTAATGGAGGACCAGGATATCACAATCACTATGACTTAATTCGTTCTCCTGGCATTCACTCAGAGAGTTGGTATTCAGCAGTTGCCTTACATTTTCTTCTTCATCATATGCGTCAACACGGATGGGAAATGCAGCCATCATCATCACAGGGATCAAAGACCGTCGGCTCCATAGTCCTAAATACTTTTTTCTAGCAACTTGGGTTTCATAGATATCTGTCACTCATCCATCAATACTCCTGTCTTGTTGTCAGGTCTTCTTTTCCGACACAAGACTATCTCATTCAGTCACTGTATCTTTGAAATGTTCTTCCATTTTTTGGGCGATGCTCAAGTCTTCCACTCTTGTACAGATTGGGCTGCTTCTTCCTTTCGCAATTTGTGGTCCCAGTTTGCTAGATAATTTCTTCTGTGACTTCCCACAAGTCATTAAACTGGTCTGCACTGACATATTTAATTGAACTGCTGACGTTCTCTAATGGGGGACTGCTCCTCGTTGTGACATTTGTCATGTTGTTTATTTCTTGGCGTTTTTGCCTGACTTCCTCTTTGTTGCGATGCATCGCTCCTGAGCTTGGAGAAGATGATCCTTGAATATTAACCAGCTTTCTTGGGCCCCCCTTCCCTCCAGGGCTTTATCCCATGACACTCTACCAAGCAGATCCCCAGAGAGGCCAAAGTCTGCTCTCCTGAAGTCCAGGGTAGTGAGCTTGCTGTGTGCCTTCCTTGGTGCCCTAGGGATCTTGAACTCCACCATTTCTTGGTCACTGCAGCCAAGGCTGCCCTTGAGCTTCACATTCCCCACCAGCCCCTCCTTGTTGGTGAGAACAAGGGCGAGCATAGCACCTCTCCTCGTTGGCTTCTCTACCACTTGGAGAAGGAAGTTACCATCGACACATTCCAGGAACCTCCCGGATTGCCCACACCCTGCCATGTTGCCCCTCCAATGGATATCGGGGTGGCTGAAGTCCCCCATGAGGACCCGGGCTTGTGAATGTGAGGCTGCTCCTTTCTGTCTATAGAGGGCCTCATCCGGTTGGTCTTCCTGGTCAGGTGGCCTGTAGCAGACCCCCACCCTAATGTCACCTGTCTCTGCCCTCCCTTTAATCCTGACCCATACGCTCTCGGTCGGCTCCTCATCCATTCCCAGCAAGATGAAATTCAAAATGAAATTGAACCTCAGCCCTGGGTCCTAACTCTATGCTTGGTTTCAAAGGCCACTGAAAACTTTCAATTCCCTTGGGATTCACAGAAAATACTACCTGTTTTATGAAGCCCTGTTCACCATCAATATCTTTGTTACATTGCCAAAATGGGATTAAAGTGTTGTGAAGGATTGTTTCTTATTGAAGCCTGAGATATCATAACATCACAGGCATACCAGTTTCTTACCATCACCAATATTAATAAACTGTTTCATAATGTGAGTTTACAAAAAGATTGCCATTATATGATCTCTTTACTTTTAGAAATACAATTAAAGAATTTCTTGCATGTGTATTATGTGTGTGTATGACCAGTGGCTCATATCTCAGATGTATTTGGGATGTTAGGAATCTGGACTCTGTCGTTAAACAGAGCAAATGTATGAGTGTGCAACAACCTCTGAGCTTTAGCTGTGCCATTCTTCTGTCTGCAGACACTTATTTAAACACTGTTAGCAGCTGCTGAAGGTCATTACAGCAGAGAACGCTTTGGCCCTTAGGGGCTCATTACAAGTGATGAGGACTCCAAGTGCAAAGTTGTGAGCATCCTTGATGCAGTTGTAACTAGAGTCACTGATACTCCCCAGGCTGGTCTTTTTAGATGCAATCACTTAATAAGGGTCTGATCTGGCCAAAGCCTATAATAGAATTAAGTGTCAAATGATACTCTCCCTGCTGCATTTCCTGTAATATGAGTGATGCTCAGTCATTCAATGTTTTCAATTGATACCTCTAGCCAGGAAGCTTTGGGGTAGAGGTAGATTCTCCAGTTTTGCATTTAAAAACCTGAACTATTCCAAACATAGCAAGAGGTGGAATTTCTGATCATAGTATTAATAATGAAAAAATAATAATAATTGTTCTGGATTCCTTCTACTTCACTTAACTGAAGTGACTATATTAGTCACATTTAGAAACCTGGGGTCCTTCTGTCGTTAATGCTATGAGACATAAACATCCCAAAGACTCTTCTCATAGAAGTTAGAGCTGCAGTAGCTGCAGATTTAAGATACACACGGGGACACACACACCCCCCAGTCATGCATAATACCTCTTGACATGTGCTAGGGGTATTGCAGCTTTTGTCCTGGGGCTAACTCAGCAGTATATGTATTCTCTGTGCCATAGCCTCAGAGGTGTCGGTTTCAGTCAGGAAACAACGGTACTATTGTTGTCATAAAACAAGATGCAGGATTAGTTTGGTGGCAAGAATTCAGCATGAAAAGGCCTTAATACATTCTTTCTAATGTTCCCAGTAAGGCAATGGCATAGACCTGTGTCCTCTAGGCCAATTCAAAGACTACATGATGATTTCCCTTTTATAAGAGATCAAGACAGTTACCTATTGGACTCTACTTTTGTCTATTATGTCTAATTGTTGCTGTTTACATCCTTATCGTCTTGCACTCCTATCATTATCATACCCATGGAAGCCGTTCTGCACTTAGTAAACAAAGATTTGTAATTCATTTTTGACAGGACAGTGCATCTGTTAACCTCTCTCCCCAACACACTTATTCTGATATGAAGAAGTCAATCATTTCAGTCCCAGCTTGTTCGAGGCTCATTTTTACAAATGATTTAGCAGAGTCTTTATGCATTTATCCAAAGGAAATTTCACTCTCCTGACAGGGTGATAGTGCTGTTATCCTTTTCCATGCTATGACTGTCCTAAATTAAATCAGATGGGTTTCATGCTGGGAAAGAAGTGATGTGATTTGATGCCCGATTCCTACTTTGGACACATAGGTTGATAAGATGAATGATGGCTGCTGTGTTCTCCCTCACCCCTCACCCCCAGTTTGTGTGTTGAAGTGTGATATTTATCTGTCTTTTGATGTGCTACCCCACTGTTCTTGCAAGGAATTCTGCTGAAATGCTGAGTTAAGGTGTCTCTTTTAATTGTTGTAAACATGGTTATTGTGTTTGGGTGAGACCCATATCTGAGTGATATTTTTAAAAAACTAATTCCTTAACAAGCAAACTTTCCCCATAGCCAGAACATATAAAATATTTTTCTCAGAAGGGCCAGCTCATGGAACCCAGATTATGTTTGTGTATATAGAAAGGGTGGATGAAGAACATATATATCTCTGAGGGGGATAAAAACCCTGGATAGGAGTGCCTGGACAGGTGCTGTGGCTTGGGATGTTAGTAGGAATGTCTGGATAGACAATACATGGTAGAACTTCCTGTGGAATGGAACGGAAAGCCAGTGTTTCAAAAGCTCCACTAAGATTTTTCTATCTGATTTGGAGATTCTGGAGACAAGAGCTCAGGTGACCCATACATGGGTGTGTCACAGCAGCAACTTGAATGTGAAGAAAGAGAAAGTACAAGTACTGATCTACAAAAATAAAGGCTGTGAAGAGTGTGAAGTCTGGGCTTAGCAAAGTCAAAATAAAGCAGGAAAATATGAGTATCTGAATGTGAAGTGTCGTTGGACCTAGTAGGAATTGTTTGAGAAACACCTGATGAAGGGAATGGAAATACCTAAGTGTGGGCAAGTGGGAGAGCTGAGGAGTGTGTAGTGTTTTAATTGAAGGGACATTTGTGGACTGGTACAGGAATGAACAGCTTCAGCCCCCCCTTATCTCTGTTTTATTGTGTTTGAGTCTCTCCTTTCCACATTGTCTTCTACCCTGTGCTTTTCAACATGGTCCACCACTTTCTCACTTGACTGTGGGGTGTAATTTCCCTCCCCCATCAATCCTAGTTTAAAAGCATGACCAGCCTGTTGGTAAAAATGCTTTTGACCCATTTGATCAGGTTGATCCTACCTCTTTCATGCAGTCCTTGATTGTCAAAGTTGCTCCCACAGTCATAAAAGCTAAATCCCTGTTAACAACAGCAGCTGCACAACCAATTGTTGACCTTCAGGATCAGTCCACTCATCCTCAAGCTATGCTCTCTCCTGGCAAGATCAAGGAGGAAATGACCTGGGCTCCCATGTCCTTGACCATCAACCCAAGAATCATGCTGTCACTTCATAAGTTCCAGGTTTCCCCTAGCAGTATTGTTGGTACCCACAGAGAAAAGCAGCAGGGAGTAATACTCCAAGGGCCTGGAGAAGTCTCAACACAACATCCTTAGAAGGTCAGGTTGGCAGATGGGGGTCCCTGTGCTCCACAGAGGCATGCCCCCTGTTACTATCACTGCCACTTCCTCATGGTGCTACTTTGTGGTTTAGGCTTAGATGACTCTCATTCTTTGGACAGAATTTCCAATCCCTCATCTGGTAACAGGGCACTGAACCTATTCTGTAGTTGCAGACATGCAGGTGGAGCAGGAAACATTCTGCTCTTGCCAGAAGTCATAAACTTCCAATCTTTGTCATCATAGAATCATAGAATCATAGAATCATAGAATCAGAGAATGGTTTGGGTTGGAAGGGACCTTTAAAGAGCATCCAGTCCAACCACTCTGCTGTGGGCAGGGACTTCTTCAACTAGACCAGGTTTGCTCAAAGCCCTGTCCAACATGACTTTGAACACTTCCAATGATGTGTCATCCACAACTTCTCTGGGCAACCTGTACCAGTGGCTCACCACCCTCATCATAAAAAAAATTCTTCCTTATGTCCAGTCTAAGTCTACCTTCTTTCAGATTAAAACTGTGGCCCATTGTCCTGTCACTACATGCCTTGGTAAAAAGTCTCCCTCCATCTTTCTTAGAACCCCCCTGTATATATTGAAAGGCCACAATAAGGTTCCCCCAGAGTCTTCTCTTCTTCAGTCTGAACAACCCCAACTCTCTCAGCCTGTCTTCATAGCAGAGGTGTTCCAGACCTCTGATCATTTTTGTGGCCCTCCTCTGGACCAACTCTAACAGGTCCATGTCTGTCTTGTACTGGGGACCCCAGAGCTGAACACAGAACTCAGGTGGGGTCTCATGAGAGTGGAGTAGAGGGGGAGAATTACTTCCCCCAACTTGCTGCCTCGCTGCTTATTATGCAGCCCAGGATACAGTTGGCTTTCTGAGTTGCAAGCAGACATTCCCAACTCATGTCCAATTTTTCATCTACCAGTATTCCCAAGTCCTCCTCCGCAGGGCTGCTCACAATCCCTTCATCCCCCCAGCCTATATTCATAGTGGGGCTTGCCCTGACCCCGGTGCAGGACGTTTCACTTGGCCTTGTTGAACATCATGAGGTTCACACTCCTCCAGCCTGTCAAGGTCCTCTGGATGGCATCCCTTCCCTCTAGCAAATCAACTTCACCACCCAGCTTGGTGTCATCTGCAAACTTGCTGAGGGTGCACTCAACCCCACTGCCTATGTCATTATAAAGGTATTAAATAGTATTGGTCCCAGTATGGACCCTTGAAGGATACCACTCATTACTGGTTTCCACTTGGACATTGAGGCATTGACTGTAACTCTCTGGACATGGCCATCCAGCCAATTCCATACCCATCTAACAGTCAATCCATCAAACTCCTATCTCTCTGGTTTAGAGGTAAGGATGTTGTGGGGGACTGTGTCAAAGGCCTTACAGAAATCCAGGTAGATGACATCCATAGCTCCTCCCTTGACAACTGATGCAGTCACTCCATCACAGAAGGTCACACATGATTTGCCCTTGGTGAAGCCACATTGGCAGTCTCTAATGACCTCCCTGTCTTCTATATGTTTCGACATGTCTTCCAGAAGTATCTGTTCCATGATTTTACCAGTCATGGAGGTGAGGCTGACTTGTCAGTAGTTCCCAGAAGTCCTCCTTTTTATCCTTTTTAAAAATGGGTGTGATGCTTCCCTTTTTCCCGTCACTGGGGACTTTGCCTGACTGCCATGACTTTTGAAATATGATGAAGAGTGGCTTGACTACTACATCAGCTAATTGCCTCAGGACCCTGGGATGCATCTCATTCAGTCCCATGGACTTGTGCATTATTGGGTGCCTCAGGTGGTCTTGAACCTGATATTCTCTTACAATGGGAACTTTGTTCCTCCAGTCCCTGCCTTCAAGTTCAGGGGCTTGAGAGATGTGGGAAGAGAGATTACTATTGAAAACTGTGACAAAAAAATTGTCAGGGAAGAAGTCGTCTCTTTCATTGGGGCCACAGAAGGTTCATAGAATCAGAGAATCAGAGAATGGTTTGGATTGGAAGGGACCTTGAAAGATCATCTGGTCCAAGCCCGCTGCCACGGGCAGGGACATCTTTCACTAGACAGGTTGCTGAAAGCCCTGTCCAACCTGACTTTGAACACTTCCAAGGATGGGGCATCCACAACTTCTCTGAGTACCTCAGTCTCCTCCATGTCAGTTGTCACCAGCTCTCCTGTCTTATTTATTGAGGGGCGGGGAGGGTACTTTTTTAAAAATCTTCCTTTTCTGGCCAATGTACCTGTAGAAGCCCTTCGTATTATTCTTTGTATCCCTTGCCAAATTCAGCTCCAAATGTGCCTTAGCTCTCCTGATCCCATCCCTACACATCTGGGCAGCATCCACATATATTCTTCCCAGGATACATATCCCTGGTTCCACTGCCTGTTCATTTCCTTCTTATACTTTAGTTTGACCAGGAAGTCCTTACTGAGCCATGCTGATCTCCTCTTGCCTTCCTTGCCTGATTTCTTACACCTGGGAATCAAGAGCTCTTGTGCTCTAAGAAAAATATCCTTAAAGAACTGCCAGCCCTGTTCTGCTCCTTTGTCCCTGAGGGCAGTTTCCCAGGGGGTCCCATCCACTAATTCTTTAAACAATTGAAAGTTTGCCGTCCTAAAATTCAGCATCCTGACCCTACCTATCACCTGGCCCATATCCCTCAAGATTGTGAATTCCTCCAGAGCATGATCACTGCATCCCAGGCTGCCACCAGTCTTGATATCTCTAATTAGTTCTTCCATGTTGATAAAGCAGCAGGTCCAGTAACGCTTCTCCTCTGGTCGAGCTGTCTATCACCTGGATTATGAAATTATCCTCAACGCACTCCAAGAGTCTCCTGGACTGCTTACAGCTTGCTGTGCTGCCTTTCCCGCAGATGTCAGGGTGACTGAAGTCCCCCAGCAGGATCAGAGATTGTGAGCACGATGCTTCCTGTGGTTGAAGTAAGAATGCTTCGTCAACAGGCTCCCCTTTGTCAGGCGGCCTGTAGTAAACACCAACCACAAGGTTTCCTTTGCTGGCATCACCCCTAATTTTTGCCCACAAGCTCTCACCTGTTCATCACTGATTTTCAAAGACAACTCTGTGCAGTCAATTGATTTTTTTATGTAGAGAGAGTTTCCACTGCCCAATCCAATAAGCACTGAATCTGCCTGTCCCTTCTTCTGTACAGTTGGGGATTCAGTCTCTGGTAACTGCAGGGTCTTGGAGAAGAACCTGTCAGCTGCTTTTTTTTGATCTCTGGTGCTACATACCCTGTTGACCGCCTCCCACTGCTCCTTAATTTGGTGGCACAGATCCTCAACCACTGTATGCTTCCTGCAGACAAGGACACCATCTCCCCTTCACCAGCCTCAGAGACAGTCAGACAGGCACCAAGAATTCCCCGTAGATACCTGGAGATCTGCATCCTCCCTTAGGAGCTTGGTCTGAGTTAAGACCACTGCTGTTCCAAGGTGTACTGGTTTTGGCTGGGATAGAGTTAATTTTCTTCATAGTAGGTCATATAGTGCCATATTTTGGATTTGTGACCAAAATAGTGTTGATAATACACCAATGTTTTAGCTATTGCTGAGCAATGCTTACACAGCGTCAAGGCCTTTTCTGCTTCTCACACTGCGGCTGCAGCGAGTAGGCTGGGGGTGCATGAGAAGTTGGGAGGCGACACATCTGAGACAGATGACCCCAACTGACCAAAGGGATATTCTATACCATAAGATGTCTTGCTCAGCAATAAAATCTAGGTGAAAGAAGGAGGAAGTGGGGAACATTCGATGTTATGGTGTTTACCTTCCTAGGAAACCGTTAGGTATAATGAAGCCCTGCTTTCTTGGAAAGGCGTAAACACCTGCCTGCTGATGGCAAGTAGTGAATAAATTCTTATTTTGCTTTGCTTGTGTGTGCAGCTTTTGCTTTATCTATTAAACTGTCTTTATCTCAACCCATGAGTTTTCTCACTTTTACCCTTCTGATTCTTTCCCTCATCCTGCTAATGGGGGAGTGGGCGAGCAGCTGTTTGGGGTTTAGCTGCCTACCGCAGTTAAACCACAACACAAGGGTAGTTGCTCCAGTTTGTGCTGGGGACCATGCCCTGTGGCACATCACCATATGTACATGGCACTCAGCAGAATTTCTGGCCCCATTCAGTGCACAAACTGCTGTGCCTGTCGAATGCTGTGTCTCAGGGTGATGAAATTTTTCCTTATATCTGCCTGGAGTTTCCTGTGTTGCAGCTTGTGTCTGAAGCTTCTCATCTTAACTGTGTACTGTAAGGTAGAAGAAGACAGGCAAAAGATCAACCCTTCACCTTCTCTTCTTAAAGGATGAAGAAATCCAGCTGTCCACCTCTCCTTGTACATCACATACTTCAGCTTTGTGGCCCTCCAATAGACTTATTCCAGGATGTCAGTGACTTTCTTCTTCTGGAGAGCCCAAATCTGGATGCAGTATTGCAGATAAGGTCTCACAAGTGCAGAGTATAGTGGAATAATCACTGCAGAGCTGTTTTGTACCCATTGGCCCACAGCCTGTCTGGTTGTGTGAATTTAATGCTTACCTTTCCCTTTATTGAACTTCATGAATTTGCCCTTGTTGAATTTCACGAGGTTCCTGTCAGCTCATTTGTCCAGGATTTCAAGGTCCTTTTGAATAGCCATCATGTCCTCCTGAGTATTGACCTCTCTCTCTAACTTGGTATCATGCATGAACTTTTTGAGAGTACATGCTATCCCTTCAACTGGATCAGTGCTAAGGATGTTAAACAGTGTTGACCGAAGTTTTCATGACTGTGGGATGTCAGTGGTGACTGGCCTTCATGTGGGCCTTATACCACTGATCATAACATTTTCAGCCTGACAGTCCAGCCAATTTTCCACCTATCTCATAGTTACCTCATTTATTCAGGCCATGCTCCACCAATATGGCTACAAATATAATTTAGAGGACCATCTTAAAGGCAAAGAAATAATATCCACTGTTCTCTGCTTATCCACAAAGACAGTCATGTCCTCACAGAAGGCAATCAGGTTGGTCAGGCATAATTTTTAATTGGATGGCTGTTTCCCATCACCCTCCTGTCCTTTATGTGCTTGTAAATAGCTTCTAAGAGAATTTGCTCAATGGCTATTGAGTTTAAAGTTGAAATTTAGAGGATTTGTATCTGTTTTACCTATATTTCTTCCTCATAATTGAAGGAACCCATGGATCAAGTGATTGCATTCAGACCTATATCTGAATCAAGCAAGACAATTTATTCTTCTACAGAAGTCTGTCTTATTCATAACTACAAAAGCAAGATGGAATCTGTAAGACCCGACTGAATTGTTCTCTGTTTCTTTAAGAGAACCTGAAGCCCTTTACTTCTTTATACTGTTTTTCGTTGGTTTTATTGTAGGCTTTTTTCTTAATTTTCTTCTATTCCTTCTTTTACTCCTTTGTAGGTCACTGTTTATCAGTACTATTGATCCTTTTTCCTCCACTGCTCCCCGAGGCTGGAGACACACACACATTTTTTAAAATAATTACAGGTTTGCTGGCTGCTGTTATCTTTGATTAAGAATTTTAAATGTCAGTGAGTTACAAAAGAGTTGTCTAGAGCTCAGCTCAGAAAAGCTCTTCTCTTCTGTGATGTTGCTGTTCTGTGTCACTGATTGAAGCTAGTTTAGGATTAGAGGGCAGACCGTCATGGGAGACATTGTGGTTGGTGTCTGCTATTGACCACCTCCACAAAGAAGTACATGAAGCTTTCATCAGTAAGCTGGAAGAAGCCTGACATTTGCAGGTCCTGGTCTTCATGGGGGACTTAAACGACCCCAATATCTGCTAGAAGGGCAACACAGCATGGCACAAGGAATCCAGAAGATTTCTGAAATGCATTGATGCTAACTTCCTCACTCAGGTGTTTGAGAAGCTGATGAGGCAAGGTGGTCTGCTGGACCATGTACTTACAAACAAAGACAAAGTGGTTGGGGATGTTAAGGTCAGGGGCAGCCTTGACTGAAATGACCATGAAATGGTGGAGTTCAGAAGCCTGAGAGAAGGGAACAAGGCAAATAGCAAGATCACAACCCTGGTCTTTAGGAGAGCAGTATTTGCTGTTCAGGGACTTGTTTGGAAGAATCCACTGGGAGACCATTCTGAAGAGAAGAGGGGTCCAGGAGAGCTTTTGATTTTCAAGGTTCACTTCCTCCAAGCTCCAGAGCAGTCTATCCCCATGTGCAGGAAGTCAAACAAAGGTGGCAAGAGGTGCACATGTGTGAACAATGAGCTCCTTACTGAAGTTAAACACAGAAGGGGTAAGGGGTGCATACAAGAAGTGGAAGCAGGGTCAGGTGTCCTGGGAGTAACATAGAGACAGTGTGTGATGATGCAGGGTTAGGATAACAAAAATTATTCTGGAGCTGAATCTGGAGAGGTCAAGAAGGGCAACCAGAAGGGCTTCTGCAGGTATATCAGCAGTAAAAAGACGACTAGGGAAAATGTAGGCCTGCTGCTGAATGGGTCAGGGGACCGGGTTACAAGGGACATGGAAAAGGTTAGGTACTTAATGCCTTCTTCCCCTTGATCTTTATTGATAAGATTTGCCTTCAGGAATCCCAGGACCCTGAGACCCATGGGAAATCTGGAGCAGCGAAGACTTACCCTCAGTGGAGGAAGACCAGATTAGGGAACATTGAACAAACTAGACCTGCAGAAGTCCATGGGATCTGATGGTATGTAGCCATAAGTGCTGAGGGAGCTGGGCAGTGTCATTGCAAGGTCACTCTTAATTGTCCTTGAAGGGTCATTGTGATCTGGGGAGGTTCCTCAGGACAGGAAGAATGCAAATGTCACTCTTGCTTTCAAGAAGGGCAAGAAGGAAGATCTGGGTAACTACAGGGCAGTCAGCCTTCCCCTCAATCCCTGGGAAGGTGATTGGACAAACCCTCCTGGAAGCCATTTCCAGCCATATGAAGGACAAGAAAGTGGTTGATAGTAGTCAGCATGGATGTATGAAAGAGGAATTATGCCTGACCAATCTGATGGACTTCCACAATGAAATGACTAGCTCAGTGGGTGAGGGGAGAGCAGTGCATGTTTTTTACCTTGACTTTAGCAAGGCTTTTGACACTGTGTCCAATAATATCCTCATAGATATATTCATGGGATGTGGGTTACATAAGTGGACAGTGAAGTGGATTGAAAACTGGCTGAACTGCCAGGCTTAAAAGGTTGTGATCAGCGGCACAAATTCCAGATGGAGGCTCGTCACTAGTGGTGTGCCCTAGGGGTCAATACTGGAGCGAGTATTTTTTAATATATTCATTAATTACTTGGATGATGGGACAGAGTGCATTGTCATAAAGCTTGCGTATGATACAAAACTGTGAAAGGTATTTGATAAACCAGATGGTTGTGCTCAGAGGGACCTGGACAGGCTGGAGAAATAGGCAGACTTCAGATACATAAGGTATCTTATGAAGTTCGGCAAGGGGAAATGCAAAGTCCTGCACTTGTTTGTGACCAGCCAATGAACCTCTATAATGGTAGAAGGGTCTGAGGAGATGGGGAAGGGATTTGTGCTCATGAAGCTTTGGGAATAAGGTTAGTAAGTAACTAACCACAGCTGTTGCAAAGAAAGCTGAACTTAACACAAAGGAGACCAGAGGGTAGCCTTGTTTCTGGGTAGATGGCTATATCAGTTCAGTAGATCAGCCGGCTATATCAGTTCAGTAGATCAAACAGCTGTGTACCTGTTTTGTCTCTGAGTTAATCGAAAGAGTGCATATGTCTTCCTAACTTAGCCAGGGGCAGGGTTACATGGTTCAGCCTAATATAGTGTATTAAAATTGGACAACAAACAAAAAGAACTTCCAAAAGAGCAATGGGCTTGAGCTGTTTTCAGCCCAGGTGTTTCCTACTGTGGACTGGATGAACACTAGGTAATTTATTATTGTAGAAATCTCTTTTACAGAGTAGAAAGGGAGTTACATAAATAAGGAAAACCCTGGATGAAATTTCTAGGACAAGATGTCTCTCCAGTATATTGTTTTCCCTAGAGCACTTTTGAATTCCTGGTTCCTTAGGCAATAGATGACCGGGTTGACGAGGGGTGTCAGGACAGTGTATACCATAGAAACCAGTTTGTAGGAGCTGGAGGAATCAATAGCCTGGGGCCTGGCATAGATAAACAGGGAGGTTGTATAGAACACCGTGACTACTAAAAGGTGAGAGGCACAGGTAGAGAAGGCCTTGTGACGCCCCTGGGCTGAGGGAATGCCCAAGACAGCACAGATGATGCACACATAGGAGACCATAATCACAATGAGTGGTACAAGAAGGATGAGCAGGGCCAGTAAGAAATCCATAAGCTCAGCTGCTGACATGTCGGTGCAGGCTAGCTTCAATAAGGGAGAGACATCACAAAAGAAGTGGTCGATGACATTGGGCCCACAGTAGGTCTGACGTGAAATGAAGTAAACCTTCCCTGTGGAAATCAGGAAGCCACTTATCCAGGAGCCAATGGCCAGACGGGTGCAAAGAGTGTGATCCATGATGACTGGGTAACGCAATGGGTTGCAGATGGCCACATAGCGATCGTAGGCCATGACAGCCAAGAGAGTGCACTCACTGCAGGCCAATGCCAAGAAGAAGAATAGCTGAGCCATGCAGCCTGTGAAGGAGATGCCTTGTCTCTTTGTCACCAAGCTCACAAGCACTTTGGGCACTGTGACAGAGACATACCAGATATCCAGAAAGGAAAGATTGCCCAGGAAAACATACATTGGCTTGTGAAGCTGGAGATTTGTCCAAACAAGCACAACAATCATTGCATTTTCTGTCACTGTCAGCACATAAGCCAGGAAGAACATAAAAAAGAGCAGTAGCTTGATTTCCTGTTTACCTGGAAAACCAACCAGAATGAATTCAACCACATGGGTCAGGTTATCTGAGGGCATGCTGACAATCATACAGAAGCTGCTATAGACTTTGCAGGAGAAGCAGATGCAGCAGCAGTTTGAACATCCTCTCAAGCTAGCTTGTATGCACAGACCGTGACTTGAAAATCTGTGTTTGTAATGAGAGCTGCCTGGATTGAGAAAAAAAAAAAAAATTAGTTGCAATGAGTGATTCATAATGAAAAAAAAACAAACCCAAAACCAACCAATAGCAACCACATAGCAACTTCACGAAGTACTACTGAGGCACAAGGGGGATTTTCCAAAGTAGACTGCAGGATTTTTCTAGGACCGTATTTTGTAAATACAATTAGGATCATGCTCACACAACTGTGAGTTACATTTCTAATCCAGACCTCAAACATCTCATGATACTAACAGAGCATGATCTGAAATGTGCTAGGTACATGAAAGGGTGCAATGCTTAGGATATTTTTTTTTCCATACTCCTTTGGTTTACATGAGTTTTTCACCCAACCTCCACATTTCTCCTCATCCAGAACTCAACTAATTATAACACTATTCTGGACACTGACCTTTAGCACCTCTGAACTATTAGGGACACAATTAGTTAAGCCATCTCACTAAGTCTTAAGGTTAGTCATCCTTGTGTAAGTTAGCATCTTCACAGAATGATTAATGTGTTTCCTGTAAATGCCTATTATATAATTTCTAGATGTGCTTCCATCTGTGCTATTGTTAGTCTTCAAGATTGAGACAGGCGCCCGTCTCTGCTTAAATGTGGTAGGTGGATCTCCTTGTGAATAATCTGATTATGTAATGAATACAAAAGTTAATGGAGAGACACAAACACTGTTAAGAAGTGACAATATCTCATAAAGCACAATAGAATGAATGAATCCACCTTCTCGAAGCATTTGTCTTTCTTCTTTGGCTAAAAGAGGACATTCAAATATGAAGTTAACCTGTTTTAAGTGAACAGTGTGAAATTAATCACACTGTGGGTGTCTAAATTGTATATTAGTGATTCAGGTACATAAACATAAGCATGTTTTGAGCTGCTGTAGATATCCTGGCCCTCCAGCTCTCACTCTAGAAGATGATGAGATTTCCATAGGTTCTGTGTCATATCTGGCTGGAATTTGTGAAACGCTTTAGCACATCTCAGATGCTTTCCTGTGGCTGTGTTTAGGCTCTTGAATCCCACCTTCAGTGTCCATATATGAGTTCGTGGACACGTGTAATGTCTTTTGCATGCTGTCGTTATTTGGGTGATTCATACAGAACAAAAACTTAGGACACAAACTACAGGAGATACAGAACCTTCTGGAGTGACACCTGCCAGGTGGAGAACAAAGGGCCTCTCAAAACATCACCGAGAGCCTATGCATGGACCAGCAAATCAAATATCTAATATAATCCATGACTCTAAACAGTGATTCATCTGGCCTTACACAAGGTTCTAGTTAGGAATGGGTTAAATATTTCTGGACATTGTTATCTATATGGCTTACACTTCCACTTTATTATGTATAATTATGTGACTATAATCAGAGCTTAGACAGCTAGCATTGCATGTAAATTGCTCCACTTTAGGCACTCATAGTGATAGTCAGGCACCTATATAGAGTGAGATAGTACAATTTTACCTGCCAGTGATATCTTAGCCACTTACTCGGAGTTGGCAGATATAACACAGGACCCACAGAAGGTCTGTATCCTTCCAGAGCAGGGCTGAAGGCCATGCAAAGTACCACAAAAGGTCTAAAATAGCACTAGAGATGCCTGTGTTTCCCAAATTCCTCTTCTGTTGCTAGGTATGATTAAGAAGTGACATAGCAGAGATTGCCTAAAAATATGTTTTTGTTGCCATGAGGGATGATGACGATTATGTCACCCAGTTTTCAGCTCTTGCTTCTGAAGCATGTAGAAATTTAAGGGTATAAGAAACCTACCGGCACTGTGCAGATGTCTTGGATAAACTGTAAAAGGCATTTATTTTTAGTAACTCTTTTGAGCAACTAAGATTAGCTACAATGAATCTGACCTATCTTCTGGATAGTTTAAGTGAGGTGAAATCCCATGATTAGACACAATCAACGTAAACGCACAAACTCACTGTTTCACATGCAGATGGCTTGTTAATGCTTACATGCATCTATTATGCTGTATTTGTAGTAAACTGCAAAGTTAATCCCTTTCACAAATGTGCTGTGAGAGTGCACACACACACACACGTATTTAGCTATCCATTCAACTATGCTTATAGCAACATATCAACACTGTCTAGCTGATAATAATCTTTCTTTCTATATATGTATTAGATATATGTTTTTAATATAAGATTTGGGCAGACAGAAAAGGATATGCTGCACTAAAAGAGTGTAGATTGAACATACCTCCATTATTTCCATGGTGGGAAGACTGTTTTTTCCCATGACTTCTTAATTGTCCACTTCAATGTTCCACTGTTCCTCTGTATCTCTATCTGTCTATCTATATGCATAGCTGTGAAGAGAAATAAAAGCAGAAGTATTTCATACCTTACATGTGAATATAAACACGTGTATGTGTAGGTGTATATGTTTTAGAATTAAATGTGTGCAATATTTCTTAAACAATGTCATTTTTTTTACTTCTCAATTAAAGACACTTTAAGGAAATGTGATTATCAAAAAAATGAGAAGCAATTCTCATCAGATTAGTTCAATGTGGGATCAGAAGGTCTGATTCCATCCCTTAATTAAGCAAAACTTTGCCCACTGTGTGCAAAAACTTTTTGCTGCCAATGAACCATGAACCTCTAGACAGGAGAAACTGTCAGAGAGATTTGATAACAGCCTGCTCTGTTGTAAGTCACAGGCAGGGAAAATCTCATGTGAGGTCAATTTCAAGATGGCTACACTTTACGCATAAGAGGAGTCTCACCAATCCAAATACTAAATACAGATTTTAATCAATGAATTCAACAGAAGATTCCCTCTCTATAGCGTGAAGCACCTGAAGTAGACTCTAAAATAATTCAGGTGAATTGTATTCGAAGAGTGGTTGACAACAGAGACATTGTGAATAGAGATAAACTATGGAAAAGGGCTGTGCTCTTGGTATTGATGTCGGTACATACCCTTAGGGGAAATTAATCTCATAGTACCCAACTCCGAGGAAGAAGGAAGAAAGGAAAGAAGGGAAATGACAAAAAAGTGAAAATTAAAAAGTGGAAAGGCGGGAAGGAGGGAAGGGAGGAATAAAGAAAGGAAGGACAGAAAGTGAGAAAAGCTATTTCTATAATAAATGCGCATTAACATAAATGCTAAAACACAAAACACCACTTACTTGAGAGAAAAGGATGAAGATGAACATACCAGCCTATCTTTTTTTCTTGATGTTTGTTCTAAATAACTGATAAAAAGAAAAAGGAATGTCATTGGAAAAATCTCTTTCAAAACATGAAAACAGAAATTTGCAGGGAAAAAAAAGAAGTTTCATGTAAAAAAAAATTGAAATAGATTTTTATGTAAGTTAGAGATCAAGAAATAGACAAGGCTAGGAAAGCACTGTTTCCTCTTCTGTTGCATGAGAAAAATAAACCTCTCTCTCTTTAGGGACCAATTTGAGTTCCATTTGTTGAGTTGCTCCTCATTCTCCAACACAAGAGGTAAGAAAAACATTCCTCCTGTGGTCAGTGACACTGCTCTCATTTTTTTCAACTAGAGCAAAGTTGCAGTACAAGAACCTTTACTTTGAGAACTGATAAGCAAATCAGATCCACACATAATCTGTGCCAAAGGGAAAACACTAGTTTATACTTGTGATAGGCAGGATTTGGCTCTATTTATACGTTTACATGACCTAGTAATCTAGAATTTCCTTTATGTGTTCTCTTTTGAATGGGTGCATTACAATGACATTGGCTACTTCTTAGAATCCATGGACTGTATTTAGTGATTATCCCTTGACTAGAAAGAAAACTACCAAATGACATATAGGCACATGAATCCTATCCTTACCTTCTATAGACTCACAGAATAATTTATGTTGGATGGGTCCTCAGGAGATCTGAAGTACAACCTCCTGCTCAAAGCAGGTGCAGTCTAATGAATACTAAGTTGAGGGGGATAAACAATTCCCTTGATTTACTGGCTACGGTGCTGTTTATACAGCCCAGAATACAGTTGAGCTGCTTTGCTGCCAGGGCATTCTGAAGACTGATATTCAGCTTGCTGTCTACCAAGACTCCCAGATCCTCTTCTGCAGAGCTTCTATCTAGCCAGTCAGTCCCCTGCTTGTGTCATTGCCAGGGGTTATTCCTTGCTACATGCAGGAATTTGCATTTGTTTGCATCCTTGTTGAATTTCATGCAGTTCCTATTGGCCAATTCTTTCAGCCAGTCTATGCCCTTGAGTGTCATTCCCCTCCCCCTCCCCCAGTTTGGTGTCATCTGTAAACCTGGTGGGTAAGCACTCCTTCACCTCTTCCTGCAGTATTTCAGGGTAGAATAGACCCATTGACCACTCCAGATAGAATATGACTCATTGACCACTACTCTCTGAGCCTGATAATCCAACCAGCCTTTTTATCCATCTAGTTGTCCATCCATCCAGACTGTAAAGCTGTAACTTGGCTACAATACAATGGAAGACAGTGTTGAAAGTCTTACTAAAGTTCATGTAAATGGCATCTGCTGCTCTTCCTTCATCCACAAATCCAGTGATTTCATGACAGATATAGGTTGACCAGGAATAAGTTACTTTTGGTAAACTGCTCCCAGTCACCTTCTTCTTCTTCTTCTTCATATGACCAAAAGTGTGTTCCAAAAAGAATTACCCCATGATTTTCCCAGGAGCAGAAGTGAGGATGTTGAATGGTCTGTATGTTCTCAGATTGTCCTTTGAAGATGTTCACATTACAACCAAAATTTGTTGCAGCAAAGGAAGCAGCGCTATTTTTTGTTCACCTCATCTGGTTGCCACAGTTGCACTTGCCTGCTATAGAACCTGAAAGTTTATCCTGCAGTAAGTCTATGTATACAAAGGTAATTTTAAACAAGTCCAGACAGAGATGTCTGTGTTATGAGTACCCGCATTGAGATAGATGAGTCCCAACTGATGGGTCTTTCCTGACTTGCTGCCCGTTTTACTCAGACTTTTCTCAGACTTTAGGATAGTGGAGGTAACGTGTGTGAGGTGAATATCACTGCCGTGCTGATGAACACAATTAAATTGCCTTTAAAGGGTAGAAATTATAACAGCTGGGACATGACAAAAGAATTGCTTCATTTAGCTGCCCATACAGAACTGCAGTCTGTAGAATGCTGTTGGCATAGCCACAGGTGTAGGATGCCAACGCAAACTGCTGGCATCCTTTTTTGACTTCTTGGTGAGGTAGAACAGTGGGTTACCAATGGCCATGAAGCTGTCATAAGCTGTGACCACTATGAAAAAGTACTTGCTGGTGACAAAGAGAGGAAATAACATCAGCTGGGCTAACCAATCACCACAGGAAATGGCCTGCCTCTCAGCAGAGAAGCAGCCCAAGAGCAGCAATGGCAGAGCGGTGGCAGAGGTTCCAGACGGACGGGTTCTTGAGGAAGTAATGCATTGTTGTTTGGTAATAGATGAGTGTTTATACGAATTATAGCAGCCATGGCATACTTTCCCAAGAGTGTGGTGACATACAACAGTATGAAGACCGTAAAAGAAAGATCTGCAGTTCTAGATGATTTTGAATCCCGTCAGTGTGGACTCAGTCACCATGCAGCAATTTTCCACGGCAGGTGCCTGATGAAGAACAAAAGTGGGGAGTCCAAGATCCTTAGGGCAC
>VZTQ01008628.1:0-24811 GCA_013400755.1 Pelecanoides urinatrix | reverse complement strand
CCTCGGTGGCTTCGAATGAAAGACCTTATGGTCTTTCAAATCCTTGTCTTTAAATAAAACACTATTTTTTTCCCATTTTGTAGTTTAAGTTTTAGGTTTCTTCTGGAAACTCAATGTTCAGTCTTTATTGGTGAATTTCTTATAAAAGTAATTTTTTATTTTGCACATTTTTATTGTTGTGCTTGGCCATCGTATTTCTATCATATGATGAACTAGATTCTCAAAACAGGTGCCTAAATGCTTACTCCTCAGAAAAGCTTGAACCTAAATAACACAGCCTCATGTTCAAAATGAAAAGTCACCTGCAACTTACTCTGCTCTCAGTGACAGTACTGGGCTTCAGATGTTGGGCTTTGGTGTTTGTACACCAAAGACAAGATTCTTCTCACCAACATTCAGCTAAAAGTCATATATCTAGATTAAGCCAGTCATCTAACCTCCATCTATGGTCATTAGAGTAGTTGATTACTTCATCCTAAAATAGATGGTGACTGAGAGAAGTTGTGTCTTCTTTCCTCTAGTGAGAACAATTGGAATACATGGGTATTTAGTTGAAATGAGACATTTACTTGTTAGTTAGCAAAACTAAGTGAAAGGAATCCCATTGCTGGTGCAGAAAAAAAGAAAACATTTCACTTAATTATAATTATTAACCTAAGTTGATTTACACAATTGTCTTTTTCAGAATTTCTCCTAGTCTACCAGACATATCCAAATGAATATTAATGTCAATACTTCAGTTAGCATATATCACCTTCTCCATGCAAAGCAAATATTCCTACTAAATGAACAGAACTATTTCACAATGTATATCTTGAAGTTTTTTTATGCTCCATGAATCTTATATACAGTCAGTAATGCAAGTTTAAGAGCAGATCTTCATAGAAAAAATATCCTTGGCATCTCCTCATGCAAGAGTTCAATAGCATACTTTTCTATAGCCTGAGCATTCTTGAATAGTCATAAACAAATCCATGCCAGACCTTGCAAAGCAGCATGTGTACATGAAAGTGGGTCCAGTTTATTTCACATAGCTAGCAGAGTTATTGAAATCCTGTTCAGCATACATGGTTTGGTCAATTTTTGCAAAGAACAAAACACCCATAGGTTTTTCTGTTATACATTACTGAAGAGTATTTTAAGCACAAAAATTCTGTGAATATTTGTATAATGGGGGTGAGTATACTGCTGGTAATTTGAAGATGAGGAACTGTTAGTGAAACCTGATTTTCAAGGGTTAAATTCAAGGGTGCTCTGCATTGTTTTCCACATGTGCCCCTTGTAGAATTGTGACTTCACTGCTGAGAAGGCTGCATTTGAAATGCATGAGAGACATCTGTAATACCTCCCATACTAATCCTGATAAACAGGCTTCTCACCCTGACAGATAAATAGATAAACAGAATAACAAGCTAACATGATAGTTTTGGATCATAGTAACTTCTTTTTATCTAAAAAACCGATGACAATATCTGATGCTCATAACATCAAGGCTTTATCATGGAAATATGACACTAGAACTAAAATTAAAAGAGAGCTAATATACTCAGAGATACAAAAAAAGATGCAAAAGATAAATAATCTTTAAAGACTCTCAATGTTTTGAGGAGACAAATTGGCATTTAACTCTTTGATTGCTAGAGAAAATTGTACTTCTATTCACCCTGGCTAGGGGGTTTCCATATTTAAAAGTTGGGCGGCCAGAGGTAGGGATACTGGGAGGATTGAAATCCTGCAGTCCCCTTCCTTGACAATGACTAATATTGTGCATACCCTAGCACACAAAGTTGGGCAATGTTTGTGCCCAGACTTCCATGAAGTGTACAGCTGCACCCAGGTTTGAATGGTAAAGCTCAAGGGAGCCCCACAGTTCCCTGCAGCTCACCACTGAATTGAGCTCCCAGGTTGTGCAAGAAAGCTGGGTTCGGAGTTGGTCTTGGAGGGGCAGACTTAGGGGCCAGAGGTGCAGTTGGCAAGATGATGGAAGCCTGTGTTTAACACCTCAGTCTGGCAATATCAAAAAGTCTGCATGGAAAAGTAAATAAACCCCATTTTACCCAATTCTGTGTGGCTCCACTGATGCAGCTGAAGCAAGTGGGTGGAAGAGGAAGGCTGAAGGACTGGGGCTTTTGTTCATATATCTAAGAAAGACTAAAAAGGTGGCTGGAAGGAATAACTCCTCAGAGAAAAAAAAAATGGGTCATGTTGTATATAGAGCAGTCACAGGTTGTTTTGCCTTGGTCTGAAACTGTAGGAACTCTGGGACTGGATTTTCAGTTTCCCAACTTTAAAAGATCTGTCTATGACACAAAATACTTTGGCTAGAGAAATGGTGGATTTGATAGCAAATGCTCTGTGATACTCAATGGAATACCTATTTTGGCCAACAGCCTCAAATTTGAAGATTAAATAATGCTGATTACCTCTCCGGAGTGATTTGACAATTTATCTTAGTTAATTGGGCTTCAGTTAAGGTTGAAGGATTTAGCTTGGCCTATCGCCCATCTAGATCAGAGAAGTCAACAAAATATTATTTAAAAATAAATGTACAGACTCCAATTTAGCTTTTGTGGAGGTCACACATGATTTGTTTTGACTTAGCTTTAGTTTCTCACAAGTTTGCTCTAAAAAATGATGTAATAATAACATTCAAACTTTCACAGAGAAACTTTTAAAAGAGCCATCTAGACATTCTTTGTTAGTTTTGGAATATGACTTGAATGTTTGGGAATATTTTATATAAATAAAATAGCACTTTCCCCCTTGTTCCAAAGGTGTTCCAAAGGAAATTTTATAAGTTTGTATATTTTTAAAATTTTACTTACATTAATATATCCTTGAACATACACTCGAACATACACTTTAATCCAAACCCTCCTTCCTTCCCTTCTTAATGGCAGGTCAATCTTTGTCTGTCAAAATTGTTTTGCCATGGAAAATGGGTTTTGGAAATGACTTGAATATGTGCTTACTGCAGGAAATTACAGCTTTGCCTTGTGGGACTTGTACTGTGGCTTTGCAGCCTTGTCCAGACTCCTCTTCTGGGCTTCATATCTGTAACACTAATTTGGGGCACCTCTGGCCTTCTGCTGAGGAAAACTGAGTGCTTATGAATTACAGCATGTCTAGCTGAACCACTGGGTGCCCAGAAGCCAAGCTCTTCCAGATATGACCTGTAGAAAAACAGGAGCTTAAGATTAGATTTTTAAAGCTAAAAGTACTTAAAATGTTCTTATCATTGACTTTCAAACATTGCATTGACTTTCAAATTCATATTTAAGTACTGCAATTAATGATGTGATTTTCAGAGCTCTTTCTTTGACCTATACTGCAGCTGCTTATTGCTCAGCCCTTTTGAAAAAAGAAGCTTTTTATTTAGATCCTAAGGGTAGGTTTAAGACCCCAGATTATTCTCTTCTTTGTTGTATCGGCTTAACTCTGTGATTATATTAATTGCCAGGTGTAGGGCTGAAAAGGTATATCACAACTTTGGAACAAGGGGGAAAGTAGTATTTCAGAGGGAGATTAAATAATTTTTAAAGATTTATTGTGAGTGATTATATTGTAACGTCATGCATTCACCTAGGCAGTTTTCTGTATATCTGTCAGAGGACGAAGTCAAATATACAGATTGGAAAAACAAACGTGCTTTTTCTGAGGAGTTAAAAGAGATTTAGAGCACGCAGCATGATGAATCCAGGTTTTTCTGCTGCAGCTGAAATCCTCACCGCTCTTGGCTTCCTAGCAACCGTGCCTTCCTAACTCATGACTGGAGTCAGTACAGACATAAATCAGTCTGTCATTCGTCGTATAATTGATCAATCTATTGGCACTCCTTATGAGAACTGTTCTATATCTTTTAGCAAAGATATACAATGGCAGCAGCGAGTACCAACATCATGCAAACAAATAGAAAATGACATTTCTGGTTATGATTTGTCTGTCCTGTCCTGTTCTCTCTCTCTCTCCCTCCCTCAGAATATCTTGAATGATTCAGAGGCTATGGATATCATCTAGCATGTCAAAAAACTTGCCTCACCTGAAAGACAAAATGCAAAGGGAAAAACCCTCTTTCAGTGCACTGCTGTCCTCCTTTGTCTTCTTAGGACACTTCATTGTATCCCCCCCGCTATTAATGACTACGTGCTCTCACCTTCACACACAGTACCTTAGAAATCTGGTTTCCCCCCCACTAGGTCCTACTGACTAATATCCTTTCTCTCTCCCTTCAAATTGCCCAACCCAGGCAAGCAATTCATTATGGCTAGGTTTCCAGAATAACTCTTCAGGTGCAGATTTACTGGGAGGAAACTGTATTTCTCCTACATGTACTTCAGTTTCCCTTTCACTTTACTGATGCAACACTGAACACTCCCATGACCTCAGATATCTGTGATATCAGCTTCTCTCTGATTTTTGAGTACAGGAAGGTGATATGAGCTGTCTTCTTCTCTCTCTCGTCACCTTCACAACTGCACTCTCCACTGCCTTTCTAGTCTGATTAGGGGGATTCAAAGATCCAAATAATTTTTAAGGTAAAATTGGATTAGTTCATTGAGATGGATCATATGAGGAAGCAATCTAGTACATTAGACTGATGAACTGATGATGAACTTGATCACAGAGATGCTTTCCTAAAGTGTATGCTTGTACAAGTTTGGGCTGGCCATTGCTACATTCTTCAGTCCATTTTTTAAAATGAAAGCAAAAAATTATTATTGTTAAATCCACCTTGCTTTCCACTGATCAAATTCTAAGTCAGCCTAACCTCATATTCAACTTTCTTGTCCACCCCTGTCTGCCCTTGAGAGTTCTCATCTTTTAGGTGTCCTTCAGGTTGTAATATCTTCAGGTCAAGGACCTTGTCTTCATATGTTTTTGCTTCTCCATTCATATTTATATAGAATAATCTCTATTGCCTTTCAGATTCATGCACAATTCAGAAAGCTGCACACAGCTGAACAAAAAAAAAAATTATTTGGGGATAAGGCAGATGTTTTCCTTCTTGTGGGCATTTTTAGCAGTTACCAGCATACAGTTTAGTTTACAAAAGCCTCTTCTAACTCTGAGAAGTGGTAAATCCCCCTGGCTGATGTTAGGGATAGAGATAAATATGAAAGTGGTTAAGTGAAAATAACATACGGCATGGCTTGATGTCTTCTCAGGGAAGTGGGTTTAGAATATTAATTCTGCAAGTGACTTTACATTCTCTGTTGTTCTCAGTTCCATTCTTACAACCAAGAGTGGTAATAGGATTTCCACCTTAGGGCATTTAAGCTGCATGCTAATCAATCCCTTTAAGATCTATACATCAAGCCATATAGGAGTGAATCTTATCCATGATTAGGTTTTGGTAACATATTTGCATAAGATGAATAATTTTAGCTTTGCTTAGCACTGGTACATGAATTTTAATCTTCCTGGTTTTTTGTAGAACTACTTGCAGGATGACTTCACAGCATGACAGATATGACAATTTGTCATATATGGTCGATGCTCATGCCTCAGTTTCTGTACTTTTAAGAATTTTGTCTTCAAGTGGAGGACACAGTCCAACTGCATATGCATAGCTCTTGAGAATAGAGATCTCAATCCAATATCTGTTGGAAGAACCTTTTATCAGTTGGGATGGCTGGGGAAGGTCTGGAAGATGGGTATCACCGTTTAATCTACAAACGCCAAAGAAACAGGGTTTAATGCTGAATGGCAGGAGTGGCTGTCAGACTACAGAGTGCACCAGAGTCCAGCTTGGAGGGAAACCCACGTGAGCTATGTCATTGGTTCATGACATGGCTTAGACTATAGGAACCTGATTGTTTCTATGAGACATGATTTTTGTCTTTCATGATATTATGTTCATGAGATTTTACTACTTTAAAAAAATTCTATTTTTGAAGAGTCATAATGGGGAGTTTCCACTCATGGGAGTTAAAAAGTTAGCTATGCAAGTAGGATTTTACTGAAGCCATGGAGACTGCTTGCAGTAAGGAGGGTTCCCCAGCAGAATTTAATATGCTGTAAGTAGTTCCTGAATGAATAACAATTCCAAATGCTGAATAAATATCCTGCAGTTTACAACTCAGCTTTTCTATGCTATTCTGATACTGCCCATGACGTTGCAGCTTTCATGACAAGATTCTAATGGAAGTTTAAACTTTTTTTCTTTAGAAAACAGAATCATGTTAGTATGAATGAAGGTCCAGAATCATTCATTACTTTTGCTTTTATTGATTTTAGAGAGAGATTTATGACCTTGGGTTTTTTACTTTTTTTCTGAGTGAAAAAGCTATATGTATAAAAGAGTGAAGAGCTCAAAATGCCACAAAAGTTTTCTCAAGCCATCAGTCAGAGCAAATGTACAGCAAAATCAATTTGTTACAATGCAGCAATGTCAAAACAGAAGTCAGTTTATTCACAATTTAAATACATTACATGAATTTAGAGTTCCAACTAATAAATAAAATAATTGTTGTTTTCATTAAAGTAGCAGTGCAAAAAGTCCAAAGATTTGACATCAAGCCTGAATATCATGTGATGCTCTAGAGAGATGAAAACAACCCAGCTAGCTGCAAAGATTACTATCTATTGCAGAGATGACCTCTGTTTTGGTTTCGACTGGGATAGAGTTAAACTTCCTCCTNTTTTTTTTTTTTTTCTCCTTCTCTGTTCTATTAAACTGTCTTTATCTCAGCCCATCAGTTTTACTCACTCTTACCCTTCCGATTCTCTCCCCACCCCACTGGAGGCAGGGGGAGGAGTGAGCGAGTGGCTGTGTGATATTTGGCTGTCTGCCAGGTTAAACCATGACAACCTCTAAAAGGTCATCTGGGAAAAATTTGAAACATGGTAGAGACAAAAAAGGTCAAAATTTCAAATCATAACACTTCTGGAACTTTTGTTGACTCCTAAGCAATATTTTGAAGGGTTTTTTAATACCTTTTAAGCTTTCTACTTTGTCTTTGATCCTAATATGGTAGCTTCTTGATCAAAGCACTATTCTAAGATAAATGTAGTAATTGACTGTAATTGTAGTAGGAGCTGGTTGCAGCAGTAACTCTACACTAGTAATGGTGGTGTAATCAAATAAGGAAACAGCCCAACCTTCCCTCATTCCCTTCTGCTTTTTTCCTTCATGCTTGAAATTACTCACATCTTTCCGGATATTTGTTCTCCCAAGCCTTCTTCAGGACTTCCCTATCTCTACCTTTTCCCCACTGCAAAGCAGTTTTGCCTGGGATAATGATTACAAAGATGATCACAGCTATGAAATGGCATCCTTACAGGAAATATTGAAATGGAATGGCACTCCTCAGCCTAGATGACAGATGTCTAAGGGAAGATATTACAAGTTTACACACTTCTCTGAGTTTTTCATGGGCAAGGTGAGAAGGGATGTTCAAAATAACTAAAGGAAGGTGCCTATCTATCACTGCATGTAACTAAGTTAGTGTAACTAAGCATGTCCAAACTAAAACATGTTCCATATGCCAAAAGTTTGCATGGATTCAACAACCAACTGGAAGAAAAACAAACAAACAAACAAACACAAAACCCCAACCATTAAGGGTTATTTGATACAAAAACAATACCTCTGTCTAAAGTTTGTGAGTTGCAAATTGTTGGAGCCTAAGAGATTCCTATTCAGTGGAATAGGAACATTACTTCAATCCTGCTTGTCCTTCCCCCTCAGAGTTTCAGCCCAGAGTTTTACAATTAAGCCAATTTAGAGCATTTTTTAGGAAAATGTGTTACTCATATCATTCCTGTTACTTTGTCTTCCTAGAAATACTTCATAACCTACTCACTTCAGTGCCAAATCTAGCTGCCCTGTAGTAACTTCCAATATCAAGTCACATTCTTGGCTCCCAAGACCACTTGACCCACATGTGTTTTTCAGGTCACCAGAACACATCTGACAAGATCATCTGTGATGCCAAGCAACATCTTTGCTCCTGCTGGGGAATCTCTCACTGCTTAACTTGGAATTTAACGAAGATAAGCCTCTAAATACTCCCATGCAGACATCAACTATAGTTGGCTCCTGCCAATTTCAACAGAGCTGAACCTGAACTTCAAAGGAACAGATTATGTTTTTTTCAGGAGTGTGGTAGGTATGATCCCCTGGAAGGCAGCTCTGAAGGGAAAAGGAGCTCAGGAAATCTATCAGGCCTTTAAGGACAGCTTCCCCCAAATGCAAGAACAGTCCATCCCAATGCTCAGGAAAAGCAGTAAAGGTATCAGGAGACCAGCCTGAATAAACAGCAAATTCCTCATGGAGGTCCAGTACAGAAAGGCAGTATATAGGATATGGAAGCACAGGCTATAAATGAGGAATTTAGAAACACTGTCTGGTCATGAAGAGATAATGCTAGGAGAGCCAAAGCTCAGCTGTAGTTAAGGCTTGCAAGGGGCCTTGAGGATGACAAGCAGAACTTCTACTGATACATTAGTAGCAAAAAGATAAACAAGGTAAACTAGGCGGACCCATTGCTCAATGATTCAGGTAATTTAGTGACTGGAGACAAGATAAGGCTGAGGTATTCAATGCCATATTTGTGTCAGACTTCACCAGGAAAGTATCCGAGGCCTCTGTGCTTGCAGGTAGGGTTCAAGGAAAGAACTACTAGCAATGGGTGAAGGTCAAGTCAGGAATTATTTGAGAGAACTTGACCCATTGAGAGTCCAAGGGGCCTGCATCTAAGTCACCGATAAAAACTGGCTGATGTCCTTGCAAGGCCACTGTCTTTTAGAGATCAATGGAGGTCTCTGACTGTAGAAAGGCAAATGTTGCCCTCATCTTCAGAAAACACCAAAAGGATGATGCAGAGCACTACAAGCTGGTCAGTCTCAGTTTGGTTCTTTGGAACATATGGAGCAAGTCCTCCCGAAACATATTTCTGGTCACAAGAAGAAGGTTACTGTGAAGTCAGTGTGGATTTACTAATGGTAAATCATACTTGACCAACCTGATTGCCTTCTGTGGTGAAACTGGATTTGTGGACAAGGGAAAGCAGTGAATGTCATTCATTTTTACTTTAGCAAAGCTTTGGACACTGTCTCCCACAATATTCTCATACGCAATTTGGGATGTTATGGTCTGGATGGGTGGAAACTACTGGTTAGATTATCAGGGTTAGAAGGCAGTGCTCAATGGGTCATGCTTTATCAGGCAGCAGGTAACAAAAGGAATACCACAACGGATTTGTCCTATTTAACAACTTTATCAATATCCTGAAGGAGGTGACAGAGTGTGTTCTTGTCAAGTTTCCAGATGACATCATACTGGGTGCTCAGTTGATATAGTCAAGGGGCAGGACTGACATCCAGGGGGACCTAGACAGGAGGGAGAAATGCACTTACAGAAACCTTATGAAATTCATGAGGACAAATGCAAAGTCCTCTATGTGACAATGTGTCTCTCACAGAGACAGGTTGGGTACTGGGTGCCCAAGGAGCTGCTCTGCAGGAAGGGCCATGGCGTTTGTGGAGGACAGTGGGCTGAACGGGAGCCAACAGTGTGCCCCAGCAGCATGGCAGCTTATTACAGCTTCTTGGGCTTCATTAATAGAATCACAACTAGCAGATCAAAGGGAGTCATTTTGCCCTTTATTTGGCACTTGTTAAACTACATTTGGACTACTGCACCCAGTTTTGGGCACCCAAGTACAGGAAAGACATCAGTAAACTGGAGCAAGTTCAGTGGAGGGATACGAATTCAGGCAGGGCTTGAGCAGTTGCTCTGTGAGGGGAGGCTGTGGTACCAGGACTGACTTAGCCTGGAGACAAGATGGTTTCAGGGGCACCCAACAACAGCCCCTGGTACCTGCAGGGAGGTTATGGGGAAGATGGAGCTGGGCTTTTCACAGTGGTGCATGGTGGGAGGATAAGAATCAACAGGCTTGGAACAAGAAAGGTTCCAACCGGATAAACAAACTTAATAGACAACTGGATAAAAGGAATGCCATTTCCAATGGCTATAATAATTCTGACTGTTCTCTTCTTTCTTAATTAAATTTGGACAAGTCTTTTAGGAAGGTCAATTGTTACCAATATTAATAAAGTCAAGATCATCACACCTGCAATATTGCAGCTTAATATATGCCTCTGTGCTGTGATAGAGCTATAGTTCATCCTAGCACTAGGCAGTCTAAAAATCTGAGAAAAAAAAATGGGCTAGAGTTCCATCATAAATCAAGTGGATTTGGAAACTATACTATCCAGATCTGGACTCTGTTCATCTGACCTGCTGTCTGCAAATCTGCTGTCTGCCTCAAAATGTCTGTTTTAGAAAAAGCACAAGTAAATCATACACACTGTGACCACTGAAAACAAGCAAAAAACCCCTACTCATTTATTCGAAGATAAGCTTTAATTTTAAAAGCATCAAGTTTAATAGCTGAACTAAAAAGAAAGTGATTAAGTTGGGAGTAATAAAAGCTAAGGCCTAACATGTCCAGAATGAATATTTATATCAGAGCAGTAGTCCTGTTACCGTTTATTTATAAGTCTGCAGTACATGCAATTTTCCAAATATTTCCAAAACAGAAAGAAGTCATAATCTGGGAATTCAATATTAAAATGTAGTTATAAGATAGGACCCCCCCCCCCCCCCCAAACAAAACAGAACAACAAAACCATGAAAAAACTGATAGATTGGAGACAGAATAGATGTAGCAAAAGTGATTTGGAGCCTGACAGCACAAACTGAAGTGTTTTTGTAAAAAGCATTGGAAATGTGAGCTGGCAGAAGGAACTCAAACTCATTGATTTAAAGGAATTTAACAGCTGTACCATCCTAAGTCAGTGTTATTTCCTTATCTAGGGAATGACATTAAATGTTTTATCACATACTCCACTTTACTGAATCCAAAAGGGAACATTCAAATCACCACATACATGGCAGTCTTGGGGTGGGCGGAGGATGAAGAAGAGAGAGGAGAATTCACAATTTGGTCCTACTTCTCTGATTTCAACCACTTAAGAACAGTTCCTTGATGCAAACTGTTTACTGATACAGTAACATAATGCAAAGACCAGGGTGAACTTTCAGTTGTGCTGCTTAGCATCTGCTAGGTTACATTCTTCAGACCATACCCATTCCCAGAATTTGTGCCCATCAAGGAAAGCTGACCCACTTACATGAACCCCCTCTCGTCATGGGAGACTTGCAGAAATTAAAGAATATAGGAAAAGCAGTGGCAAATGTCATGGAGCACCCGTTTGCAGTTGCTAACTCAGATAGCCTAAGGAAGAATGATGGCAATCACCATGTCTGACTAGGATCATGTTGGCCAATAATCTTTTCACTGAACTGAATGAATAAGTTCAGGGAACCCTAGACAGCTTTAGAAGTGAGACAGAGACCACAGATCTTGGAAGAGGTGTCCAGACCTTAGAAAAGTGCAGGATTTTATCCTTATTCAGATTCAGACTCTGAAAGATGAATGTGGGTGCTCTGTTTCTGAATCCAGGACAGCCTGTGAATGCTTCTTCTTTACCCTTTCTACTCTACATCGTCCTTCTCCAGGCAGAGTGAAATGACAGTAGATCATCTTTGGCAAATTGTATACAGGGCTTGTAATTAGAAGAAAACTTCTGAACTCAAGATTGCTTCAAACCTCTCAAGCATTTTATGAGGTACTTAAAATGAGATTAAAGTAATCATCATCAATATGCCATTTTAATCTCTAAGAAAAATAGTCATGTTGTCAGTTTGATAACTATTCCAGTTGTTCAAGACTGCTCAGATTTAAATATATCCTTAGGAGCCACAAGCTCTTGCACATTTAGATGCAGGTCTTCTTTGCCAAGGAAACATCATTATTGTCACTTATAATAAAGCATTGATGGCTATTTGCAATATGTTTTATCCTCAAGTATCAGAGTAATAACAGCACAATTTTCCTACTGATGAGCAACAAAGAGCTGTACAGGAATTTTTAATTTGATTGAGACAAAAGTTTTGTGGGAGAAACTAATACCCACTAAGTTTCTAATGAGAAAATGTGGGTAGATATGTAGGTTTAGATATCCATCCTATTTTTCCACTTTCCTTTAATCTGTATCTTTTCAAATAATTCCCATTATGTATCACTAATGGTATTGCAGAGATGTTCCAGACAAGACTGGGAGCTGATCATGCTAGGGATTATATGAACACACAGAAAGTTGGTTACTGCCACACGAGACATGTTGATACCAAGGTCAGCCGTATCCTAGGAAAAAACCTGGGTTCAGCAGTCAGTTCTCAGGGTTGGCTACACGGCTGTGATTTTGCTGCATGGCAATAACACTTAACCATCTGCTGCTGAATCTGGCTTTTCTGAAGTGGAGACATATCCCTTGAGGACAGATAGTAGATGAGACTGTGAAACTAATAAATGTTATATATGAGTCCAAGTTGATGGATAAAAAGGAGAAGGCCTTGAGACAAAGATAATACCTCATGAGAAGGCTTAAGCTTTAATAGACCTAGTAGTAAGACACCATCAATGGACATTGAGCATTTCAGATAAGGTTTCACAGGAAAATTCCTGATAACTCTGTGTAAAGGCTGCTTGGAAGACTACGGTTACAATCTCATTCCCCACTCCACCTCTGCTGAAGGAAGGAGAAGCTCTAAGTTTACTGTAGTTGGCAAGAGTCAGACGTAACTTGCTCTCCATTGATTTGTCAAGCTGATTTATCAAACTTGAAATGAGACGTTGCAATCTTGATGCTGTTCCAATCAAACGTTGGCAAGCACCTGGCCCAGCTCCTCTGCAGCAATCCTGACAGGCTGCCTTAGATCCAGAGCACTCTTGTCTTTGGCATAGAATTTCAAACTGTCTTGTATTACAAATCAGAAATGCCACAAGATATTGAAATCCTTCGTGAGTCTACTATTCTCTGTCCAATGCTGCTTTCTGCTCTATGTACCCTGGCTGTCAGCCAACAAGAGATTTCCTTACATTGAAAAATCCTGTGCCAGCTGGATTCACCAGGTCCATGGCTTCCTTGTACTATTAGAGTGGCACAGCAAGCCTCTAAGACTTGTGAGAAACCGGCCTTGAATCTCCAAGCAAAAGATCAGGGAACCTCTCTGCAGGATTTTTTTTTTTTTAGCAGATGGTGATAAAAGTCAGCACTTGCCTATTGACAGTCATTGTTATTTATTTTTATCAGAAAGGAACTTTTGAGGACCAGATTGTTTTAGAAAAAACTTATTTCAAAACAACTGTGAAAGTAACTCCTGGTGTCATGGTATCAGAGAAGAAATGGTGGCAAAGGATACCAAGACCTTCTCTTTTTAGCATAGGACTATGCAAAATCGAATCCAGCTATGGTCCAGGTGAGTGGCTGTATGACTGGATGTGCTACCACACCTAGCAATGCTGTAGCTGTGTGATCTCCTGGCACTCCTGCTAATTCTTTACCTATTCTTGAGGCTTCACTGTAGAATGATTTTAAATGAGCACACCAAACACTTCAGTTAACACTGTCTGTCAACAAGCAGGTGTTTTGCAAGCAGTTTCCCAAAAGTGTCATTGTCACATTGTGCATTAATGAACCAGACAATCACTTGTGTCACAGGACACATGCCAAGTCTCAAATTGATCCTATTTCCATAAGTAGCAGGTTCAAAAAACTAACTAAAGTTCTGAAGTTTGGAATATGTGGCTATCCTACCATTCCCAAGGTTTGTTATTTTGTCCACTCGTATACAAATTCTGACTAGAACCAAAAGCACACTGAAATCATATGGGAGAAAAACTGATTGCACCATACCTGCATCTACAGGGAAACAGAGAAGACTCTACAGAGAGGAAGGAAAGGAGAATCTGTGCACAGTACTGTCTCCAGCTCGAGTCTGTAGACTCCAAAGACTGGAATAATTCAAGAGTTCTTGGTATCAACACTTTTGGAAAAGTCTTAATTACTAGCCAGATATTGAAAGCTTGAATATCATAGAAGAAAGGAAAATACTTAGCTGCACTCTGTGGGTTATTTTGAATGACTCTTTATTCTCCAGAAGGCAACCTAGGTATCCAACAGGTATTACTCTAAATAGAAAACAAGCAGAGGAAGAGACCTATGAATAGTTGTTTTGTATATATACAGTTATCCTCGACATCCAGGCTTCTTGTACGAGCTCAAATGAATCATAATTGGAATGTGCATAAAATCAATTTCTATGGTAGGAATTGACCAAGGACTGTGGTCCTTTTCTGGTCCTACAAGAAGTAGGAAAATTGTTTAGCCAGAATAGTTGTACCAAGCCAAATTCCATTTAGGCCACTTTCCTCTGTCCATCATTGGCTTATGTGAATGCCTAAAGGGGCACACAGGAGCTGGGGAACCAATATGGTGGATTTTTGCCTGGGATTACTTTCCTAGTCTGCAGCAACTTGTGTCTCAAAGACTTCCTGAGCTAGAAGTAAAGTCTTTGTGTCCAAGCTAGGGGTAATGCCTCTTTTGTCCTACACCCTTGGTAAGTGTATTATTACATACACACTGCATCTGTGTCCTAAAGCTTTGGGGTTGTTGGTGTTCTGAAAAAAATACATAATTAGGCTAAATTCAGAAATTTTCCTTGCTTCTCATAGTTGAAGGCTGAAGTGGTGGCTATCCCCCAAAGAGTCTACTTTGTGAACTGAATGAAACGGTCTGTTTCTGGGGAAAAAAAAATCATGTGCTGAAAGACACCAGTATGTTGTATTCACCTGGGGATGGGATGAGGGGTGGGGACTTTTAGCAGATCTGAAGGAGCATTCTGGCATATTGTATTTCTGTTCTTGCCTTTCTACACTGCAAAATGTTCATTTGATGTTATTCGTCTGTGGAGGACGTGATCAAACCTTGCTGGAGGAGCATTATTCATCAATTTTCACTATTCTATTGAGCCCACTGTGGTACAAGGAACCTTGTGCTGCTTCCCTTGCTCTTTTACAAGAACACGGGCTCTCTTATTTTTACTGTTGATGGACTTTTCAAGTATAATTTTCTTGCTTGCCCAAAACATGGACACATTGCTTGACAGGGCTAGTACCCACAACTATTTTTTTGTCAATAACTTGTTCCTTCTTATTTAGTTTTGCTTTTTCTCTGTTTTCCCTAATTCTGTTTATACAATGAGCTGCTCTATGGACTAGCCGATCACTGGACACTGATTTAAATCAGTAGTTTAAATCATGTAGCAGACCTTGCAATAGAGCTTGAAATACAGTTAAACTGGGTTTTGATGTATGTGGAGCTTCTGCTACATCAGATTCTTTCTAGGCGCTCTGGTCATGTTCATGTGAAAGGGAAAGTCATTTGTCATGATTTTAAGTGACAAGTTTTTAAAACTTCAGTTTTGTTATTGAGTCATTGTTTATAATGTTCAATGGCTATCACTATTTCCTCAGAAAGTCACATAACATAAAAAATATTCTGTTGAAAGCTCTGAATACAAACCTGATTGGCTTCCAGTGAGTTATCCCAAAGAGACGGAAGCAAAGAAAAACCAAAGAAATGTACACCATTTTTTCTTATATTACTGATGTCTGTCCAACAGCTATAGAGCAAGACTGAAATGATAATCAACCTCATAATGTATATTCCGGAAGTTTTCTTGTGCACCTTGGTACAGAGGTCCAATGTATAGAAGCCTGATGTAATTTTTTTATTGAATTCAACACCAGGTGTTCTCATAAAATTAAGTGGGAAATATTGCAACACTTACAGCATATTCTGTCTTAAATCTTATTGTTTCAAAGCTCTCAGAGCTAGTCTTGTTAGACCTGCTTTCACAACTTATTAATGTCATTCAAAAATAATGAGCATATTGAATTTATGTTATAAAATGTGAATAAAGTAGAAATAAGTAGGAGTTCTAATACCAGTGCAACTCCTTTGTCATCAGATACATCGCCAATGTTCTCTTTTCATATGGGATATAGAAGTGATTTATAAAGCAATACAATAACCATGGAAGAAGAGCTGTGCATCTTAGGTACGTCCAATCCTCATTGTTTTATATAGCCATTATCTCTAAATTCTGCAACACAATGCAAGTACTCTCTTGTGCAAAAGTGTTTACAGAACATCCATAATAAAGGTGTGCAGACACAGAAACTAAAGAAGAAAATAATTATTAGACTGTTTCTCAAAACAACATTCAGATATTAGTTATTTCTTCATGTGATTTTGCAGTATAGCTCTAGAGACATCAGAAAACTAAATTGAGCAATATCATCCCTGACAGGAAACAAGGAAACAAGCAGACTTCATTTACAGAAGCATATGCAACAGAGAAGTTCGGAATAAGAAATGGACAAATTCATCTTTGATCTCGAAAGTCATGTAAGGTCCATCGACCTATAGCAGGAATAGATCCCAAATAATAAGGACTGTAATAACGCCTATTTACATATTAGAATGGAATATTCTTCCACTCTGTAAAAACAACAGGGAAGAATAGCATATTTTATGGAGACTTAATCTGTTTATTGTGATCTACTGAAAAATTACAGGGGGAGAATAGAATTAATGCTCAAACGCGTGAAGTGTAACAAATTACTAGAATTTACAGAAGTTTCTCACACGTCTGCATCAGCCTAGATGGTAGGATCTTTAGATGCTAACTTCTGTTCTTGACTGGCTCCAGCCTGGCCACCAACACAGTCAGAGGCAAGACAGAGTCCACGGTGATCCCAAGCCAGGAGGAAATTTCCTCGGCAGACTAGCTTTCCACAACAGCCCAGCTGCTTTCCAGACCAGTTTCTTTATGTCGCAAAAGTGGAGCCCAAGGGTGAATAAGGAAGAAGGGAAAGGAATGAAGCCTGCAATGGGGACTCCAGCATTTGTACCTTAGGATGTGTTTAACACCTTTATTCTTCTCTCCACTGCAAAGCATTAGCTGTTAATTTTATAAGGTTACTCTAACACAGAGGCAATGTGAGAGGACGCCAGGCTGACCATTATGTCTAAATCATTGGTATGTATTTCATTTCATTCTGCTTTTTACTGTTCCCTGGGGTTGATTCTTTGCCTACTCATTTACAGACTGTCTTCTTTTCTTCTTCCTTTTGTCTGTTTCTCCCTTCTCCTAGCATTCCTTTCTCAGATTTCAGTTACTATCTCCCCTATAGTTCTTACTCTTTTTGCTCACTTTTGCTCTTTTTTTCACTCTTTAGCATCCCTTGCTTTGAAAGCATCCTCCTCCTATCAGTACATTAACTCACTCTCCAGCCTCTCTAATATTGAATTCCTACTGCTACCCCTTTCTACCTTATCTGAAAGGGAAATAACAGCACCACCACCACAGGCTTTGAAGAGAAATTATCAAAATGCACTGCACTTAGACAAACTCAGATTTGATCTAACAGTAACTTTATATGTAATTCAGCAACTAACTTACAATAACATGACTCAGAAGAGAAAATCATGCGGTAAAACATTACACTGAATGGGAAATGATTCAATGAAAACATTATTCAGAGTAGGCAATTACTGAGTGAAGATATTATCCACAGCAGACAATTACTCAGTAAAAATATTATACAGTGCAGGCAAATATTCAAGCAAACATTTGACAAGGACAGCAATTATTCAATAAACAATCATAATTGCACCCAATGGAGCACACTTGCCATAAACAGTACAAATAATTAGCAGACTCAAAGGATGTTACTGTGACTGCCCGAGTTTTAGCTAATTTACATGGCAGCTAAGCTCTACAGGACAATCAGAATCTGTCAGTGAAGGACAACTTGATTTTCCTTTTGTCTCTTCAGTTCTAGGAATTAATATCACAGTTCTATCAATTTTAATGAAGAAGCAAGTGTAGCTTCATCAGTTTTCTGGAGTTAGTCAGTTATCCTTTTCCAGGAATGAGTGTTACTCACATGATTCCTTTCTTCCATTGCTTGTTCTGTCACACTTTTAAGCCTTTGCTTTCCACCCCACTTTCTCAATAGCTCTCAGAACTTGTTGGTTTTTTTTTTTAAATTCTTTTTTTCCCCGCAGTTCGTTTATTTTTCAAAGTTCTCCGGTTTTCTGTTTTCAAAGCACAAATTCATTTCTTTTTCTTGTTGCATAAAGACTTTTCCCATATTTTCACATATATTCACATAAAGCTCGCACTCATGCTCTGTCAGAGTCTCCCAGCAGAAGGAGGCAGCTCTCATTCTCCTTTAGTCCAGAACTATCACTTCTCCTTTTACTTCCCTAGCTAAATCAATTATACTCATGGCATTCATCTTATGCACCTCTATTTCCTCTTTCAGACATTCTCAAACTCTGATCTCAACTGTTTTCTTTTGACTTAATCCAGGCATTCATTATTTGCTTTTATCAGCATCCATTGTAGTTTCACAAAATAATAAAAAAAAAAACAACTTACATTTTTTTATGATTGCCTGGCTGAATGTATAGTTTTGTATCTCTCATCTTGCTTCATTGCTTAATGACAGTTTTTTAAGCAATCCATCTAATCGAATTATGGATTATTCTGGTGCTGAGTTATTTTTGTCCATGAAGATACTAATTCCTTTCAGCATAGTTTGGTTTTCTAAGCATCTATAGTTAGACATACATACCAAATATGACTTGTACAAAAAAAGAACAGGAGAGTTGTTGGGATTCTGTAACTAGAGTAGTCACATTAGTATAATCACATTGACTAGGATACTAGAATCAGGGTTCCCCAATTTAACAGCATCACTAAACAAGTATAAGTATTCTGGTCTTATTTTTAAGGAGCAGTTGGCAGCAGCACTCCAAAGGTATTACTGTATTGCAACAGCAAGGCCAGCAGAATTTCAGTATAATTTGGTAAAGTGACAAACTATACTGAAAAAGGCATTTGTATTTGTGCAGAAAGTGGCTGCATAGGGATTTACATCACCATAACTACATTATATACTTTTCCCATTAGAGTTCTGCTGGCCAATTTCCCTATGAAGACGGTCTTTAAATGATGTAACATTAGAAGTGCCAGGAGAGCGGTCGTCAAAGTGATAAAAATTCTTCTCTCATTAAAATTTAAAACTATTAAAGTCTATTAAAATCTGTGCACAGGAACTGGACATTTTTCATTTGGATACACCAAGTGTTTTCTACCAGTCTCTCTCAGCTTGAAGTCACCAAAACTCAGCCATGCAAGGGCAGAAAATTCTCTTTTGACTTATTTCTTGATTATAAGTAGAAATAAAACTATTTTTAATCAAGAAGAATCACTTATCATTTTATGAATTACCTTATATACATTTCCCGTCTTAAAATGACAGAAATGGAGAACAACCAAAGTCATCGTACATCTCCCTTACTCCTTTTATCATCCTTCTTTCAGCCCAGCTTTCCCAAACACTTGCTTGAACTCTATTACCAAAGCAACTTCAAAAAAGATGGGAAGATTTCTTTGGCCTGGTTTCTTCTTATATAGCTGCAAATTAGGACCAAATTAATGCAAGGGAAAGAAAACATTTAGCAAAAATGATGAGACAACTTAAATGAAAAGAAAGTAAAATACAAAATCTGTATTTTGTTCACTTTATACCGGCCACAAACACAGGCTTCAACATAATTGCCTGAAATATCTTTCTCCCTCTCTCTTTTTTATTTTAATTTCTTGGAACTGCTCATATTTCTACTTGTCTGGGATCTTTGAGAGCTAACTTGTTACAGGTCTTTACTCACATCATAACTCATTTACACTGCTGTAAAGTTAGAATCAATCCTAAAAATTATTTTCAGAAGCTACTTCTGCACTGAGGATTTTCTGACTCTTTTCTAGCTGTGAGGAACAAAGGAAAATTTATTAAGAAACTTCACTAATTTTAGTGTCAAGTAAACCAGAAGCCTGTTGTGAGTCACTTCTTCTAGTGAGAATCATTCACATCCCATTAGACAACTACTAGTTGTAGCATTTGAATCTGACCCCTGCTTCACACACCCCCTTCATTGGGAAGTCATGGTCCTTTTTTTTCCTTTGGGAAAGGGACATAATTTTAAACCTTCAGGAGACAGAATCATGTGGAAATGATAATAAAATGTAGTTGTACAGTCTTATATTACTTCTCAGGTGATGTCTCACAATAAAATATCTCAAAATGTAAGCCATAAGAGGAACGGTTTGTCCTGCACTACAAACTAAGCTTCTGCTAACCTGCTTACAAATAAGTGCTGATCTTACTCAGAAAGTATAGATTATAGACAGTATGAGACTGTTCTTCACAGTTAAAGCACTTGCTGCTTGTCTGATTACATTCTCACTCATTTTTTGTGCCCGTGGCTTACCATAATTACCTGTGGGTAATTCTTGGGCATGGTGAGATCAGTGCATTTGGGGTAAAACTGCCTGGCTGAACCACTAGACTGAGACCCAAGAGACAGTTGTTACAGACTCAGTTTAATCAAAAGTTTTCCCTCTCACCTTGAACTGATCACGTAAGAGTAATGTCAGTGAAACAGTTTTGTAACAGGGATGTAACAAAAGTCCTTAATCTGAAGGCCATTCATGTTCAGACAATATGAATCCAAATGGGAATATGATGAGTCCAGGGTGAATAATGTCAGTCATGAGAAAAGACTAAAAAGACATTGGTCTGTTTAGCTAGCTAAAGGAAAGACAATATGGATCTTTACCTGTATACATATACACAGGTATGTATACACAGAGCTGGGGTGGGGTGGGGGGTGGGGGGGAAGAAATTAGGAAGAAGGACAGCTATTAATGTTAAAGTCCAAGACCAATGCTAAAGGACAATTTTAGTCCAAGCCCAATGGATCTGAAGTAATAATGCCTACAATTAAGCTAGCAGCAGGTCAAAAACACAGGAGCAAGTTTGCTTTCTATTAGGAGCTGTGTATGGAAAAATCCCAAAGACATGATAAAATTGTGGTTATTTGTGACAGCCCATATAAGGATTTAATTGTGCAGGGTCTTCTCTATGCTAGTTTGTTTAAATATAAACAATCACATACATAAATGTTATACCATCCTCTTTCACAGTACCCTTTTTGTCTGAACTAAAGGATAGTAGCAAGAAGCCATGACCTTTCCTATTTATTGTTTTTTGTTTCTGCCTCAAAGTTCCCCTAATTTCTCACTACCTTGCCAATCTTTTCTGCTTTTTCTTTGCTCCTGTTCGCATGGGTGACAGTTGCCGTCTACAGCTGTTATCGTCCTTTCAGTGTGTCTGCTCTGTCCTTGTGATAGTCTGGCTTTTTTTCTGTCTCTGTTTCTGTCATGTTCTGATTTGCATTCTTTCCCCTTAAATGGCAAATGCCTGCAGTGCTCAAATTGCATCACTGACCTTCCATCCTGTTACAAAAACTTATTATTTTAGAAATCTAAGAATTTACTCAACAGAGAAAAGGAGAATATGGAGTAAGAGTGTGTGCTGACATTTCAACTCCTTCGAGCTTTCCTGGAAACTCACAGTGACGATAAATACCTGCAGTTCTTCCTCAGGCTGATCTTTTTCTTCTCTTTTTTGGCAACTGGGGAATGCCTTTGGCACCTGTGGGCTGACACCCCCTGCAATCTAGATCCAATTTTGCTGTTTTCAGTGGAGCTCTGTTAAAGCAGTCACCAGCCCGGACCAGTGCCTTAAAACTACAGTCAGAACCTAAGAGATGGACAAGAAAATACTCAAATTGGCTTTAAAGCCCGTTGGAGACAGTTGTCCCCCTAAATGGAGAATTTGACCATGACAGTCTCTCTCAGGCTGACGTCCCCTGTCTAATGAATGGACTGTCGTGTAGGCATGGTTCTGCCCCAGTCTGTCCTCTCTTTGGCAGTCACAAATGCAGAGCAGTATCGGGATCACAGGGAGCCTAGGGAGGGACTAAGATGCCACTTACAATTAGGATTGAGAGATTTGGCCCATTACAACTAATCTGAACCATTGACTTCCTTTTAAATCACAATTCTGCTTTCCATTCGATGCTAATACTTATGCCGTTGTCAAAATAGATGTATGACTACAGAAGACTGGAAACAGAGAAGACAACCTATTTTTCATAGTAATTTTACTTGCAAATACACTTGAGGTGGACACCGGGTCCCAGCTTCTGCTTCAAACCAACTCTTTTATTTAGACCTGTTATTTAATTACTTCTGAGACACTCTTCAGAATGTCCTCACACTATCTAGGAAAAACATTAGCTCCTCCCACAAAATGAAAGTGACTTGCAGGCACAACCCCAGATTAGAGGACCTTCTTTGTGAAAAACAACACAGTTCTTTTTAGTTCTTTTAGTTCTTTTCCAAGACCCCATCCCTCATTAAAGCAAAACCCACATAAGAATGTAGAAGCCTACTTCTGCTGTTTCCTGATTGTTGTTGCACTGGCCTTCTCATCCCTTGGTTGGCAGTGATAACTCCACAGGTTTCAAAAGTCCTTTTTGAGATGGTCTAAATGATATAGATATAATTATGATCTGCTGTTTTCAAAGAGCGTTTAGCTTTGGTGGCTGCAGCCTGCACCCACAGTATTTCAGACATGATCAATACTTTGGGGGTATGAAAACTTCTCCGTTTTTTTCCAAAAGTCTGTTATAGCTCTAGATTTTGCAAGATTACAATCTTGCCTTTATTTTCTTTTACACTGGAGGCATAGCACTTTCTAAGGTCATGTTTAAGTTTTATTAATTTATTTAAATTCTCAAATTTAATTTGGGAAAGAAACCAAATTATCTAAATTTCTTTAATTTTTCAAAACCTTACATCTGCAAACTATATATCTCAAGCCAGGAGAGACAATGTGGGAATGAATATAAACTATTGTATTTGGGAACAGCTCTTTTCACCAAGTAAATCCTCCTAGTTGTTGCTCTAAAAGCTGAACTACATATAAGCAAACTAGAATAATCCCATGATCCTCAACCAGCAGCCTTACATGCACAGTAATATATTGGTATGTCCTACAATTTATGTTATACTTTACGCTTTTGGGCCTGAAAGAAGCATCAGAAGAGGTCTCTATCCCCAGAATTGGAGCCCTAGCAATTATCTCTCCAACAATGTATATTATACTACACAGTACAATTCGATAATCTCTTGTCCACATTATGTAACTGTGAGGGTAAAGGAGAAGCATCGCATGCCAGCAGCTCAAGATCTTTTTCCTTTCTAATTCTTCCCTGTAAGATCCAAATATTTTACTGTGTCTAGGTAGGAAAACTACTTCAGGTTGCACTTAGGTTGCTGGTCAAACCACTTCAGGTTGCTGGTCAAAATTACCAGCTTGCCTTCCTTAAAAAAAGAGACAGACAAATCAATAAAGGGTGGCATTTTATTTTATCCAGGATAATGGGAAAGTAAATTAGTCAATAACGGGATCTTGGAGGTAAGTCATTCTAACTCTGTTTGTTTCACACAACCTTTTGGGATAAATGTGCTTAATACCTTTATGTGGAATGCCTACAATTTATTATAATTTTATACTCCTTCCTCTCTAAGGGCAACAAAATCTTCGCAATGCTTTGGAAATGGGATTAGAAGAGAGGTTTGAAAGATTTAAAAATCTTTTTCACAGTAAAGCAGCGTAAAGCTGTCACCAGAGTAAATACCTTTAAAGGAATTTCTCTAGATTTTCACTGTTGTAAATGAAAAGTATAGCCAAATGAATGAGAGGTTGGGTTTTGGCTTGCTGTGGGTAATCTATAATCTTACAGAATTTGGCAAATGTGAACTGTTCTCAGTAAACAAATGTTTTCACAATTGAGAAGATGCATGTGTCATAGGAGATATTTCCCCACAAGAACAAGAAGACTTTTGTTGCTCATTTCCATCTTATTTGCACAAAACGTTTCCAAAACATCTTGCTAGAAAACAGAAATATGTAAAAACAGAGTTTAAATATTGTGAGTTACCTCTGGCTTAACTATAGTTTTTTGTGAGCCATTTGTTAGTAGCACAGCTGATAATATGTAAATTAATTTTAAAAAGCAAATATGAAGTAGTAAACATCTCTGTGTTTGTGATAATGCAAACAAGACCCATAATTTTGTGTATGACAATTTGTGCAAGCAGAGTTGAGTCACATAAGGTTCTGTTCAGCTGAAGAGCATATTCCCACTTCACTCGAACAAAAAAGCTTGCAGAGATTCAAAGGACAGTTTCACCTGCTGAGTTACTCCATTCAAGAAAAGTTAAAAAACCACAGAAAATTTATTGCAATACATAATTTTATTCTCCTGTACATTACTAAACCCAATTCAACAGTGTCAATAACCCTCTTGCAGAAACTCTTGCTTAGCCCTTTGGATAGCTGTTTTGATTAACGCAAAAAAAGCTACAGTGGTGTTGGAACTATAGAGTACCCCAACAAAAGATGCGTTACAGCAGTTAATTTTTACTTTGAACATTAATTTTCCCAAGGACATGTTGTACGTCAGCACCTGACACTTGGTGATCTGAATTTATTTCTTTTCATTGTGAAAGCGAAGTCTGTCATATGCCCAGAAGCTAGTGTAATCACCCTTAAGAGTGGCTTTGCTGCTGAAAAGTCAATGTTATAAGAGGCTGAGGAAAATTCACTTAGTAAGAATGGCTTCACAAGAAAACAAACTACATATAGTTACTTGCAGCTGCAGCCGTAAATGCCAGTCTTCAAAGTAAGCTGTATCTCTTTGGCATGACAAAAATCTGCATTGCTCTGTGGCATTCCCTCTGGTACCACCCTCACCTCTTTTTTGTGTTGGCCTCTCTGGATTGTAAGATCTGGTAGAGGAGACATATTCCTGCCTCTTTTATCCAGTTTACACTCCTGCTAGTATTGACATACAGAATTGTATTTTCATAGTTGAGAGCATGAAACAAATTTACATAGAATCATAGAAT
>VZTQ01008627.1:0-21353 GCA_013400755.1 Pelecanoides urinatrix | reverse complement strand
CTTCAGCTCTGCCACCAGGCTGCCAGCAGATCATCCACCTACTTCAGTCATGCACACATCAGCAGTGCTGCAGTACTCTTAGAAACACAGACCTCATGCTACACAAGCCACAGTTTCTAGAAAAAATATCACATAATCTGTTCCCAATAGAAAACCACTTGCTAATATCCTTAGGATTTTCCTTTTTTTATAATAGTAATGGGAAATACGTTATGTATCTGAGTTATCCTGTCTTTGAAAGCGAAGATCATTGCAAATCTATCAAGAACTTCTGAGCCACTAAATAATACAGTACTGTTTGATGGGTCTGGTGGGGTTTGCAATCCAACAAGCTGCTTAGACAGGAAATGAAGAATTGTGTCTGGGGAATTATAAACATAGCAACTATGCAGTATCTGCACCATTACACACATCTACTTAACATATCCGTAGAATATAGGTCATAAATTTGTATGGAATATAAAGAACGAAGGATGTATTTTTTTGACAAATAATTTTGGTAGTTAGTTTGGAAAAGAATCAATTTTAAAATTGCTAGCCGTATGTTACAACTACATAGATAATAAGGCAGATAGCATATTATATGTATGCACTTATTTGGATTTAACTGGCTCAATAGACTTTATTTAGCAGCTTGAATTTAACACTGTTTGACTTTCAGTATGTACATGTTTTTTCCCACACATATGAGCAAAGTTAGTGGTTTTTTTTCTCCTTGGTTGCTTCATAATTCCATGCATTTAATTGCTCTTATAGTGTGCATAAAATTAAAAACATATGGAACACATTGCATAGAGTTTATACAAATTGATCAGGAAAGCTGAATAAGCTTCTAATATTCACTTCCTAGATACTTGTACATATGATCAGAGAAACTCTAGAAAACTCAAAAATACTGGAGAGACAACAACTGGAGAGCTGACCTTTTAGAAGAAAATAAATGAAAGGTGTTTTAGTAATAAGCAGAAAACAGTTCAATATCTCATCTTTTTTGTGATGTCCTCTGCCTAAATGTCCCCATGTGTTTGTTCCCTTTTGGTTTGTAGCTGAGTGATAAGCTTTCTGGACAGGAACAATCTTCTGTGCTTAGACAGCGTATATCACAACAGACTTCATATTCATGAAGGGAACTACTGCTTCTGCTGCCAAAAAATGAGTATAATTTTAAGAGCTGAATAGTACAATAAATCAACAAATCATTATTGCAACTAAAAACTTATACTGGTTTTGGCTGTGATAGATTTAATTTTCTTTCTAGTAGCTAGTATGAACATATGTTTTGGATTTGTGCTGGAAACAGTGTTGATAATACAGGGATGTTTCAGTCACTGCTGAGCAGTGCTTACACAGGGTCAAGGCCTTTTCTGCTCCTCACACCACCCCAACAAGAAGTTGGAAGGGGACACAGCTGGGACAGGTGACCCCAGCTGACCAAAGGGATATTCCATACCATACGATGTCATGCTCAGCATATAAGGCTGGGGGAAGAAGAAGGAAGGGGGGGACGTTTGGAGTGGTGGTGTTTGTCTTCCCAAGTAACCGTTACATGTGATGGAGCCCTGCTTCCTGGAGATGGTTGACACCTGCCTGCCAAAGGGAAGCAGTGAATGAATCGCTTGTTTTGTTTTGCTTGTGTGCGTGGCTATTGCTTTCCCTATTCAACTGTCTTTATCTCAATCCACAAATTTTCTCACTTTTAGTCTCTCCCCATCCCACCGGGGCGGGAGTGAGTGAGTGGTTGGGTGGTGCTTAGTTGCTGGCTGGGGTTAAACCATGACAAAACTGAAGATCGTAAGGGTTAGCAAAAAATAGCATAGTACTTAACATCCCTTTTTGCACTGGTAGCTGGTAAAGGAAGGGGACATCCGTGAAAGGAAACCTCTTGAAGGTTGCCTCCAGCAAATTGGATGTATATGAGGTTCTTCCTACTCGGCTTCCAAATGTCTGGTAAGAACAATGGTGCAAACCACCCACCCCTCATGCTATTCAGTGCAGTGACCATCCTATCCTGTCATTAGCTTTTTCCTTCAGTCATTTCTATTATTGTGTTGTCTGGAAAGAAGATAATGTAATTTTCTCATTCAACATTTTAGCCACTTGGGCTTTTTTTCCATACATGGGGACATCACAGCAAAAGACAAGCAAAATTGTGAAAATTATTAACTATAATTTTTATTCTTAAGGTGAGGGAGGGACTACAAAAATTTTAAAAAAGAGTTTTAAAATATGTACTTTTTTCCAGAATTAAGCAAAACAGATTATAAATGCATAAATAAATTTTAGTGAATGATATATACTTGAGCAAATATAAATAACTTTAACCAAGTTTCCTTTAAAACCAAAAGGTATCCTTTAAAACCAAAGTTATTCATAAAAAATATATTAAAAGTATTATCTCAAGAGAAGCTGTTCTGCAAGAATCGGGAACCTTAAACCTAAGTTAAATGCATGTTTGTCTCTTATAAGGTCTATATAGGTTTGCACTTAATGATGGAAGGTGTTTGTAATGTAAATTACAACAGCATTTTAGTATCCCATTGATAAAACTGCAAGAAAAAAATCCTCTGTGTGTGTGTCTTGTGTGTGGCAAGTTCACACAGATATATAATCTTCCATCATGACAAATGATTCTTAGTGATGGCATATTTTATAGAAACCACCTTGAACACTCACTGATTCTTTGTGTTGCTTTTTGTTCTCTGTATTTTTACCTGTCTGACTGTTACTGATATGGATAAATAAAATGAATTTTAAAGCTGAATAGAAGCAGAGGAAGACTGTTCAATTTAGAAGTCGTTCAAAAACTTTTCATAATACCTATCTCAGGTTTAATGTATTTGAAATTTGCCAACGTAACTCCATACTGAGCTAGTCTGTGTAACATTTTCATAATTATATAGTCCACTTGATGTATATTCAGCTGCTTATAACAGTGTTTATTCTGTGGCTGAACATTCCCAGACAGTCTCTGCAGCTAGAGTTCTTTAATTTTTCATTTTTCTAATCCATTTTCTGATATTTACTTCATGTTTCATCTGGCATTAATAGCAACTGAAATTCTGTTGCAAGGAAGTACAAATGTTGCTTATTAAGTGATACTCTGACTCTCATTACTGTCTTTATATTTGATTTTTAAAGACAAATTCTAAATTTTAGTAATATTTTAAAAAACATAATCTCTCCTTTGCATAAACCATTTCTGAGTTTTGATAAGTAAACCACTTGGCTATTCCCAGTGCCTAGTGAGATAGATATTCTGTATTGCAGCTGTATTATTGTTCTTAATTAGTAACTAATCTAGCAACATCACTAATTTTATGTTGTAATGTTAACTGTTAACATTAGGGGGTTATTATATTGCAAGTTTTCATTTAGATAAAATATGTACAATTTCATCTTTACCAGTTGAGAAATATTCTGTGGTTTGTATTCCTGAACTGAAAAATGAGTTACATATGTAATGGTATCTGTAGTTTAATTAAAGCTTTTAGTAGTAATGGTGCTGTAGGCATAGCAATGAAATACAATTAGGCTTTTGAGAATCCTAGCTAAAATCCGTTTCTTCATGTCTACTTTAACAAGTAATGAATGGCACCAGCATTTAAGTTGTTATGTAAAAAAACCCCGCATTTGATAGTCTTATTTCTGTAACAATACTAGATGTATTTTGAATTATTTCACCTTATAAAATCATATTTAATATATAAATAACCATGTTTACATTTAATGTTGTGCATTTTGGGGGCAGGGCTTGGGGGGGGTGTTTTGTTTTTTGGGGTGGTTGTTTCGTTTTGTTTTCCTGTCTGGGCCATCCTCAGGGAGAACCTTCTTCAGAGATTGATTGGGAATTTGCATGGAGGAATAGGAAACTTTCACAGCTAATACTTAGAATTCAAAACATTAATATATTTGGTTCTTAACTCAAGTGGAGGTTTTTTTTTTCTTTTTTTTTCCCCCTGTGAAGCTTTTACCAGATTTTTAGTATTCAAGTACTACTAATAATGAACAAATGTCCTTGTCAGTATTTTGGAGACACCTAAGGTGCAAATCACCCCTCCAGCCTCTCTCCCTCTCACTTTGTGAAATAATGATTAATGCTGCCATTCATCTCTCACAAGGTATAAAACACCTTGACAGCTTAATGGATGTTTAAAAAAATGTTAAGATAAAGATAAAATATCCCAAATGTTTAACACTGTTGACTTTTTATGACTGATCAAAAAAAGATATATCAACACTTCCTGACTGGATTTACTTACTATTTCTTGTCCTTTGATCATAAACTCAGGTAAACTCAGTTGTAAATTCAAATTCAACTTTAAAGCACCCTTCCACAAATTTTTGTCTCAGAAAACTTGGTTACTTGACTGATTAGGCTTTGAATTACCCAGTTACTTTATGCCTTGAATTAGTTTATTTAATTTGGGTTAATTTCTCTTTTTTTGTTTTATGTTGTCACTTCAATTTCTTCCCCTTACTTTTCCCAGCTACTGACTCTTATATTCACTTTATTCTACTGCTCTCCAAACCTTAGAAAAAATGCACAATACTGAATGTGCTACAAATTCAATAAGTAAGCCCATTGATGTTTTTGTATTTTGCTCAAATACAAAGAAAAGAACTTACTGATTATTGAGATAGGTGCAGTAAGTTTTAAATCATAGACTGAAGTGATGTAAATCAAGCAATAAACTAACAGATTATCTCTCTTTACTAGGGAAAAATATATGTTGTCAACTATAGGAAGTATTCTCCTAATAATTCTATTTTAGCAAAAACCAAAACAAAACAACAAAACAAACAAACAAAACAAAAAAAAACCCCACTGAATAATAAACTGAAATTTTTATCATATTGAAGTTACATAAATGTCAAAACAAGATTAAGGCTGCATGGTGTGTCCTATGGTGCAACATAGTTAGTCATAATTAAATAAGGACCTGAAAAAAAGCAAACCAGATGAAAGAATCAAACTACTGTATGCTTTGCCAGATGGCATCTAGTATCTTGACCTAATCTTATATTTAGGAGGTGTTTTCCATAAACATGTAAGAAATCTGTATTTGCCCATCTCTCTCTCTCTTTCAGACACACATGTACAGAAGAATGATGGAAACTAGGAGCATTTTTCTTGGTTTCTCACACAGACAATAGAGCTGTTTCTGTCCTATGAGCAAAGAAAGTAATTTAGAAAACTTTTGCACCTGCATTGCCTCTGAGCAATGTGAACAACCTGTAGGAAACTGATGAAGAGAGAAAGGATCCCTGTTTCACGTATTGTAGTGGAGGTGAGGAATGACAGCTGAAAGTAATTGTGTTGCAGTGTTTTCAAGGCAGTAGTGTGGTTTTGGTTTCTTTTGCTGTATTTATAAGATTTTTTTTTTTTATTAGAATTTCTTTCTGTCATACAAGTTAGAGATATATGTTAGTGGAATGCTTACACAATTAAGTTCCTTAAGTAAGAATTAAAAATGTACCTAGAATATAGTTCTTATGTTCAAATTGTTTATCCTAGCGTTAGCTGGTTTAGAGTTATGTTGCCTCTTAGCATCAAAGCAATAGTTGCTTTTCAGAATATGCCACACATTCTGTAAACTATGAATTTCTTACAACAGGTGCACCCTCTGACAGGAGTCATTTACAGTCAATGCTGACCATTCACCCTGCAGTTATCCATCTCATTATCAGAAGTTAGAAATTACTGATACTGTACTCAGAAAGGCTTTGACCCATGTTTTTACTGCCTCCTTGGATAACGTCTGAGACAGCTTTTATGCTGTAGATATTTTTCTTTTCGTTTGGCCACACATGGATCCCTTCAACTGAAATAGCAAATACCCTGCTTTTGTGCTGAAGGTTTGCAGCTTAGAGCCCAGCAGGGGCAGATTTCTCTCACTGCAACCAGATTGGAGGTTTCAACCCCCTCTGAGTTGAGTTTGGTAGAGTTTAGCAGCTAGAGTACTTGCTGAAGAGGCAGACGTGCCAAGCATTCACTAAATCGGAAAACATACCTGGTTGTTTGTAAAGGAGTGGAGAAGGGCATATTGGTATTATTACTCTCAAAATTAAGAACTGGAAAGAGGAATATAGTCCTGGCAGCTCACCTAGGCTTTCTTGAAGTGTCAGTGTTGCTCTTTGGAGGCAGAGATCTCAGCTGGAACCAGTTTTCTGACAGAAGTGCAGAAAACAGTCTTGCCTTTCTAATTCAGGCTGTTTCACGTTTCCCTGTCCTCATCAATGTTTCTGGAGAGCAGGAGGTGTTAGCAAAGCTATTGTTTTTGACCAAAGGCTTTGTATTTACATGCCTGAAATAAAATTTTAAGAACATGATTAGATAACATTGCTTGACTTATGCCGGGATGCTTCTTTTCTTAGTGCTCATCTGCAAACTATTGCTTCTGAGCATGCTTGTCTTGTCTTTCATGAGTCAGATAATCTCTTGGGTAACTTCAATGATAATAAAATCATTAGGGTGTTACATTAAGGATGAATTTGACCCAGCATCTCACCCAGCAGAGCACAGAGCCGCCTGTGCTCAAACTGCATTCTCTAATTGTGTTTTGCTTTCCTCGTATGTGCCTTGCTCCGTAAGTACTGTTTGTAAGCTAATATGATCTTGCAGCTCTATTTCACAGTCGTTTCCATTTGCCCATCATAGACAAACATGCAGACAAAACACTGTATGAATATTGAAAAGAAAAAAAAAAAAATTCTTTGAATATTTTTCTAAAACCACAAAACATATGGAAATATACATATTTTATTGGAAGGGAACACAGTGTAATTACTAAGTATTAGTCTAATGATTATGTTTGAATCAATCCAAATGTGACAGTATACATTATAAGGCTAATCTAATTTTAACACTGCTGTATACTGGAGGTAATCAGGATATTGCTAACTGCATTGACTAATTCCCCAGTTTGTTTTTTAGAGGGGAAGGGCATTGGCTTTGTTTGGTTTATGTTTTTTGCACAAAAGTAAGAAACATAAATATCAGGAGAAAAAAAAAAAATCAGTATAAGCACTTAAAGCTTTTTCAGATCTCACATTCAATCCACTCTGAAAGGTGATACAATAGAGGTGTGTGTATATGTATATATTTTAGTGTAATGTTCTTTAACAAGGGTATTAATCCAGTCCTTCCACTAGTTATGCCTCCCTCCACTTCTGCTGGTAGGGCTCTGTCAGTGAAGATGTCAACTTCATGGAAGGATAGGACTCCTGGTGTGTGTGAAATGACACTTCTTTGATTAGTCCTGTACTATCACTCTGCTTGTGGCTTCAGCTTACATTCAGTCCATCTCCTAATTGTACTCCCTAAGCGTGGGCTTATGCTATAGATTGAGTCTGAAGGAACTGGGTCTGGAGTAAGTCATTTGATCAATATATGTTCATGTGGTAGGACCTGTTCATATGTGTCTCTGTTCCTTCAGACAGCATATACAGAATTGGCTTCAGCAGCTTGAGACCTGACCAAGTGATTACCTAAAGGTATTGTACACACAACTTCTATGCAGCTTCACAGAGGCTGAGTAAATGATCCCAGTCATCTTTATTCTTCCTCTTAAAGCTCAGTCAACTCAGTAAATTCCTGGGAATGGATTGTCTTAACCATTGAATCTTTTATTTTTCACTCTGTTCTTTGCATTTTGCTTCACTGATGATTCAATACCCAAACTCTACTTAGGAGTGCTCTGTTTCCTAGAATTCGTAGGGCAGGTCCTTCTGCATTTCTGCTAGTCTTTCAAATCACTGTTTCTGTTTCACAGTCTATATCAGGTGCTTCTCTTAAATGTTTACATTCTTTGTCCTTACATGCAGTATTTTTATAACAATTAGTCTTTACTTGGCCACTGTATGATAGTCTATTTAAATTAATTGTTTTCCTTAATCTTTGCATTATTTTCTCTTAGTTTTATAAACTGAATGCACCATGTTTCCAGTCTTTTTTTGTGTCATTAAATGAACTATAATTTCATTTTCAATCATACAGATTGGATCCAGAGATATATTTGCAATGTCTTTGATAATCTATTTCTGCCTATTTACCAGCTGCTGTTGCCTTTTCTGGTAAACTTCCATGTTTGATTCCCTCATCTCTAGGGGTATTATCAGTTTTCATTGTCACATTTTGCTTGAAAATTGCAACTTCATATCAGCATATAGAGTTGGCTTGTTAATGCTTTATCCCAGGATTCTTTGAACACAAATCTTCACAATTCTTTTTAGGTCTCTCATCACTTTCTGTTTCTTAGCTCTGTTCTGGCCAGATCAGACAGATTGTTAGCTGTATCCTGGTGGCTTGAATCAAGTTTGGATTTAGTTTAGTGGTAAATTCAGTTATAGAAATGGGTGTTGGAAGGCATCCATTCTGCTTATTTTCCTAGGTTTTCAAGCCAGCAACATGATTGACTTGGGACTACTGTGCTTTCTGTTTGGAGCTCTGGCTCGATAAATAGTTATTTATCCTGAATGAGGAACTATCATCATTCACCAGGGTCCATAAGACTTCATTAAACATTTACCTACTCATTTATCAAAATGCAAAAAATAAGTAATAAAATATCAACCATTTTATAGTTAGTGTTTTATCTCTCTTCTTAGAGAGGCAATATGTTGTTCCTTAAAATATGTACTATATTAATTCAATTTTCATGTAGATATCTGCAGCCTACTCTTGCTGTCATGCTTTACTTAGTAGAAGAGTTTTATTTATTCCTATCTAGTCAAGGACGTATATTTTTTTATTACTCTGAGAGGAAGACATTTGGTCTGTTGGTGGAACAGGTGACATAAATTACTGTGGAAGCTTTCATAACTGGTGTTCCTGAAGCCCCTTTTTTGCCTTCTTTCTTTCCCCAATATTTGAAGTCACTGAAAGTTAAGGAGATGCACCGAAAACAATTTTTATATACCATTGTATCATTCAAATTTAAATATATTTTTATATATCCAACACTGAGTGTTCATTTTATAAATTGGCTTCTGAGCAGTGCAGATCATTGTGGGGTTTACTACAATATTGTATAATGAGGGAGTGCTGCACATATAATCTTCTTAACCAAGTTCCTTGATTGTGGGGTTCATGTAGTTCACAGTGTTCAAGTATATAATTTGTCTAGTTAAACATAAAGTCAGGTAATAACATGTTTAAAACTACTGTCTCAACAGATGATTCTGTTTATATGTTCTCTAGCATCTGGTCAATGGCTAGAGCCTTATATTAATTTTTATGAATTCTACTTATGAGTTAGTTTACTCAGTTAAGTAACCAAAATATACATAATATATTATTATATAAAAGATAAATTGTTTATATAAAGTGATGGATTATTCTAACGTAGCACATAGTTCTGTGGTTACAATGCCCTGTGAACATAATATGTCTCTTGAATGGATGTATAACATCATTAATATTTTAAGCCATATGAAACCTTGAAACCTATATGCAAATAAAGCCTTACTTTGAAGTGTGACCTAGATTTATGTTTGCATAAAGAAAGTGAACAATTTGTTTATTCAGACAGTCTTTCCGAGGGTTTGTTTTGACTTTGTGGTTTTTTTTTTTCTTCTTCCACTCAATTGGGATGATGCTGTAAATACATGCAGATTTTATGACAATTTAAAGAGAGTGATGACCTGTTGATACTATCGGTTTTTAACCTACTTTCCATGACAGCATTTAGTAACATAGCATACAGAACTGAAGAGCAAAGGAACACTTGGCTAACAGCATATGTGGTTATTTGTGTAATGACTGGCATTTGTGCTAGTGTCTCTATCTCTGGCTGTAAATGTATCAAAGACTTGAATCAAAGTAGGGAGCAAAGTATGACACTCCCTAGCTTTATGTGAAAGAAATAGAGACTGATGGGACCTGGAAGGAGTGAGTATTAGAACGGCTGGGCTTTATGCTGCAGCACAAAATTGTGCCTTTGTTTTGCTTTCATACTCATCACACATTTGACCTCTTTTTCTAATTTGAATATTTTATGTCACAGTTTTCAGAATAGCAAATGTTTAGTCCTTAACTTGAATGGGAATGTTTTGTCTTATGGTAGCATAAATGGGAAGTGTAACAGAAAACACAGGCTTTCCTTTCTGCTTTTAAAATAGGAAAGCTTAACCTAATTTCTCATATCGCTTATATTTCCACCTTTGTGTGAAGTTTTAAAGGAATCTTAGCATTTTTCTTTTATCAAAACAAATTAGCTTATGCTCTTCTAGATTGACATGTCCTCATTCACTTCAGGATTGATGCTCTGAAGTGCTTTAAGTAAAAACATTAGTATACTCCTCATTAAGGTTATGCTCATAACTGGTGCTCTGGTTCTGCAGTGCCTAGAGATGGCATAAAAAATGTAACAGAAATCTCAGTGAAAAGATTTGCCTTCAAAAAATAAAGACCTCTCAGAACTGTGATTTTTTTTTCTTTTTTTTTTTTTTTCCTTTTTGTGTGTATATATTTTGCGGATCAGAATACATTGACCTTTCTCTCCATTACATTGTGCATATTTCTGTGCTTGATGTTAAAGCAAAACTCAAAGAGAAGGAAAGGGACCTCAAGAAAATTGCAGGTACAAAACTTGCCCTATTTAACAGGTTTCTCAGAAAGCTAATAATGGTATCTTAGGTACCTTTCCTGTTGTAAAAACTCAGCTCTCCAAATTAGAAGCTTTTTTTTTTCCTTTGTTTTGTTTTTAAGACTGTTTTCATCCATTATATCTATGTGTTGTAAGACGTCAAGAGGCATTGTACTATGGACTTTCTTAAGAGTAAGTCTTGGTTTTCATGTTTTACTTTTCTCTATTTGAGTGAAAGAAAAGTTCAGTCCTAAAAATATTGGATTGGAAATGATTTCCCGTGTGCTAAAGTCTAGCCATGGGCTGCCATAAGAAACCACCTTATGTGATCCACAGCATCACTTTATCAAGCTCCATTTAAAAGTACAGGTTTTTATTGTACTTTTACCATCTCTGCTGTCTTTTGTAAGCCTGTAAGAGGTCTGTTGTCAGCTTAAATTTATTTATGGTCAATCTATACACATTTGTTTCTGTGCCAGTATTGTTGTTTAGTTAAATAGTTTATCTCCCCTGCAGCCCTTGTGTGTCCTCAGCTGATGCACTTATAAAACAGTAATCATATTCCCTCTCATTCATCTTTTTGCTGGAGTAAGCAAGAGCTTTTAGTACATTGAGAAAGTAGGTTCCTGATTCTCCCTATCATTGTTAGCCCTTTGCTGCTGCTCTTAAAAAGTATTTATATAACCGTATTGAAAGGCTTGTTTTTTTATTGTACATGTGATAGAGCAAGAATATTGCACAGAATAGTGAACTATGAAAGTGAAAAGTGCATTTGGATTATAACCGTTATGCACAGATTTTCATCTGGGTGTTTGGGAAGAGAAGGACACCTGCTCAGCTGTTTGCATTTTCCCTCTCTCAGCTTTTCCCTTGCTTTTATAGCTACTTAGGCCACAGAGGTTAAACTGAACCTCTGAATGGCATCATGGCAAGTTCTATAAGGATTTCTCCACCCCACCCCCCAAATAACTTTCTTTCCCCTGTTGTCAGAAACATGATCACTAGTGGAGCACTGGTCAACAGTCACAAAGTGTTGCCTTTCCCTGTTTCTAAGGCATACTGAAAGCTGTTAATGGTATATGTTTTTGCCCAAAATCATACTGCCAAATCATTGTAATATTCTGAACATTTTTTTCCTTAAAAAGGAAGGGTTGAGAGCAGCTAATAAGATATTTCTTGGGTTTGTTTGCTTGCTTGTTTTTCTGTTGTTTTTTTTTTTTTTTTTTTCCCCTACTGTGTAATAATGGAAGGCTAAAATAACTGTGAACTATAATCACATTTTACGTAAGCTTTTATTTTGAAAAGAATCTTTCTAGTTTTCACAACAAGCCACAAAGCTTCATCTTTGGTGAAAAAAAGAATTAGATATAGTGAAGGAACCTAAAGGAAGATTTTATAATTTTAGTACAATATCTTATTGGGTTATAAATAAGATGTCCTTGGAGATAAATATCACAAGCATGTGTCTTGTGAGACATTTTTTAACAGTCCCTGCTGGTTTATAATTTATACAGTCAGAAGTTAATGTAAGAAAATGCCATAGTAGCATATTTTAACAAGGAAAGGAGAAAGTTGAGTTGCAAAATATGCATAATAAAGATTTTTTTTTTTCCAACTGCCAGAAAATTTATATTCATAACTAAATTAGTTTCTAATAAATTATGCACAGTCTTCATGAAATTAGTGAAAACATGAACCATACTGCTATAGATATGTTACCAGGACCAACTGCTTTGCAACAGTTTCCACAAACCACTATATATTTTTTTCCTCTCATACAGTTAATATCAGCATTTATTTCTATTCTAAAGATTTTCTTTCTCAATTTTATCTGAATAATTTTAATAGCTTCATTTAAATGCTTTCCTTTGGGGTTTGGTGGGGTTTTTTTGTTTTGTTTTGCTTTGTTTTGTTTTTTTAATTTGAGAGTAAGGCTTTCAAATATTCAAGTTCCAAGATGGTCTTTAATACATCTTATAAATGAGGTTTTTAAAACAAACAAACAAACAAACAAATCACACTAGGTTATATATTAGTTACTTAAAAAAAACAGGTTGGGGGAGAGCGTTAATATCCCTATATACTCTTCTGATACTAGTGTTTGATTTATTTTATTTTTTTAAAGATTAAATTGCTTTCTTTTCAGAGTTGTCTAAATATTTCTTCATTGATTAGAAACTGGTGGCTATCTTTTAGATGACTAAATTAAGATGTATCTATGCTCTCTAATTATCTCAATGGCTTTCAAAAACCCAGTTACACTCTACACAGATATCCTCTGAATAATCCCAAAGTTTTTTGGTGAAATATTCATGGATTTACCCACTAATGGCTTTTCACCTTTACAACATGACTACCTCTTCAGTAGTGAGAATGGCTCCAAGTACTACGTTCTTATTTCTTTAAATTTTTAAAGAAACATTTCTTATAGTTTTAGCCATTCTAGCAAGATATTATTTTCCATTATCTGCTCTTCCTTTTCAAAAAATCTTTTCATATAACTTTCATAAATAGAGAAATAACATATTCTTGACAGTAATAATTCATCTTTGAATAGCATGCCTCATGCAAAAGTAATCATTACTGTTGAGGTTGGGGTTTTTTTTTGTGGGTTTGTTATTTTTTTTTTTAGTTTCTTCTTCAGTCTGCAACTGACAATAATATTGCACTTTAGAAGTGGTTTTTCCACAGGCATTTCACTAGTAAAATTTGCCAGAACAGAAGCCATCTCTCTTGAATTCAGTTTTGATTGCTGAAACTGAAAATAGAGAATTCTCTCTCTTGCAACAAAACAGCTCATGCTGGCTTGTGGAGATGACACTGATGCATATGCAACATATGCACAGAAGGGTAGAAAATTATTCTAATAATGACACCAAGCAGTGTCTTCTGTTCTGACACCAAGCAGTGTCCTCTGTTCTGAATTTCTGCTTATTTGTGTTATTGTCAACTAGTACTGAACTGATAGAGACAATGTTCCTAACATTGTAACTTCATTATTATTTAAAAGACACATGAACTAGATCTTTACAGTAAGATATATGTTGTTTGTCACCAGGGGAAAAAAGTTTACATTTTTTGTAATTTTTTAAAAATAGTGTTTATTCTGTGTCAGAGAGAAGCAGTAATTTAGCTACTAAAGTGAGGGGGTTTGGTTCTTCCACTACTGAATGATGCGAATTCATTCTGTACTAATACTTGTGTATCTGAAAAAAAAAAAAATAAAAAAAATTCTGAGAAGTATATGGATTCTAGGGATAAAATTACAGACTACTCAGAATTTTATATTTAATTAACTCCCTTTTGCTGTTGATATCTCATGCTGCACTTTCATTTAAAATACAAAAAAAAGAAACTGATTATGCAAGTAAACATAAAAATCAGAGATATACTGAATAATAACTTTGGCTAGACATTGCTAGGAAAAATAGGAGAAGGGTCTTGGGGAGGGAAAGAAAAGACTTAGCAATCCGTATTTTCAGGGAATTTTTGATGAATATTTCACAGTAAGAAAAATATCTGTGATGAGCAGAGCACTGCCAACATCTGTCAATCTGAGGGGAGTGTAGAATGTGTACTCTGATTTTTCAGCTCTTTTTCAGCAAGGCTTTAGAATAGAACATTATAGAGCACATAACTGTGTTTTTGTTTTAATGCGGTGGAACTTTGACACTTTCAGTGTTAATGTTGGTAGTTCAAAATAGCCATACTGCACTGCCTGCTCTAACAGCAATTCCAGTGGATTATAGAGCATTTTTCATATAATAAACAGACACATGATTTCGCCCTGAATAGAAACAAGAATTGTGACTTGTGTGGGGTTTTTTTTGTGGTGGTCTGGGGTTTTTTTGGTTTTGTTCTTTTGGGGGGGTTGTTTTGTTTTGTTTTTTAAATACTTCAAATACTTTGTTCAAAGAAAATGTTTTGTAAAACTTCATATCTGTTCTTGCTTTCACTCCATTGTTTGAAATTACATTAAGAAAAAGTATGTAAGATGTATTATTCTCTGCAACTAGACAATCAGTGGGGCAAAATCTGTGACAGCTTAGGAATTTAAGGTTTGGTTTGGGAAGGATAAAATATTCTAATGCTGTAATTTTGGTGGAAGAGGGAAAAGTTTTAAGTATCACATAGCATCAACATCAAAACAGTTATGCATTTTCATATGTAAAGTTAAAAAAATTAAGAAGTAATGTGGTTTAAAGCACAAGTGGGAGTAAATAACATGGTGTTTTCAAGATGGTATTTAGCAATCTTTTTTTTTTAATTTATTTTTATTTATTTACATCTCTTACACTTCTGCTGCCTCCAGAGAACCTTCATATATTATTTGTAAAATGGGATCTTAAAGTATGAAAGCAAAAGTTTTAGACTATCAAAGTAAAACATTTGATTCTATGTATCTTAATGTTTTGCTGAGAAGGAAAAAAAAAAATGTTTTGCCTCAAAGCAGTCTGGGCATAACTGAGAAAGATTATATATTTCTACTGAAATGGCATTCACATTAGAACAATTTATTAATTTTCAGTTTCTGAAATTTGTGTGATACTGACTAGTAGGAAAATTATGTAAAGCAAGTTATCTATGAGAATGGGTGGGTTATGGTAAAGGAAACATAATCCCTTTGGAATGATGNTACTAAAGTGAGGGGGTTTGGTTCTTCCACTACTGAATGATGCGAATTCATTCTGTACTAATACTTGTGTATCTGAAAAAAAAAAAAATAAAAAAAATTCTGAGAAGTATATGGATTCTAGGGATAAAATTACAGACTACTCAGAATTTTATATTTAATTAACTCCCTTTTGCTGTTGATATCTCATGCTGCACTTTCATTTAAAATACAAAAAAAAGAAACTGATTATGCAAGTAAACATAAAAATCAGAGATATACTGAATAATAACTTTGGCTAGACATTGCTAGGAAAAATAGGAGAAGGGTCTTGGGGAGGGAAAGAAAAGACTTAGCAATCCGTATTTTCAGGGAATTTTTGATGAATATTTCACAGTAAGAAAAATATCTGTGATGAGCAGAGCACTGCCAACATCTGTCAATCTGAGGGGAGTGTAGAATGTGTACTCTGATTTTTCAGCTCTTTTTCAGCAAGGCTTTAGAATAGAACATTATAGAGCACATAACTGTGTTTTTGTTTTAATGCGGTGGAACTTTGACACTTTCAGTGTTAATGTTGGTAGTTCAAAATAGCCATACTGCACTGCCTGCTCTAACAGCAATTCCAGTGGATTATAGAGCATTTTTCATATAATAAACAGACACATGATTTCGCCCTGAATAGAAACAAGAATTGTGACTTGTGTGGGGTTTTTTTTGTGGTGGTCTGGGGTTTTTTTGGTTTTGTTCTTTTGGGGGGGTTGTTTTGTTTTGTTTTTTAAATACTTCAAATACTTTGTTCAAAGAAAATGTTTTGTAAAACTTCATATCTGTTCTTGCTTTCACTCCATTGTTTGAAATTACATTAAGAAAAAGTATGTAAGATGTATTATTCTCTGCAACTAGACAATCAGTGGGGCAAAATCTGTGACAGCTTAGGAATTTAAGGTTTGGTTTGGGAAGGATAAAATATTCTAATGCTGTAATTTTGGTGGAAGAGGGAAAAGTTTTAAGTATCACATAGCATCAACATCAAAACAGTTATGCATTTTCATATGTAAAGTTAAAAAAATTAAGAAGTAATGTGGTTTAAAGCACAAGTGGGAGTAAATAACATGGTGTTTTCAAGATGGTATTTAGCAATCTTTTTTTTTTAATTTATTTTTATTTATTTACATCTCTTACACTTCTGCTGCCTCCAGAGAACCTTCATATATTATTTGTAAAATGGGATCTTAAAGTATGAAAGCAAAAGTTTTAGACTATCAAAGTAAAACATTTGATTCTATGTATCTTAATGTTTTGCTGAGAAGGAAAAAAAAAAATGTTTTGCCTCAAAGCAGTCTGGGCATAACTGAGAAAGATTATATATTTCTACTGAAATGGCATTCACATTAGAACAATTTATTAATTTTCAGTTTCTGAAATTTGTGTGATACTGACTAGTAGGAAAATTATGTAAAGCAAGTTATCTATGAGAATGGGTGGGTTATGGTAAAGGAAACATAATCCCTTTGGAATGATGAACATGGTCATGTCTGAGTTAGTATTTGATGTTGGAGGCATGAGGAAAAATTATGGAGGCATGAGAAAAGTTACATAACAGAGCTTCATCTTGCAAATCAACATATTACATCAATTCTAAACCAGCAGGCTAGTGTGGTGAATATAGATATTAGACCAAAAGGGAAAACTATGAAGCAGGGAGCAGTTTAATTTTTCTCCTTATTTCTATTCTTCTCTAATAGCTATGCTTGAACAAATAAGAGTGAGTTTTTTCCTTTATCTGTCATAAACAAGGAGGCAGCAGTGTTCGGAAGGAGTTTAGTGTTACGGACAGCACAAGGATGATCAAGTTTTAATACTTAATCCAGCCAGTCATTGGGGATGTCTGCATCTAGACATTGTTTCAGATACAGAGGATACCGAGTACTATGTTCAACACACAACTATTACTCATATCATATTTTCCCTACTGTGTGTCTCGATGCATGCTGAAATATGTTTTTTCATAAAAGGAATTATAATTTCTCTCCTTGTCAGGAGATTAATTCTAATGGGGGTCCATTATTTCTCTTTTCCAAAGTTTTTTTTCCTCTTTGAGAGAAGGTTTATGAGAAATACAGACTCAAATCTAATTCTGTTGTGAGCATCCTAGGCATGGAAAGTTGGGATATTACATAATTTTGAAAAGTGCTTAAGCATTTAAGATGAACTGAACATCTGACTCAGGGCTGATTAAGGAAAAAGGCCTTCAGGAGCTAAGTAATTAAGTACTTACTGTCTGACTAACTCTGCATATTTCTTTCTCAGTTCCTCAGATCTCACCTGTGAAATGAATATAACAGCATTTCTGAGGTATTAGGAGGAAAAAGTAAATAAAGATGATGAAGTAATGTCATACTTAAGGATTTTTTTTTTTTACCCCTGAAGAAACCTGCTATTCCATTCTGCACTGACCCTGGGAATTATCTGAATTAGTGCAAAGCATGCTCCTTATGTAGACTGAAACACCTGTAGCAAGCCTTCCAGCTATGAGTCTTAAAACTTGTATCTCATGTGCTTAAAATGAGTTAGTGCAATATAAGAATTGCTGTCATGTAAGAGGTGTAGATCAGTGCTCCTCTATACACAACTAGGTTTTCTCAACAAAATGTTGTTATTTACATTGTCTTTAAGTTGTTGTTATTCAATAGTCTGGACTTCTACAAACAAAAGTAAATTAAGCCGAAAATAAAAATGAATGCTCCCCAGCTGAATCTAGTCTACCCTTATTTATAATGTTTAAATTAAAAGTAACTTCCCTGAAGAGTAAAATTACACTAATATAAACTCATCTCAGTAAGCTCGGGATAATCAGCTAAATATGTATGTCTGAGTGGAAAGCTCAGTGAGCTTACAAATGAAGAGCAGCCTAATGAAGAAAAGGGAATGTAGGGGAGAGTCTCTTCCTTGAAATTGCTTCTTTCTCCCAGCTAATTATAATCATTAGTTGGTTATAGCTGGTGAAAAGCACCAAGTATTCAAAAAGTTGAGGTGACTTCAAAGGTATTTTGGGAGGATTTGGGATTTTCTTTTTGGGAGGGTGAGATGTTTTGTTTTTTTTTTTTTTTGTAACTGATTTTTCACATAGTTTGTAGTTTTCCTGTGACAAGACTAGTCTCCAGGTTGACCTTCTCCTGAGTAGACAGAGGAGGCAATACAAATTATATGACCAGAATCTTCAAGTGACCCATTATGATACACCTGGTAGATTAATGTAGTTAAATTGAAGCCTGTCACTTAAAACTGTCTTACCTGTCTTTAGTCACCTATTTATCTGGATTTAAATCTGGGGATTTAAAGTTATATCTTTCAAAGATATTGAGTGCCAAGTAACCAAAAATAGATAGGAAGAAAATGGTATCTAAGATTAAACGTATTTACATGTGATTGTTAGTGATTAACAATTATTAGTGGATTTTCATTATACTAGTTACAGAAAATTTATAATTAAATTACTGATTACTGTTTGTTATTGTAATAATTCTCATAATTTAGCATAGTATTTGGCAACCAGTGAGACATACCACAAGAAGGAAATGGTTTGATTTTTTTTTTTAACTAAAAAATTGAACTTGTAGCATAAGTTATAAGTTGTATTCAACTTTATTAGTTGAATTAATAAGCAGTGAAAATGAACTCAAGATCCCCAAAAGGTGGTGAATTAGGTGCACTGTTTAAAAAGAATGAGCAAGGGAATAATGTCTCACCAAAACAATTTACTGTGAAATTCTTGAGCATAAAATATAATTAAAACAAGGCTTGATTTTACTGTCTTTAAAGATTTAAGATAATGGAAATGAGCACTTTCAATAGATAATGAGAATCAGTAGTGTTACCTAAAACATTACAAGCATCTCATAGGAATAGGATTTTTTGTTGTTGTTATGTTAGTTAAGCATCTTTAACAAGATACGGTATTGATAGTAAAAAGTGTAAATACTGTGAATATGACTAATGTCATAATATTTAAATTCAACTTCATGATAGTTCTCTCAAGTGGGAAAAGGTTTTTTTATTCAATTAATAATTTTAAGTTTTACTTTTTACAATTTTCAAGAAAATAGTATGTGAGAACTTGAGTCGTGTGCAATTACAATTGATTGTGCAATTACACAATGCTTAGACTTTTAAAATTACTGCAATAAAAACGTCCAGGACTTTTGTTATAAAAAGAAAAATAATATAAAATATCAGTCAATGAAGGGTAAGAAACCAGTTTTGTGTATAAAGCTGAATTGTATGTTTTGAAACAACCTAGTGATCTATCTTAAGAAATGTGTAATTTTCATTCATTTCTCTAATAAAGTCTCAGAGAAGACTTCCAGTGACAGAATATTGAAGAAGATTTAAACCATAGAAGAAACTATAAATCAAAATGCTGTTAGTATATAAGAAAGAGACTAAATATTTACACCAAATTTGAATTAAAGTTATGTTAAAAATATTGATTCAGAATTCATTTTTTGGTTGAATTTTCAATTGAATAGAAAATGGTATGGTAAACTAACTGTTTTTTATCATACACATGCAGAGTGAAATGAATTATCAGGACTAATAAAATTTCTAAGTTTTAGAGACCATTTGCCACTGCTCACACAAAAAAAAAAAAATTCTTTAAAGGAAATGGTTCACACTCTTATGAAGATCTGTATCTGCTAGGTCATAAAGAAGATAGCAAACTGAGTTTGCAATGTTCAAAGTTTATCTGAAGATCACTTAGTCTTGCCTTTCGTTCATTAAATATATATAAATGTCAAAATTATTTCTTAATGCATTAACTTGTTGATTTCTAAGATACAAATCAAAATAACCTATTTGGGGATCAAATTGACCCTTGGATATCATAGTACAAAAGGTCTACAATAATCTACAGAGGCAATTAGTTTTTTTGATATAAGCTGAAAATTTGTTTAACTCAAACTTTTGTGATTAAATTTGCTATGTGCTTGGTGAGCAGGAGAAATGCATTCCACTAGACTGGAGACTCAGTCAGATGGAACGTGTTTGTCTCAATGAGTTTCACCTGGGTTTTGTATAGCACTTGTAATGCTCTGTCACAGAATGCAAGCTCCTTTGGGATATGCTGTAAATTATGAATGCCTGTATACAGATTGATAGTGAGCTCTTACAAAGCAGAATGGAAGTGATTGTGACAAAATTACTTGCTTTTTCCATCATGAACTGGGGGGCTGTCTCATTTTTGGCATCTGATTTTTTTTTTTTTTTTTTTTTTCCCCCCCACCACTGTAGTAGCAGAAAGACAAGCACTCTCCTTCCTGTACTTCTTTTTAGGTGCTTTGGTATTTGATAATGAAGGAACCTTAGGTAATGAAATGACTTCATGTAAACTCCATAATTTCATTATTTGGAGATTGTTCCCAAACAGGTAGTCTACTGAATAGCGTGATCCTGGAAAATAACATTTTCCATGTAAACTGTGAGTTGCCAGCATTACAACTGCATGAGTGCTATGAAAACTTCTTGCTGAGAACTTAATTGCAAAGCTATGAAACAGAATGACAATGGCAACCTTATTTGAAATTCTTTGTCCTGGTTTCAGCTGGGATTGAGTTAATTCTCTTTCTAGCAGCTGGTGTGGTGCTGTGTTTTGGGTTTGGTATGAGGCGAATATTCATGGAACACTGATGTTTTAGTTGTTGCTAAGTAGTGCTTACATAGTCAAGGACTTTTTGGCTTCCCATGCTCTGCTGGGTGCACGAGAATCTGGGAGGGAGCATGTATCTTCTAGTGATGTTATATATTTGTTATCATTCTCAGTACAATCAAACTATAGAAGTGTATTATACAAGCAAATACTTGTAGTCTGTGATGGGTTGACCCCAAACAGCAGATAAGCCCCCACACAGCTGTTGACTCACTCCGCCCAGCAGTGGGATGGAGAAGAGAATAGAAAGAGCAAAACCAAGAAAATTTGTAGGTCAAGGTACAGACAGTTTAATAAGAGAAGGAAAGAGGACAAAAACAACTGACAGAAATGCAATCCTTCACCATCCCCCACAAGCAGACCAACGCCCTGCTCCAGTTTTTTTTTTAATTTTTTTTTTAATTGCTGAGCATAATTTTATGTGCTGTGGAATATCCCTTTGGCC
>VZTQ01008626.1:10935-58827 GCA_013400755.1 Pelecanoides urinatrix | reverse complement strand
TTTGTGCCCATTGCCTCTTGTCAATGAGTGCTACTGGGAAGAGTCTGCTTCCTTCTTATTCATTCCCTCCCATCAGATCTATAAACATATTGATAAGCTCCCCCAGAGCCTTCTCTTATCCAGGCTATAAAAAGAAAGTGAAGGAAGCTTCAGGCCCTTCACTATCTTTATGATCCTTTGCTGGACACACTTGAGTAGGTCCCTGTCTTTCCTGTACTGGGGAGCCCAGAATTGGACATGGTACTTCAGATGTGGCCTCTACAGTGCAAAGCGGAGAGAGAGGATCACCTGTTGAAATGCTCTGCCAAGTGCAGCCCAGGAGGCTGTTGGCCTTCTTTCCCATGAAGGTGCCTTGCTGGCTAATGGTCATCTCAGTGACCACCAGGACCCCAAGGCCCTTCTCAGCAAAGCTGCTTTCCAGCCAGCCAGCCTCTATTGGTGCATGGGGTTATTCCTCCACAGATGCAGGACTTTGCATTTCCCCTTTTTGAACTTCATGAGATTCCTTTCTGCCCAACTTCCAGCCTGTCAAGGTCTCTCTGAATAGCAGAACAAGCATCTGGTATATCAGCCACTGTTCCCAGCTTTATATCACCTGCAAACTTGCTGATGGTGCAGTCTGTCCCATTGTCCAGGTCGTTAACAAAGAGGTCTAAGAGTATTTGGTCCAAATATTGACCCCTGGGATACACCTCTGGTTACTGGACTCCAGTTGGATTTTGTGCTGCTGTTTACAACACTCTGGGCCCAGCTGGGTTTTATCTGTGCTTCTTTCCTTCAGGTCTGACAGATCAACTTTCCTTCTGGCCAGAAGCAAGATGACAAGAAAAAGAAGCATTCATAGAAACCCTTCATGAGGTACCTTTAGTAGCATGTTCTCCTCTCTTGCAATAAAATGAGAATTGTATCATTGGCACTGAAATTGCCTTAGACAAATACATTTCACTTCATAGTCAAATTTCACATTCATTTTCACTCTTTCCTAATGGAATTATGATTTGCCATATGTGAAAAACCAAGAGTAAAAGACCTACTCTAGGGATTTCTAGAGAAATTGAAGATGTCTTCAAGAACCCTGTGAACATGAAGTAGAGATTGCATATTGCCTTTATTTCAGCTTCCTGTCATTTTTATTCATAATTCTGACAGTTTCTCATCTACCTACCTGTAGCCAGGTTAATTTTCTCTAAAATGTTAGTATAATTACAAGAGCCTGTGGGTTAAAGTGGGAACCAGAGAACTAGGTTCTATAAAGCACACCAGGGCATGCCTAGCAATCTTGCGTCCTGTTTTGGTATACAGATAATCGGGAAATCCTTGGTTTTGGGACAGTGGTGTTTCAGGATCAGTGTTCAAGCTTGAACTGCTCTGTGCAGAATGGAAAACTGTATGTATTCTACACTGAGTGCAAAATCCTGATGGTAGTCTTAGGGGTGTCTGACAGGGATTAATTCATTACTTCAAGGTTTTTTATTTCAATGATGTGCTGTTAGGTTACTTTAAATGGTTGACAGTTTTGTTTTAATTATTGCTCAGATCAATATATAAAAGATATAGATACCAGCTGTGGAAGTTTTCGTGTTGTTACAAGGTTTTTTCCTGAGTCTCAGATTTTGTCTCTAGATGGAAACATACACAACCAAGTTCTGAGGTCCTGTGACAATCACATTGGATAATAAATCTCAGTTAAGGGGAAGGAAGAAAGAAACAGGCAGAGCAGTAGTTGATGGAAACTTTACTGTCTTATCAATTCTATTTCTGTACAATTCCATTGCCTATAAAAATTGAGTCTGCATGTGCTTTAGACAGCACTTAATTCTCCTTTTACCCAATGTTTATTCAAAAGTACATTGTGAGATTTCCCATTCCACTGTGCACCATCCTATCCTATACATACAGATGTTTCTTCCCATCTCCCTTTTATTCTACAAAATTAGTATGTGTTCAGACTATCAAAAAAAACCCCTTTTTACTCAGACAGAATCACAAAAGCAATTTCTTTGGACTATACTTACAAAGCATTATTAAAGTCCAGGGATTTAAATGATTCAATTTTGTGGTACAAATAAAAGTCCTGAAAAGTGACTTTTTATTCCATCAGCTTTGTCACATGTGCCCACCCAGTCCAGAATCGGTTCCAAATGTACTCCAACTCACATATAAGGTTATTAGAAGTGTATTGGGAATAAGTGCTGTATTATTTCTCAGGGCCAAATGCACTTTCTCTGTCAGAAGATATAATTTTATTGAAAAGAGAGATAATGCATTAGCTTAGAGATTAGGAGAATTTAGGATTAAGACGTGCAGGCCAAGTTTCTAAAAGTTTTTATTGGCAAAATGTTTCCTAGAACCATTTTCATACATTACTTGAGGACCTGGTTATCTGTATCTCATTGAAAATTAATGGAAACTAAGAGTGAAAGGACAACTGAAGTGAAATTAGCACTTACATCAGTTTCAAAATTTTTACCTCGCTTCTTCATCTGTCATTTTAAAAAAGTAGTTTAGAGAATATAGGGAATCTTGTTTATTATCAAAGATAAGCACAGGACAAATTACATTTTGAAGTGAATCTTAAAAAAAGGATCGTTTTTCCCTCTCTGCTTAAGTACTATAGCGTACTCAGTATTTAATAAGCTATATGAAAAAAGAAGTTTTTAATTCCACTGAGCATCAGATCACAAAACAATATCAACTGTCTAATTTCTAAATGATGTTATTACTTTTCACAAATTCTATGTTTTACTCGTTTTCTTATTCCCTAGGTTTATAGATTAACTTTTCCAATAAGAGGCACTTTCTTTTGAGATGACATTGATGTCATCAAATTATGTTTCATTGGGATGAATAATGATTCAACACTAAGATTAGAATGGAAAAACATTCAGTTTCAAGATTTACATTATTCCCATTGTACTAGTAGAAGACTAGATGAGGGAAAATGCTTATGTACACTTATACTTTTTTTTGTTTTCTCAAATGCTGAATCTTTTCAAACAGAAGTCATCAAATGCCTCCAAGTAACATAAATATTTCATGAAAATGTACCAGCTCTAGGAGATGTGTATATGCTTTAGGGAAGTCACAACTGAATAAAGCATTCACATTACATTCCAGATGTATGTTAATAACATCCCAATCAACTCAATCACTCAGTTCACTTAGAGCAGAGATAAAACAAATGACACAAACAAGATATGTTGAATACCTTGTTTCTCAGACTCGTTGTATGCAAAGACGCATGGTTTTTGACAGACGTCTTTTGAAAGCATGCCACAAAAATGAGTCTTCTTTGCCTACCAGTTTCACAAATGGCCAACATTTCCCATAACATATGCACACACCCCCATTCAAATTCATTCCTACCTTCGAGATGGATGATTTCCAGATTTTATTTGTTTCTGTGTACCAGTTGAGGAAAAGCGTGTCTCAAGTACCTCTGTGCATGTAAGAGCAGCCTCGCTGTTTCCATCTGGCACTAAAAAAGTCTTTACTGCAAAGAGATCTAGCACTGTGGAGAATATTCAACACTATTTAACAGTTTGCACTGAGAATAAAACTACACAGTTCAGTGGCTGCCCATAGAAATACGAGAATCAGGTTTAAAAAATACTTAACTTCAAGAACCAGTGTATTAATTTAGGACTCAGCTAGGGCAGTTATCTGCTAAGAAGCAAGGATAAGTACTGCATACTTGCTTCTAAAGTGCTGATAAGTTTTCAAAGCCCTGTATTTCTGACTTATGTATCTCTGTTTGAAAATCTTTGATTCTTGACAGAATACCGTGCCATGTAGGCATTGCTTAAATTTTAAAGACAATATTGTCTTGGATAACGTATTGCTTTTCTGATGATGCAAATCATTGTAACTGAATTCAAAGTTACCAAGATTATTGACACCATAGAAGGCCTTCCATAAGCTCCTAGTTATTTTCAGAAAACTTTTTTTCAAATGAGGAAGGCAATAAGTAATAACATGAATGTATTCTTACTCATTGTGAACATACACTGAATCAGGTTGTAAACTGTATAATAGTTGTAACTATAATTGAACTTTGCTGATCTATCAGATATTGTTGCATGTTCACCAAACAAATTTTTATTGACTAATTGAATGTCTGTAGTGGTCAGACAGATTGATTAAGTTTATAGAGATTTTGGCTGTTGTTTTGCTATGAGTCTAACTCAGCATGATTTTGTAGGATTTCATTCTTATTTTATTAAATATAGGGTATTTTCAGCCTTCAGAGCTCACACAACATATATACTAAACTCTGAATATAGCAAGTTCTAAGGAAAGCATGTGCATATGAAAAAAACCCTTTAAACTGATTATTTCAGTTTTTGATGATTGAAGTCTGCTGTTAGTTTTGTACTAGTCGTTTTTCAAGGGTCCTATTTCTCCCTTCCCTTTCTGCCTTCAAACATTACCTTCAGACATTACCCTTTGACGGTTGGACTCGATGATCTTAGAGGTCTCTTCCAACCTTAGTGATTCTATGATTCTATGATTTTATATCCTCCCATTCTATTATACTTTACTGATTAGCATTGCCCCTCAATGCATGGTTCTTCACAAAATTAAGATTTCTTAAATAAAGAGATACATTAAAGAAAAATATACAAGTAATTCTTTGCATTTATTACTAGGCTAACTCAAGTAGTGTATCTGCTATTTCATATAGAACAGAAGCCAATTTTCCTGCTAAATCAAAAGGGAAAGAAGAGCAATCTGCTGGAAACAGCTACAAAATGCTAGTTTTCCCCTAAAATAACCAGTAATGGCTGCTGCCGTGTTTTCCATTCACAATGGGCAAACATGTACTTACAGGGCAGATTACTGCTATTTTAGATCAAATGAAACAACAAAGAAAGAATGAATAAATTTGTAAGGAAAATACCTCCAAGTGCACTTTCTTTGCTCCATTGTGTGAGTATTAACAGTGAAATTAAATCTGATTTTTTTTTTTAAACAGAGAAATTACTATGTCTTTTTTTTTTTTTTTCCCCCTTAATGATGGCATTGCTCTGCTTTTTATCAGCTTGTCTTAGAGGGGGAAAAGAAGGAAACAGAGGGAAAATGGATAAATACCTTTAAAAAAAAAATCCCCTGAAATACTCCTTCAGTCTTGGATATGAGAATTGATTTATCTAAAAAGATGCTTCAAATTAATCAAAAATTTTAAATGTATACACATGAAAATATTTTTTTATAGTGAATATATAAAATAAATCTTGCTTTTCTAAATTATTGTATAATTAATACCTGATGAAATAGGTCTTGGTACTTCCTGATGAAATAGTTGGCACTTTAGTATTATTGTTAGAAAACCTGTTCATAGCTCTATATTACTGGGAGAGTGACAGTGGGAGCTGAACTGAAAATATTCTTCTATTTATGTAAAAAGACAGTGGTTCTCAAAAAGAACTAAACAAAGAAAAAAAAATCTTGCAGCATTGTCGGTAAGGAAGAAGCAATATCTAGTTTCACAAATTAGTGCTCTTTGGTAATTAATTTAAAAGGAAGATAACTACCTCAGTTCAAACGCTAAAACTAAAGAAAAAAATAAACCAATAGACATAAGAAAAGAAAATCTTCCTTTTTCTTGTTTGTTTAGCTTTTCCGTGAACATCAAGCAGATCTTTAAAACAGAGCACTCTAAGCTCATAAGCACATACAACTCAATAGGACAGGCATTGGCATTCTCTTGGTGCTTAACAGCCTGCGTCACAGCAGACTATGAAGAAAGACACATCTAAACATGGACTATTTCAATGTATAAAAAGCTTTTTATAAACTTTAAAAAACACTTTTTAAAACACTCTTTAAAACACTTTTTTTTTTTTTTTTAATGAGTATCTCTCTGGTTTTGCAGTCGTGTAATAGAATAATAAAATGCATAGAAAGGTGGATTATTTAATAGTCCAGAAATTCACTACTACAAAACTGTTTCTGTAAGCATGAATTGTAAGTGCCTGAGGATGATTCTGGAGTCCATAATTTTTCATCTCTAAATTACTGGTTTAGATCCAGGCAGTGTCAAAATTACTGGAAACTGCTTGATGTACATGGTTAGTTGTTGATGATTATCTCAGACCATGCCTAAATATTCAGGTATCCACTACAAAGTCCATTTCTCATCCACCTGATCACCTCAGCTAAGGGGAGGCGGGTGGGGAGAAGAAATTCATTGGTGCATTAGCAATGAACAAGCAACAGTATGACATAATGTTCATTTCAGTTTTTACATTAGTAACCTATAGTAAGATCAGTAAATATTTATTTGTTAGCACTGGAGTTTTGAGTGGATAACCCACTGCTCATTAGAGGAGTTCTGTTAAAAAAAATCTTGATCTAGGTAGCCTTACTACAAACTAAAACCTGGCAGCTGATCTGGTTTTGATCTGCAGGTCCAAAAGATAAGGCTTATGTTGCTATAAAGCAGTATATAAGTGCTGAACAAGATGATTAGGTATTCATCAGACTAATTCATCAGGGAAAACAATCCTTACCATGAATAAACTCAGTCTTCCATGACAAAGAAATAAAAAATCAGACAGAAAGAAGACTATTAACTGATGGCAGGTAGTTAAAAGTTATTTTATTTCTTTCATTAGATTTAAATAATAATGACATGACATCTACACAAAGAATCTGGGCATCCCAACACTTAACTGAATTTACAACACAATGACGCTCATAGTGAAATTACCAGAGATGAAAATAACTTCTACAAAAGAAAAGTGTTTAATGCAAGTTTAAAGGAGGGGTGCTTGGCAGATAGCATAAGACATACACTTTCTCAAAAGTCAGAAGGAAACATGAATAAATAAGAGCAAAGCAATAAGGTGGGAAGGTTGTAGAGAACATTGGGACTGTGACAGTCACAGAAGGAAATGAAAGTAGATATATAAACCAGGATAAGACTATGTGAAAATTTTAAAGATGAGGATGTCCTAGAAACGAAAATGCATTACAGTCATCCATGATGAGATTTTTAGGATGAATAATGGAGCTAAAAGAAAGGAAGACAGATTATGTGGCATTTTGAGTACAGAAGTTGACATATATATAATTAGAGAGAAATAAATAATAAGTGAATAGTAAGAACAGATGTGTGGAAACTGGAACTGGTGGTGAAGATTGCAGATAGGTATCTCCCCAGATGCATTTACTGGGGAAGGATTTCTCTGCATTTAGTACTTAAACTTGCAGTATTCCGCATGCAGTATATAAGAAGCCTATAGATTAAATATAAAAATTAATTTTATGATCCTTTAGAAAAACACCAGGTCAGCTCTATATTATGCTATCAAGCCAGATTTTGAACTCTGGACCTGGATCCCAAGAAACACTACAGAATAACTGCAAAATGAGAATCCACCAAAAAGCCTACTGAGTGGGAAGTTAACATATTAAGAAGAAATTTATTTGGATGTAAAACTCCAGTGAGCAGAAAAATTGTAAGAAGAAAAGCTAATTGATTTGACATTAATGAGGGAATAAGCTAGAAGAATCAGAGTTTATAAATTTTCTCAGCGATCTAATATTTATGCTACTTTTAAAATCCTCAATGTTTCTCAAGGAACTTTGATACATAATTACAAAGAGCACATATGCATGGCCACACACCTACAGACAGATTTTTTTTTGTCAATGAGAAAGACTGTCTTAGGGCAGCACCCTCCAGGATCTGTTTCCAGGGCACCACTGAGGACTGCCTGAGGACCTGGGAGTCTGTGTGGAAGGAGGAGACAGGATAGAAGCTAACAAAATGTGGGAGTAGGGTGAGCTCCAGGGCTTTCTTTCATAGTTCATTATTTGATTCCAGTCTTAACACAAAATATGGAAAACTTTCTAGAAATGTCTCTCCTGTAAATCATTCCATACAATTATCTCGAGGAGAGAAGTGACTCAGTCCTAACATAGATTTTAATACGTTCTACAACTAGCATCCAGATTTAAACTTTAAACTGCATTCAACTGATGTTTGTTAGAAGCAACTCAATGTAACGTATACACTAGTTCTCTGTGTGGGAGAATGTTCCATCAGAATTAATGAGTGAACTCTTGCCTGTTTCCTTTGGCTGTTTTACTTAGAGGTCTCATCTATTTCAAAATTCGCAGAACAACCCATGGGTAAAACTAGACGTTACTGAACACTTGCTTTTTAATGTTCTGATTTCCTATTTTGCTCTGCACTGGGCAGAATTCAAATTACTTCTGACTTCAAGTGCACCCTCAGAATTTATCAAGGTTGGAGAACTGAACTGTGGCCTTTGGAATGTGTCTTGGATCCTCAGTATAGAGCTGTGCTACCTTATATGACTCAAGATTAGAACTGTGATAGTTTTTATGATATTTCATCTGACTGTATTATGAGACTCCTCCATACAGTAATCCTCAGGGATTCTTCCATCATCTGAATTACACTGCCACATCATCTCTGCACAGTTTTGGTCATCACAGTTGTTCTAATTATATTTTTCTTTTAATGTGATTGAGGCAGATTCACCAAATCATATTACAAGTCAGTGTCACAATTTATGTTTTTGAAGGCATAGATCAGCAATGCATTTAGAGTGTCCAGTTAATAGATTGCCCTACTGCAACAGCAAGAGTGTTTTATAAGTATCCTTGACTGAGGACATACGTGTTTTGGATTTGAAGATGTCGATGACTTTTCAGGCAGCTAAATTCACATAAGATCATAAAAATGTATATAAGATCATCGAGTTTACGTAAGATCATAATCATATGCAAACCATCTCCACCCATGGAGTCAAAGTTCCCATGAGCCACAAAGTTTGTATGCAAGTTTTGATTCTGTTCATGACATTTTTCCTAGATTTGCTATTCAACAAAATTTGTAGTACCCAGAAGAGAAGTCTAATTGATTTTCTGTTCAGGTCTCTGCAACTTCATCAGTCAAACAGATCAGAATAACTTTGGCTTGTACCTTTCCAAACAGTTGTCAGTAAAGGAATGCCCTGATGATTATCATACGATGACTGATTTCATTTCCTTGCTCACAGATGGAAACTGATAACATCTTTGAAATCTTTTTCCTAGGCTCTTCAAGTAGAGAATACCGAGTTTTGTGCAAATCATACGCTTTGATGTTTGCTATTTATTTCTTAGCTTTCACAACAGCAGAGATACTCAGTGATCTTGAAAACTGATCAATTATTAGAAACAGTTTGTAATTCTCTGGCACTCACTGTATACCAAATGACCATTATGTTTATTATGTTAATGACTAACCCATTTTTCCAGATCATTGTGTGACAGTTAACAGAAGCCACTTACTGACAATGTAGCAGAAAATTAATTTTCTGACTACAGACGATATACAACTTTCAATTCATCAGAAACAAATTTAAAGTTTTTTTGTCAGCAACAGCTGAAAACTGGAGCTCTTCAGGTGGCTTTTTTTACCAATTTTCTTTCATAAAATTTTATTGTCCATTATTTGGAATAAATATGTTGTACTTCCCCTGCAGACAAGTTGTATTTTATTTGCTTGGATTGTTTAGCCTTTCTCAGTGCTGGACAGACAATCTGAATTTTCTGTATAGAGATGTGACAGATCTGGCAAAAATGTTATGAAAAACAACAAAAACATACTGTAACACTTGGTGTGGTTTTTTTTTCCCCTGCTTGTTTTGTCAAAACTGTTGTAAAAAGAAAAAAAAACAACAAAACAATACCACACCACATTTGGCTCGCTTTTACTGTCCTGTCGAAAATCCTAATCAGTAATTTCATTTTTAACTCTAATATTTAGAGGACATAGTAAAGTATTGAGTTTTGTCACCCCAAGACAATAGTATCTTTTTTAAGTCATGGCAGTAAACTATGGAAGTTATTCGAAACTTTTTGGACTTCTTTTTAGCCATTACTTTATAGGATAGCTATATAGCCTATTGACAGTAATAGACTGTTAAGAAGCTGAAAAGGTCTTTTGAAAAGTTAAGACAATATAAAAGGAATTAAATTAGAATAAGCAAGAAATATAGGAACATATTGTTTAACAGAGTAATTGTTTGCACTACTTTTGGTCTGATTTTTTAATTTTTTTTTAATAATTTCTAGTTTCCAACTGATAGAAACAAGAGATGTAAACTGTAGGTCAAACAGAAAGCAATGTAGCTAGTGGCTCTGTTTCTGCAAAGAGTTACATACAGATTAAATTTTAAACAATTTGAGCAGTCCCATTGCCAATTTAAGTTGTGCCTAGGTCTTTATAAATTTGAAGCCATTTTTTAAAAGATATTTCCACTATTGATCGGGGTGAACTAGGGAGGCAGGGGCAGATCACTAGAGTTTCCTAATAGTTATATATAAAAAAAAAATCTACACATCTTCTTAAATATATATCACTGCATTAACATTTTCTGTTTATTTGCACATCCATCCTTCAACAATTACAATAATCTTTAGGGGAAAGAGACAGAAAGAATCATACATTCACATTCCTTCTTTACAATATAGTATAGCTCAAACCTAACACTAAGAATTTGCAGCAGTGTGTGTGGAAGTAACATAAAATAAAGTGATATATTTTGAAGAGTATTTTATTTTCCTGAAGGCTGTATATATTACCAAAATTTCTCTGACTTTTATGAAATACCCTCCTGCTGTGCATCTTAATTTTAAAGGGAAAATCTAATCCTGAGGCACAATCTTGAGCAAGAAGAGATGTATGACATACTTTAGTGTAGCTCCAGGAGGCTATGACTGGTGGGCACATCGTTGAAACATAATCCCTTCCTTGCATCTTTCTTCTCGCCATGAGATGGAATTCTTCAGGATCTGTAACATCATGCCACCTATCAAATATCAGCAATGCAATGGACAAATGGAAGCAAACTAAGCAGTGAATGACTGTTTATTCTTATGTGCCTGATACCATGCTCTGGTCAGCCTGTGCAGAGGTCTCAGTGTCCTTCCATCTGTCTTCATCCCGATGAATAACCCAACTCTCCCTCCAGGGGAGCAGCTTCCAGAGGACATTTTTGTAAATCTAGACAGGACATGAATAACGTTTTGGTGGAACCATTTAAAGCAATGGCATCTATTTTCCTGTATCTTATACTTCCACATCTATGCAAATTATCTCTATTTTAGGGCTGTTTCTGATCCAGGAGAAAAATACAAAGATTCAGTGTATGTAAGAACTAATGAGGAAATAACTATATGTTCATTTGCAAAAAGACCATATTACTTTCAGATATTGCAGTTTTAATTTAATGTCTTAGTAAAAAATTTATTTCAAATTGTAAAAGTAACATTCTAATGTAGCTTATATTCTTTCTTCATTTCAAATCCTCTACAATCAACCACCTTTTAAAGACACACAGGATTTGATCCTGTGCAGTGCTGAGCTCTCTAAACTGCCATTTAAGTTGCTGAGAATTAAAAATATTCCACACCTTATAAGATAAAATCTGTAACATTTCTATAGCTTTGTCTTAATTCTATTCTTTTGACTTAGGACTATTTCACCACTAGTAGTTAAATGGTTATTCTCATGGAATTGTGAAGTTGAGTTATCTTGGCTGAGTTCATGATAAGAGAATCAATATCACAAGGTTCTTAATTGTTTGGAAATCTTGAAAATTGCATGGTAAGCTGAAGCATTTAGAGACCAATGTCCACTTGAAAGTCAGTTTCTACATTCTCAAAATAATTCATGCTTCATCATTTACTTCCCTAAACAACAATTACTTGGATACTCTTTCTGCTATGTTCTGCATTATTGATATTGCCTTTGTTTTTCACCAGGGAAGTAATTATTATGCAATATTGCTCCCCCCCCATAAATATCACTTTGTGAACAGCAAATTGGGCTTTACTGCTTTTCTCTCTCTCTCTCTTTTTTTTTTTTTTCTTTCCTTCCGGGCAAGGAATATACAATTAACATTTTTCAGTATTTGGACTCCATTTAAATATATAACATCCTTAAGATATAGGCTTTTGCTATCAGGACTACCTGTTTGAAGCTTTTTTTAAGGATTTCCTTTTAAATTGCTAGGTTTTATTGCTTTTTATTGTAAAACAATAAATTGCTGTGATTGTAAAACAAGCAAACAAATGGCAAATCAAGCATTTAATAGTATTATTAGTTAGAAAGTATTATACAGTTAGAAAGACCAAGCTGGTAAGAAGTATCTTTCTAACAAACAAGCTAATTCAGTTGTAAAAGTGGACAACTTTCAGGCACACTAACTTTCAACAGGTCTGGCACAGACAGATCAAATAAGCAGCTATGTATAAGCTGAGGACAATAACCTAAGCTTTGGGAAAGGAAAGTATTCAGCCTCTGCACAACAAAGACAGAGACAGGGGTTGGTATCTCCTTGACAACCAGGAGTGAGATGTCAGAGATGGAGAGGTATTTTTGTGAATACTTTTCTTTCACTAGTAACTGTGTGGTCTAACTTCTACAGATTGTCTGCAAGAATTTATTGTGGTACACAGCAATTTCACTGGTACAGCCTCTCTGTGTTAATTCACCTTTCTGAAAGAAAAGAATATACTAATGTAGGATCGTGAAAATCAGTAGGGGTATCCTGTCATACACAAATCCCCCCAGCCACTGCCATACGCAGCCAACTTACAAAGGACAGGTGCACACAAGGAGCAATTAAAAATCATATAACAGCTATGCTATCTATCTCAACCTTCAGAATTTGAAGCTTTAGAGGAGATTTGCAGAGCAGCTTCAATAGATGAGATGGAGAGTAAAATTCTATTAAATGTTAAAAACTATGGACATAATGTAGATGATGCTGAGACTGAAGATATCAAAAGACCACAACAGTTTTCCCGTTTCTCACCCACTGCTAAAAGTTCATTCTCTCACAAATGCAAAGTGCTTGTATATACCCCTGCTGAACCTGTCAACTTTTTGCTTGTTTGTATCCCATTATACCATGCTTTCACTAATTTTCTACCTTGAAGTGTAGAACAAATTAACATAACTCACAGGTAATTGTTCTGAACTTGGTCTTGGATTGGCTTGATTATTTCTCTGCCTGTCAGAACCAATGTGTGGCTCATCATGAGAATTTGTCCATTTTTCCAATCATAGCAATTGCTCAACTGAAGAAACAATTTCTTAATACAAATCTTACCTTGGTTATATTCTTAGATATATCCAAGCACACATTCAGTTTACTTAAACATTTGCAACTAAAATGTTAGTGGGGTCCTGCAGTTCAAAATACCCTCTTATGTAATTAATCATTTAGTTAATCCTTGAAAACGTAAAAGGAGGAAATTAGAGGGGTTTGCTTGATCATGAAGCAAAACTTTCCAAGAGACCAAAATTTTTGGCTTCTGTTTCCTGTCAGGGGCATAAGGAAAAACCACAAAAACTGAGTCTACATTAAAATGAAGAAGGCAGAAAATTTGAAACACTGGGGTGATGACTTCTGATAAATTAACTGAAATTATCTTAGAATTTTAATGTTTATGATTCATTATCTCTGATGTTCATAACTTTGTACTCAAAGCCTAGCAAAAATTTTGACTGTGAAGGACATATTTTGATACAGATCTAAATGCATCATAACAATATAAAATGATCGCTAAAAGTAAATAAGATTAATTCCCCTGTGTGGCAAACAATCCTTTTAAGAGGACTTCTATATTTCTGCCCTACTGAGGGTTACTGCATTTACTAACACAGATGCATCATGCCTAACTTTAATTCTGAGACCATTTGCTTCATGCTGTATTTAAAACTTAGGTTTCATTAACAGTGTATCTTTTACAACACTGGAAGACTCACTAATAGTGATGAACAAAGCCTGGAAAATCTGGAGGACTGAGACATTTCTAAGTAATTTTGGAATTTCCAGCAGACTGTCTGAGAGACAGAGCAGTAAAAGGCAAATTTTTAAAGGAATCTATATAGATTAGAAAAAGCTTGTATATAATAGATACATACACTGAAAATTATGAGCTATAAATATGCTAGTATTACTTTGAGAACACCTCACAAGGTTTGTGACTAGTTTGATGAAAAAAGTTGGCTCAATAATTAGCTTCAGTCAAAAGAATGTGAATTTTAGGAATTAATTCATATGCTAATAAAAAGGAAAATGCCATTTCACTGTTGCATACACTTAGATTATATCCAGTCTTGAATATTTGTGTGCTGTCCCTCTACCTCAGAAAGTGAAAAGTTACATGCAGGGTTATAAAAGCTGATTGAGGGAGTGAGATGGCACCTGTACAAGGAGATACTGAATAGACTGACACTTCATCTCAGTAGACAATTGACCTGGAGAAGGCATTATGGAGGTTTTAAGTGGTGGGATGAAAACAAATAGAGAATGATATTTTTTTTCTAACCACACAAGAACACACCAAATAGAATGATCAGACAGCATGTTGGAAACACATAAAAGACAGTTTTTCAAGCAGCAAGCAGTCAACAGCTGAAGTCCTTGCCAAGATTTTACAATCCAAAAGCATAAATAAGTTCATAAAAGATAAGATAAACACATGGAAAAAATACCCCTAGAATGTGCTATTAAACACAGATCCTCTGGCTGAGGCAGTCCCTAAGCTGCAAATTGCCAGAATTTTTCATTGCTCTGATGTTAAAAGGAGGTTTTCCCTAAGCAATGCTGACCCCATTCAGAGGCAGGATTCTGGGAAACACGGATCTTTAACCTGACCTAAGGCATCTATACCTGTGTACCTTACACTGTCCTGAAAAACTCCAGCTCAATTTGAAACCATGATTCCAGCAAGTACTTTGATATGCTGCCAAGCTCTAAACATTTTGCTTAAGTATTACCTTCCACGGTAATATTTCACCTTTTGTGCTGCATAGTATATTCTCTTTTTCATCTCTATTTTTGATTGAGCCACAGTTTACTCTAAAGCCGAGGTTATAGCTCTATTAACACATAGGTCAGTTTTATTTAAATGGCAACAATAAACCATGACAGGCAAATAGTGTGTTATAACTGGGTCCTTCTTCTCTGTAGGATATATACTTCAGTTGAAACCTATCAGTAAGTGTCATCATATCAAATAAGAAAGCATGACATCTAGCAGCCATCCTCATTAAATACAAAGAAAGACATCAAAAATAAGTGGACAGCTTCTCCACTGCAGGATTTAATAAAGTGAGTATTACTATTGAATGGGGGGTGGGGGGAAAGAAGCTGTCAGTTACTGTCTTTTCATATATATAAAAAGAACACCTCATATTTTGCAGAGGGAGACTATTTGAGTTACGAATTAAATACTCTCACTTAGGAGACAGTATTCCACCAACTTCTAGAACAAGATGACTGAAACAGATGTCCCAAAGTTCCGCTGGATCCTTTTTAGTTAATGGACGAAGACATCTGCCTTGATCTGCCTCAGTGCTGTGTTGCCTCGGGGTCACCACTACCTTTGCTCACCACTTAGACTTCCCTGTCCTGAGCTGAGAGACAACATGCAGCTTCAGTCCTTTCCCCTTCTTTTTCTTTTCTCCAAACCCTCTATCCTTGTTTCCAACAAACCAAGCTCAGCACTTTTTCCTAATTGTAGCCCAAGTGACACTTTTTGATACTCAAGAGTTTTTTAAATGCCAGGGCAAGTGGTACAACAGAAATTGTTCTGCATGGGGCCAAAAGCTCACTGTAGCGGCAGCGGCAGAAAGATAAGGTCTTTTTACTAAACCTGTTACACAGTGGTAGTGAATGTAGTAAGCTTTTGCTGTTATAGTGTTTAACATACTTACTTCCAGCTGAACTGAGTCAGAATGTGCCATTGGCCAGGTATTGTCCACTTTTGCCTGAGAGAGCGCATTTTGGTAGATGTCTCTTTCTCTCTCTCCAATCTGACAGAGGCTTATATCATTCACTGGGTCTTGGGACAATTGGTTGTGCTCAAATCAGTCAACATAGGCTGTGCTATGCAAGTAAAAATAAATAATTGAAGAGTCAAAGGGAGCTAAGTGCTGAGAACTGGAGTGCAAATCCCTGAGTGTGTCACTTCTGAAATGGCACACAGGCTTTTGGGAGGTATGGGTACTTTTCACAGTTTGTCCGGTGTATGAATTATTTGAGCCGTTTAGCTTAAGATTTCACTGGAGACCATTACAAATCCAGTTGCAGTATTTAGGATATATTTTTTTATGTGGAGGAAGAGAAGCTATCACAAGAAATCACAATACCAAAGGATCACATTGTCAAAGAGAAAAGAGGAAAAAATCTAGCTTTCCACCTTCTGTTCAGTGGCAATGACAGTCTTCTTTTAAACACCAGCTAAGACTTCTACCAAGGCCTAGGTAAACAAATAAAAGAGAAAATGAAGGTATTTAAATGTCTAACAGAAAAAAAAAGTGGTTTTCATCAATGCAAATCAAATAATCGAAATGAGCATACTAAAACATCAGAGTATCTCTCAAGATTACCTTTACTTCCAGAGCAGTAAATTTACTTCTCTAGATTATAGGAAACACATGTCATAGTTTGAACTAATATTTGTGTTTTGCAAATGCAACAGGTTAGTGAAAGCCACATAGCCACTTAACATGGCTATGGTTATGAGCAATAAGTCATTAAAGCAGGAGTAGCCAAGGGATCGTTATTGTCTGTCCACAGTCTGTGAAGAAAAAGAATCCAGATAATTTCTGAAGACTGTTTGCAGAGCTAGTGTATAAAGCTAAACAGATGGACAGTGATCCTTTATTTCCCTAAAAAACTTTGGCAAGGCCAGGGGGGCAAGTTTATTAGAAGCGCTGGTAAGCACTGGGGAAATGCACAGAGACACACACAGAGCTAGGGCTGATAAGAGGTGTGAAGACCTTCCTTTAGCACTTCATAATTCCTTACACCTTTTTAACTACTGACAACCAAGTTGAGGCTGTGACGGTTCTTTGAGCTCTGACACAAAAATTACCTTATCGATGATAAAAATTCAGCACACATTTAAAAAAAAAAAGGAAAGAAAAAAAAAAAACAATGGCCTGTGGGCTCTTTTCTCATGAAATTAAATTCTGGGGAAAAATGATGCAGGATTGACTCTAGCTCTTTCTGTTATTGTTTTTAGATGATGAAAAAACGACCCTCAAATTCAGCATAAGGTATTATAGAGAGGATTCTGATCCTTCTGCCTCAGAGAATACAGTAAAAAGAATCTCAAGGAATCAGCGCTTTTGGAAAGAGCAAGCTCACGTTGCATGTTTGGGAGCAAAAAAGCAGCAGCATTGAGACTTTCTTCTGCTGTAAGCAGAAGCTCTGTCATGCAGCAACAGTCCCAGGCAAAGATCTACAAGTAACTAACATGTTTTGCTGGTGCATAAAGATGAAGAAGAGCATTGCATTAACCAGGTACTTTTCTCTGAAGTTCATCCCCTTCTTTCATAAGGAAGAGCTGCCAATCGTGCTGCCATCTGCTGGTTCGTATTTAATGCAGCTGCCTTGGCTTAAACTTCATTTTCTTAAAGTGGCTTTTATTCAAAAGCGAGCATCACTCATTGGGCACCTATTTGCAAACTGATTCAAGCAAGGAATTCAAGCATTAGATGTTAAAGAATGGATGCTTTTGCAAGTAACAGTTGACTGATTTCTTGACAGTTCATTTTGGCATCTATATAGAGGGCATGCTGTGATATCATTTCTCTAATTTCATGAATGCGTATTTGAAAGTGAAGGCTGAAGGAAAATGCTGAAGAAGCAATTTAACACTTTATTGAGATAACTGTATTGGTAACACTACTATACTAATTGTTTCTAAGTTACCTAGAGTAATGAGGAAAGTGAGGATAACAAGGATTAAGCAAATAATGGATAAAACAATATATAAATTAACCTATAAAAGCATACAATGAGTATAGGGACATAAACCACAAAAAGCATATGCCACCAATGGTCTACTGTAATCAAGTACAGCCTGAGTCTGTAAGGTCACAGAGTACAGTGCAGTTTATACTGTGGGGATATATCAACCTGGTCTGCAGTCAGACTTCTATAAAATGGTTTTGCAACTATCATGCAGACCATGGACAACTGAACATGAACAGTATGATTAAAAAAAGGAATTTTTCACTCAGGTTGTACATATTTATTACTCCAGTGATATTCTTATAAAGTTGTCTAAATGGTTTTGGTAATGAAAAAATGTATGGATTAAAAATATTTAGCTCTGTCTTTGCAATTGAAATAGAAAATCAATAGCTTTTATACTCTATCAGTCTGATTTTCATAAGACCTCTTCTCATTATTCTGATAGGCACTTATACAGGGCTTGATTTAAGTCTGAGTAGAATTAGTCTGCTATAAACTGTTGGAGGAAAAGAAAATTCTGTAAATCAGGCTATACCTGATTTATCCTGAACAGGCAAAGGTGCAAAAGAAACTACTGGTTGGATGTGAAACTTTCCTTTGAAAACATTTACATTTTACAAGTGCATACTGCTCAAGCAGTTTGCTCACACAAGACAAAGCTCTAATACTTTGAATGTTACTATGAAATCAACACTAATCACTCACTATTTTGCTGGAATAGTTGAGAAACAACACTCTTCAAGTTTATCAGGATAGTTTCATCCAAAAGTGAAACAGCCTATTGCTATTGCTGCATCATTTATGAAAGCTAACTATAACAAGGTAGCCTATAATTACCATATGCTGTTCAAGTCTGAGATTTTAAAAAAGTGTTACTTTGCAACTTTTTTTTCTTTCTGTTTTCTTATAAAGCTGTGAACATCAGCATGCATCTATCTACCAACCACATTCATTGAGTAAATACAGCAGAAGATAATTTTCTGTGTGAAGCTGTGGCAAATTAATGCACAAGGCTTTGATTCTCGTTATGCTCTTTTGACTACTTCTGCATCTTTGGTTTACGTTAGTACTAACCTCCCATGTCTTTCTAATATATTTCATGTTGACACAGAATGGCAATCTGTACAAATTGCAGTTTCAGTTGACTGGTTGCAAAATGTTTGTCAATGAAGTAAATCTATAACTACTGAAATAATACAACTCCAACAGCATGCAAAATAACACACTTTCCCTGTTGTTTTTAAAGACTTAAATATTTTTACCTATGAACATATACAAACAAGTTCCAAAGGACTAGAAAGTGTTTGTGGTTTTTTTGTATTATCATTTTATGCAGGAAATATTGTCACTCTGAATAATATTTCCTTTTCCACTTACAGAAAAATTGCTGTTCAGGTACAAAACTGAGTATAACACTAATGAAGAGGTAACTATGTCAACAGCAATTTCTGTACAGCAATTTCAATGGAACCTGAGAATAAATTTACAGAGATACTTCTGTAAATGGTAGAGCACAAATTAAGCTTTTTGAACAATTTTTTTTACTTCAGTCAAAGTAGATAATATCAGAGTTTAAATTTGTATTTTTAATTTACTCTGAACTTAGACCTATATTCTAAGTGAAGGCATATTCTGACATGTCATTGCCTATTGTGAAGATTTGTCTTTGATTTTTATTTGCTTTTAAGACTTCTATTTACCCTCTCTTTCCATAAGGCTCACTACCTTTCTCCTTGCCTTCCCTGTACCTCTTTTTCTCTTAAATTCAATGAAACAATTATAAATATAAATAGAAAAAGCGACAAAGAGCATTTCTTCAGGAAGAACTGGTTAAATAGAGTGAGCCACCTGGCAAGTAGGGGTTTGTTTTGCTATTAACTGTGGTTAAAAGTCCTGGTATGAAAGGAAATATTCTATAGGAGTTCAGTAACTATGTCTTTGAAACACGCAGGCTGACATTTCATATTAGAGGCTGTGATCCAGTGCACTGAGGTAGTTGATTAACCAATGTGGAGTAACTGCCTGAGACCTTTATGCCACTAGGACCAAATAACATTTTCTTTGATATTGCAGAAGAAAGTATTGCCCCCATGGCAGCTTTTCTTGTATTCTCTTGTCAGCTCAGTGCATAGCTCTTGTTCTAATTCTCTTTTGAGTAGGAGTTGCCCTAATGTAATTTGTGTAAGGCACCACCTTGATTTTCCAAGACATTGGACCTTGTGGAAAATTCTGCACATCTAAGTACCAAACATCACCATTGCCAGTGGCTCACCAATGTCTGTGCAATGCGGTTTCTAGTGTTAGCTGCAGTCAGTATAACAAATCATCAGGACTAGGGACACTGAACCAGTCACCATTGTCCATGTCCCATACTCTCTGGTATAAAAGGAATTAGGGTAATTATAAGGAAAAGGCTATTTAAGAGTTTGTATCCTGAGTCCAGCTTTAGGCTGGGAACACAACGTTAACTGAAGCTTTTCTTCATGAACACTTTATTTCTGCAGGTACTGAGGCAGCTTGCCCAGGAGGCATATAGTAAATATTGGGCAAAATAGTTGTGGTGCTCATGAGGATACAAGAAATGAGTATTACAGACCAACAGCTGAAAAACTGGGACATGGCCTGGCAAGAGAGCTGTTCATTATGTGACTGGCTATTGGCTGCCTCCAGTCTTGGTCCATCTGTTCTTTCTCCATCCTCTCATGAGCCCTGCAGCTCCCACTGTCTTCAATGGCAGTTGGTTATGGACTACATGATGGCAATGCAGTTTTAAAGAGACTGTGTAACACTGATGAGATCCATTAAAAGTACATTGCAGTAGTGATACCTCTCTAAAAGAGAAAAGAAATCAGATGGCCTCTCTTTGTAGTGGTCTGCACGCCTTCCAGTTATATGCAGACACACTATATGTTTTTATTTATTATATCCCCATTGAAAAAACAGAAGATCTATGAGTAATTCAGAGAGTCAGCCTCTGGTGTTCAGCTGCTGATCATTTCAGATAGATCATGGCATTTTCTATATTCAGCAATGAAAAACAAGGCTGTTAGAAAGACATCAAAAATTTCCAGCATCTTCCTTTTTGTCGTTGCTTTCATTAAATAAAGCAAAAAGTTACCGTTATGATCAAGGACTCTATTTTTCCTGAGGACTGAAATGTGTTACAAAGTCTATTTTTTCAGATCTTATTCAGACTGAGGAAGGCCAAAAAACCCCAGAAAATAAAAACCCCTAATGCACTCAATTCATGTTCCTTGACAAATTTCTGCAGGTAAAATTAAGTTACTGCTCTTCTGATTCTTTTTAGGCTTATAGTAGGAAATGTAAATGAAAATAGAAAATGGAAGACAAGTGCCTTTGAACATGTCTAATCAGATGTTTAAATTTATGTCTGTTCACCATTTTTTATGTTTATGAAGGCTTTCTGTGCATCATTTATTTCACAAACATGCATTTAAAGACAGAATTTGTTTGAGATCAGTTATTCATTATTAAAAGCTATTACCTTCAAATCTTGTCTCACTAGTAATATTTAGGCATTTTCTCAGTATGGTCTTCTTAGCCCTTCTTTATAAAGGCCTTTATAAAAGCCTTTATAAAAGCCTTTATAAAGAAGTGCTAAACTGTGATGGAGTTGGTTTTCAGCCTATACTGAAAATGAGAGTGAGTACTAGGCACAAGATACTTGTGATTGGGGTCATCGCTATAATTATTTTATCAACATAATTAAGTCTCAATCAATTGTAGTCACTAAGCTTGGTAGTAAACACTGCAGTACAAATAACTGCTGAAAGTAATTTAGATAATGGTTCTTGCTAAATTTTACTTCCACCATCAACTACTCTAACAAAAGGATATTTTCCTGAGAGGGCTTGCTTTGAAAACTATTTTATTCTTTCTGCTCTTCAAATACAGTAAAATTAAACCTTACTTATAGCTAGTCAAATTTCTAGAGCACTTGTAAGACAGTTATTGTTTGTGTTTACCCTAAAAGTCCATACAAAGGCAAGCATACTTAGAGCACAAAAATGAAAATAATTAACTTCTCCAGCCCACATTTTTTCCAAGTGTTTGTTTCAGAGGCTGCCACTCAAACACCTATCTTTTCAATCCTTCTCTCATATGCCTGCATGAAGCTGATCAGAAGGTTGAAATTCAGCCTTCAAGAATGTCTCACAACAGGAAGAATTTAGCATTTGATCTTTTCGTCTGTTCCATGCTGTGAGGAAAATGTTTCATTTTACAAAGTAAAAAGGTATTTAAATGGTGAAAATCTGTATTTAATCTCAGAGGGAAAAAAACCCCAAACACCAAACAAAACAAACAAAAAACCCAAACAACTTTGAAATTTAGCTAGGAAAGAGAAAGGATTTATAGGGTTTTTTAACAGTCCTTTCCCACACTCTCTGTTTTTATAAGATTATTTTCACTAAATAAATAATCATATCATAGCAGATTGGACTAATAGATGGAAGATCTTTGACGTTTCTTTATGGAAACATCACTTTTTCACTTTCAAAGTTACATTTTCAAAACTTTGTATGCATACTTGTATACATTTAGGATATGTATGTCTAAATAAGGTGAAAGATCATTGATAAATATCATTATAACTTTCACTACTTTTGTATTTTTAGTTATATTTTATATTCTTCCTATCAAACATGAAACAAAGTTGTTCTGTTTTGCTTTTTAGAGAAATTAGTTCATGGTTCCATTTCATTCAATGTCAACCTAACAGGGGAGGAGGGGAGTCTGTTCTGCCCCAGTGATAATATGATGACTTACAGAGCTAGTGTTTTCTTTCCAAAATCGTGTTTCGTTTGACTGGAAAAAGAGATGTTTTATTTGGTGCTATTACCGTTATGCTTCTGCATTGTGACTCAACACCTGAAAGCAAAAAGTATATCCTTGTATGTTAGTTAGGCAATATTATCACATACACCAATATTTTAATTATTAAATCGAATGTGGTTGTAGACAGATCAAAACCAATAGATGTGGCAGGACAGCAATCTTAACACTATAGAAACAGTTGGGGTTGAAGTATATGTCTGGGCTCAAGTGTCTCGTTTTCTTTTTGTACCTTTGACTTTCCTCTGCAGCTGAGTTTCTTCTACATCAGAGCCAAAGGTATGCGTTGAAGAAAGTCAAAGTTGTATTCTGCGATGGAAAACAAAAAATGTTTTCTGTTTTAGGAGAATATTAAGCTGCTCAGCCAATAACAGATTTTTTGCCACTTGCAAGAAACAAAAGCTTTTTATTGACTAGAACTCTTCAGAATGGAACATGAGCAGAAGTGTGTGTGAAAGGAGACTCTCCATTGTGGAGAGCAAGGCAGAAATTAACAGAAAAGTAATCTGCTTCTTTATAATTCTATTTCACTGTATTTGATTAATTAGAAGAACCCTCCTCCCTTTCTTCTCCCAAATTGTTATGTCAAGGGAATGTGATATTAATTGAAAATTCTTCTTTCCCCTCAGGTATCCAAATGGTCATATGGCAGGATTAATCCTTCCTGTTAATTTGATTACTAATAAAGTTACAGTTTTTATTTATTGCTCAGTTTAATAGTTTCCCTCATCTGCTATTTGACAGCACCTGACTACACTGAGATGGGAATCACAAATATTAAAGGCTGATGGATTTGTGCCAATTTATGTCAAAGTAAAATTGATCCTGTGCACAAGCACTGCCCCATTTTTGCTGGAAATCCTATTACTCTATGTCAATAGTAGAAAGTAGGACACATGTTCTAGGCTCATAAAAAAATTATTGAAAATAATGCTGAAAATCAACCCAAATGGAGCTCAGTACAGAAATAATTTACCCTACCAATTTTTTCATGATCTTAAAGAACAAGTTAGAAGCCTACTTAATCAGTTCATACTCTGAATAACCTTTTCCTTAGTGCTAATTGTAAAGAAACTCGTCTCTGCTGAAAGAAGAAAATTAGGCCTACCTCCATATCTATAGAGATATACAGACACAGAAGCATACATAAGTATATATGCATATGCACACATACCAAAATTATATGTACTTAATTCCACAAAGACAAAATATCTTTATTTTTCACTTTCTACATCTGGGGTAGCCTATAAATGATGGGAAAATGCTATTTCAGTTAATAATAGATGTTCCTTTTGAATGTGATGTTGCTTTCAAATTCAAAACTAAATTTGACTTTGCCAAAAGGCAAATGAAGTAATATAGTATGCCAGCTTTCTCACTATTCACACAGTGTAAACATATATAAAAGATGTTGGTAACACTAACATTAAAAAAATATACAAAAATAAAGACCAAACTGATTTTCTTATTTACATTTACTCAAAAGTAGAAAATTCATTGATCTTGGATGAATACAGTTCATAGTAAATAACCTCTGTGCAAGGAATTTTCATTTTGAATAACTTATTTAAATGGGACTCAAAATCAAAGATCAAAAGAAAATAATTTACCACTGACTTAGGTCTAGATCATCAGAAAAGGCAGCAATAACACAGATGGAATACTTTTTACGTTTGTCTTTTGCATTTCAGAAAACCAAGAGCTTCTATATACAATGTTCATGCATGTTTTCCAAATAGCTACTTATCTCTTTCCTCTCCCACAAAAAAAAAAAAGAAGGAGGGAGGAAGGAAGAACATAGTTAGCTTTCTACATAGAAGAAAATGTAAGACTGAACAGGAATTGTACTGGACACTCTGGATATATTATTAGTATACTAATCTTAAATAATAGCTTCTTAATTACATTTTGGTTGAATTAATGTAATAATTATTTCAGGGGAAAATCTGTTTTACTCTGTAAAGATCAACTTCCTATTCTTAAAATTATTATGCAGCTACCTATAATTTTGGAAGTAATTATACTAAGCTTTAGAAAGTGTTATCCTGAGCAAGTATTATACAAAACCAGTTGTGTTGTCAGAGGGATTTAATCCAAAACACTCATTCAGGAAACATGCAACTTTGGGGTACGGCGGGTACTGAACTAGCCTTTGGGGTTCTTTCCATTTCTTCAGAGCCAAAGTCAATTCTATAGAGAAACAACATGTCTGTGTGTAGGTAAAATAGGAAAAACACTGATTCTCTATCCTGAAATTGGAGGAAGCCAAAATAATTCTTTGAATTTGCCATGAAAAGAAATGAAATTTTAAAGAAAAAAAGTTCTAAATTTAAAATTCCATCTCTCTGTAAATCCTTGAATTTTGAGCCTTATGATAGATGATATAGCCAAAGCCCCTACTTTTTACCTCTATTTCCAATGAATTTAATCATTACTAATATGCAAAAACTAAAATGTAAAATATATAGGTATTTTTAACTAACTTATAAATCTTAATTTTATAGAGAAAATTATTTTCTTTCAGTCACATGGTGGGTGACTTTTTAATTCCCTAGTATCCTTTTATTATAATTTATCTGCATCATCCTTTCATTAAGACATTATGTCTGTGTCTTATGAAGAAAGAAAAAAAAATGCTTTCACTAGATTATTCAGTTTTTATTTAGCTTACAAAATATCTTCTAACTGCTGAAGTAGGTTTGAAAATACAAAATGCTATGCTCACAGGAAAAGGTTCAAAAGCAGGCTTTCCATTCAATTGTATGTGCTCGATGGAGGAGTACAAGTTTCCTATCTGCATATTCTAGCTCAATAACTGACAAGAAGCAGTTTGTCATCTTTTCAAGGCAGTACATCTAATCATAGTCATCTGCAACTTAGAGGTTGATTCCTTTAATTTCGCTGCAAATTTGTCTGTGTGGGGTTTTTCTGTAAAATATATAAATACTACAAAGAATTAGAAATGAAGTCTCATTGGCTCAGATGCAGTAGGAAAGGTAGAAGAACCTGACATGGCATGTTGGATGCTTATCTTTGACATTGAGCTGACAGAAAAGTATTGAAATGTTCTGCTGGCACACATGAAGGAACAGAGAGATCTGTTTGGACAAGCAAGTACTTTTAAAAATCTGACAATATCATTAATTACATGCCATCATTTTGAAAACACAGCCTGTGTATCAACCACTCTTCCTGGCACCTCAGGGAACATTTGTTCATCGCATGCTATAAAAGCATGAAATAAAACAGTAAATAACTGTATACAAAAGGATCCTTCCAATATCAGGGGTAAATGAATTTGGATGTTGGGAAATACTTTTGAACTCATCTTTATTTAACTGTGGATATGCTGAGAGTTATTTGTGTTGGTAAGTGGTAACAAGTGTTTAAGAGAGCTATATTGATAATTCAGACTAAACCTGACATAACTGTGCATAACATTCAAATTGGGCAGCAAATGAACACAAAAAGAAAGTCTGGGTAGCAAGTAATGCTGATGAAAAACAAACCAGACTATGAGTCCCGTAATAAAAGGTAGGCTACACCTCCACAAATTTCAGTGTTTTCTATAGAATATAACAAATGCATCATGAGAAGGCAAAAATAAAATATTCCAGATGGCTGAATATATTTAATGATTGCTTTCACACTTGGAACATTACATAGCACTTTTCTTTTGCACCGTTTTGGAAATTAAAGTGGGAAACACACAAAACCAAATGAGTTTACTTGACACCAGAAGTTGAATACAGGCTTCTTTTAGAGCAGTTTCATGAAATTTTGTGATGGTCAAGTTTTTGTTTGTCAATGGCTCCCACATTTTTCAGCTCTTCTCTGTTGTTCCCTCCAGAGGAGGGTTTGCATGTCTCAAATGCAAAACCCAGCCTGCATGTATCCTGTACTCTAGTGGGGAGAACCACAGCAGTGTTCCTCTACTTTTTTTAATTAGAATTTAATCTTTTCCATGAGAATTAAATAATTTCAAAGGAAATTATCCCCTGCCTATAATATTCTAGTTCCCACAAGTCTAGAGACCCTTTTAGTTTATCTTGATAACTGATTAATTTAACCTACAAAGCTGAAAGTGGTAACTAGTACCGTTACATATGCAATGCTCAAAGATAAATAGGAGCTTTCTGTCCAATATTAGAAGCAAATCAGTTCCAAGATAAATGGAAACAAATATTTAAATGAGGTAGATTAATCATTACAAATATGTGATATAAAATATCCTTATTATATGGACACAGTTATGTGTATGTATAATATACAGTTACATACAATTTCAATTCATTTATATCAAATGTTTCGCATTATCTGGCTACCCATAAGCTTAGGATTTACAGTATTTTTGATTTATTTGCACATTTACAGATGGATGTACAAGATGTAAGCCCAAAAGGAAGCCTGGTCTGTGTTGTTAGATTTGGATAGGTTGGAAAATAGAATAGGATAGAATAGAATAGAATAGAATAGAATAGAATAGAATAGAATAGAATAGAATAGAATAGAATAGAATAGAATATTTTCAGTTGGAAGGGATCTGTAATGATCATCTAGTCCAACTGCCACTTCAGGGCTGACCGAAAGTTAAAACATGTTATTAAGGGCATAGACCAATTGCCTCTTAAACACTGGCAGGCTTGGGCCATTGACCACATCTCTAGGAAGCCTGTTCCAGTGTTTGACCATCCTCTAGTAAAGAAATGCTTTTTAATGTCCAGGGAGAGGACTCCTATGGTGGGTATTGCAGACAATAACAAGGTTACAGCTGGTGTGGTCTCCGTCTACAATAGCTAGCTTCTACAATGAACTCTCTGAATTTCTCCCAGATAGAATAATAAAAAAAAAGGATATTTTTTAATTTGGTTATTTAAAAAAAAAATTCTGTCTTTATGCAAATTAGAAATTAAGAATTTTTTTATTTCCTCCCCCCCTCCCCATTTGCCAAGGGAGTTCGTCATGAAAGAAATGAAATGAATTCATATGTTTGGTTTAGTCACAAGAAGTAGAATAAATACATACATACAATTAATTTGACTTTTTTAAATAGGAGAAGAATTGTGCTAGAGTGTTTAATTTTCCTGACTAGGAAAAGCTGTTCATTTGACTAGATGTGACCTAGTAGTTCAGAAGATGCTACAACAGTGATCCTTCCCCATAACTGACCTCATTAGTATCTCTGACTAAATTTCTTTTAACAATTTATTATTACAAGGCTGCTGTATGATAGGCTTTGTTGACCCCAGCTTGTGACTTCAGTTAAAAACATTTTTTTTAATAATTATTCTCTGAGTTTTCAATTATAAACTATGCCTAGAAAACCTGAAATGAAATCTAGTAAAAATAGGCAACTGCTTGTTATATTAAGGGACATTTACAAACAAGGTCATGAAATGAGATGCACAGGAATACAACAGGATTGCTGTGAATCTATATTGGTCACTGAGATTTTATTGGGACTTTATATAAATGTATGTATTTATATGAACCTGTCTATCTATGGAGGCTGTAAGCCTTCCTCTTTTTCACTAAAAATACACAAGCATTTTTAGCTGATTTCAGTGCTGCTGGGGAGAAGTTTATATGAACCAAGCAGTAACTTTTTTCCTACACTGCTCTCAGCACAGCTGCTTATATGACATTTCATAATGTCACAGGAGTCAATGGTTCTTTTTTAAAAATGATAATCAGGATGACTTCTAATCTCAGCTCTTTGCGTACTTTCATCCATTTACATTATTTCTATCTGCTGTTATAGTCCATTCTCCATTCTAAGGCAGTATGGTGATATTTCTCAGTAATGTTGCAAGAGCAGTAGTAAAGAGATTGCACTGTAGTTTAATTTTGGCTTCCTGCTGCTCATCTTGCATTCTTTACACACACAAATCTTCTGCTAAAGTCGGGAGAAGTTTGAATGCCTGAAGTATGGAAAGTAGACCTTTTTTCTGAGTGGTGCTTGACCACTGAGTGACAGCTCTAGCATGCTGGATGCAGTTTCCTCATTAGCAGTTTGTGATTGTAGTTTTACATTTACAGATATTTTGTATGGGTGGTTCTTCTCCTGATTGAATTGTGTACACTGAGACACATTGGACAGTTCAGGAATGAACAAAGGGAAACAATCATTTCATATGCTCCACGTTTTTCATAATGAAGGTACTGGAGATTATATGGAGATTACTCCTAAGAAAAGTCTCCTATAAATACCTGGAGCAAGACAGTAACACTGTACATTAAGCTGCTGAGCAATCTGTGGAATCAGGTCTTCGAAGTAAAAAAAAAGTCCAGACCTTCAATAAATTTATCCCATTCATATTAATAACTAACAGCAATAAAAATTAATGTTCTTGCACTTTCTCACCTTCTGCATTGCAATGAACCATTTGCATAAGTAAAAATTCTCTGAGGTCTGGGAATGACTTTCTTTAAATATCTAATTTTCTAATATTTTTAAAGTTAACCTACAATTTTCAGTACTTATGTAAAGCAAAAATAAAAATGAGAAATGTAAAATTGTAACTGGATTATGTAACTGCAGTGCCTTTATGAAAAAAAAAAACAACCCTACCATAGTATCAAATTATGAATTTAAACTCTTAACTATTAGGTAACACCAATATTGAAGTTAAGGAAAATAGGCAGGAAAGAATAAAAATAAAAGAAAACTGGAAAGAGGGAAATCCAATTCACATAGCCAATTCCTGCAATGGAAGGTGATCCTCAAAATAGAGCCATAGGGCTCTGTCTTGTGGACTGGTTTTACTGCTTCATCCTTCAAAATCCCTCTTTTTCACTACATCTGCTCTTATAACCAAGACACTGTTAAACTTCTGGGGATGGGTGACAGGATTTTATGCTTAGATCTACAGCCCATTTCCATCCAGACAGTGCCTCCCTAGCTTTCTGCTCCCTAGAGAGGCCCCTTTTAGAAAGAACTAGTCAACAACATTTGTTCCTGGAGCACCCCTCTGATGAGGAGAGCCTGAGAGAGCTGTGACTGTTCAGAGAAGGCTCAGAGAGGACCTCATCAACGTATATAGACACCTGAAGTTTCTTAGGTGCAAATAAGATGGAGCCAGGTTCTTTTCAGTGGTGCCCAGTGACAGGACGAGAGGCAACAGGCACAAACTGAAACACAGGAGGTTCCCTCTGAACATCAGGAAACAGAAACACAGAAAGAAAAGCTGTACTGTAAATACAACAAACATATGAATAGAGTAGAAAGCTCTACATGGATTATGCAAAAACTAACAATGGTAAAGTATCAAGATGTAACAACAATTCAAGTTTTAAGAAAAGTTTAGAGACAATGCAGCACACTATTGCTGTCTATAAATATAGCAGGAGGAAAAGGACCTACTTTTCCTGAAGCGTGAAGAACGACTTAAGTGAAGAACTAAAGTGGAATGGAAACTGATGGGTATAAAGTGGCCACAGACAAAGATTTTCTGGCGATCACAAAGTGTTAACTATTTTTAAAATAATTTTTTACAAACTGATCATATGAAATTTCTATTCATAATAGCAAATGTAAGTTGGTTCACAAGTTCCTTCTAAAGTCATATTCCTCCACAATTTGTTGACTAACAAAACCAGGATGAAATTGCAGAAACCAGCACAGTATACTCAGGTTATACTTTTTTCATTTTCTTAAGGAAGGATTTAGTATAGCACAATTTAGTTATGGACTTGCTTGTCTCAGACATCACTGAAATGTCACAAGGATCTTTGAAAAGAAGTCTAAAGCACTAAAAAGGTCACTTTTTAATGGAGTATACTGCCTGGAGAGGCAGGAAAAAGATTTCAAGAAGGAAGAGTTTTGAGAAGGCACTGTTGGGTTAGTCCAGGAACAGATAACTAAGATGCTAAGCGTATCTGGGGTACAGCTATGCTTTTAATAAATAGGTATCTAAATTTTGCAGGACTACAGTATTTAATCTTACAATCCAGAATGCAGATCTTAGATTTTTTCCATCTAAATAGACCCCACGCTGCTATCAGTTAATTGAACTACTACCCAAGCAGGGACAATAAATGGAATGATCATTGCTCTAGTCCAAGTTGATAAGCCTTGTTGTTTAAGGGAATGTTAAACAAAAAATACAGAAAGAATAGGCTGCAACATTTATAGATCAAGATATACAAAAAATTGATTTGAAATAATGTTATTTTTCTTTGACAATATGTCTGGAGATTTTTTTTTTTTAAAGTAATTCATTAGATTTACTGCCTTAAAAAAAAAAACCTCAAGTACTTCCCAAAATATTGTCAAAGACAGAGCAAAAATTTAAGAAAATAGATGTCTAACTAACTGGCTAACATTCTTTTGTTTCTGGTGGAAATTTCATAAATAATATATGACTATGATAGCAGAAAGAATTGGAGTAATGATTTCTGTTGAGTTTTATGTTGATTATTGGAAGGTATGTAGGCCTGAGTTTTTAAGTCTTTGTTTTGTTTTGCTTATCATTTTGCTGGTATAAATTTTAAGTCAATAATGTTGTGTGTTAAGTTGTGTGTTAAGTCAGTAATTTTAACTGTGAAGTGTAATCTATATCTAAAATCATCAGGTGATATTCTATAGCTTGCTAATATCTTAAATTAATCATTGCACAGCTATACTGCTATAACATATAATTTTATGGAAATAAATGATGGTATGGTTTCTGCTGTATGCTGCACTGAAGGCCATCTCCTTTGCAGAGGTGGTATATCACAGTAAGCTGAAATATGCTATTAATGCATATTTCACTTAGTTGTACATTTTCACTTAGTTGTGAACAGCATATTCTAACTTAGTTGTAAATTCAAGGTCTGTGAAGGCCAGTGTCATAACAAATTCCTTTTAGGTTTGAGTCCAGACTTTTTGAGCAGGTATTGTTCAAATGATTTTGAATGAGCATCCTGTTATAATTCAGTACATGGATATGTTGAGATAAATGTCTTCACAGCAGGAAATATGAGTTGGAAATTATTCCACACAAGATTGTTCAGCTACAGTCTATAATGTACACTCCAAGAGACTAGTGTTTGAGAGGTAAAAAAAAAAAAAAAGAAAAAAGAAAAAGAGAATTAGTTTGACACAATTGGATTAAATTGTGACAAAGTATCCGAAAACTAGTTGACTTCACGAATAATAAGAATTGATCATCTCCTTCCTATGTGGTGTTACTTTTTCCCATATCTTATTAATAAAACCCAAAATACATTGATGGAATCTGTAAATTTCTGGGAAAAAGCTAAAATTACATCATTCTTCCTGAAAAAGAAGTTTGCACAAGTCAATAATCATATTACTAGTTAACACCCAATGAATCTGCCCATTGCTTCATTCATCAGCAACACATACCCTCTTTTGAAATTGCATAGCAAAAAAATGTTCTGTTTAATTCCTTAAAACCTCCTTGAATCTCAGCTGTAAGATTTAAATCATTTCTTTAATTTCAAAATTGTCTACAAAAACCAACTCAGGCTGGAAACTTGCTCATCATTTTCAACAGCAATTCCTTACACAATATTAGATTTTTTTAGTTGATGCCTGGTATTCTTCCTCTTCAGAACTCACTTTTTATGCTTTAGTGAAAAGATTTTCGATGCTTATTTTGAATCATTCTTCACATACTTTAGCCACTGAACGTAATAACTATTCAGAATTTGATCAGGTTATCCAATGTGAAAGCAACTTTAAATAGATAGATTTAAAGTTGATTGACTTAAAAGAAGTCAAGACAGAAACTAAGAAAATATTCTTAAAGTGAATCTTATAGCAGTCATTTTGATCAAGGACTGTGTGTCTACATGGTGAATAGTGAATATTGCTGGCCAAGTGGTTAAGGGGCTTCCTTGTTCTGTGTCACCACTAAGAAAGGAAATTATCTATGGAATTAACAATCAAGAAAGAAAAAAAAGACTTTGAGAGAGAATTAAATATCTTCAGAGCATATTTTAAATCTTACATAGTAACTATCTATTGCAGTTGACTAGCAGTTGCAATCACTTTTTTTTTTTTTTTTAAAACACTAAAAGCCAATATGTTGAACTAATCATTTCCTGGAGACATTCTGTTTTGTCTCATACCATTACTTGGTTCCCTGCTCAACGTTCAGCTTCTCCTACTGAGTCACTAATTGCCCAAGGTGTAGACAGTCTTATACAGAGATAAATTAGTTTGACTTATTTTTCCACTCGATTTTATTTTTCTTCTTTGGTGTTATAAGGTAGCAAATGAAACTATCTTTTACAAACCTAAAAGGTCAATCTCCAATGTTTACTTATAAGTCATATTTCATACTTATGCTGCCTAGTAAATTAAATTCTTTAATTTCAAGAGATTATGTTACTGGATAAGACAGAGATTGAAGATCTATTTGTGAACAATTTGTAAGCAATAACATTACACAAACAATATTTAGAAACCATTCATAAAGTTGTACCAACTAAGCAATGTTCTGTGTACTCTAACCTCATTTTCTCATCTAAAAATTGATTAAATAAGCAGACTGTCAGTTACATTCTGGGAACCCAACATTATAAGGACACCTGCCCCTTTCTGCTTATTAACATTGAACTTCTCAAAAGCAAGAAAAGAGTGGTATTTAAGCTTATGTATAACATTAAGCATTTTAAGTATTCTCACTTGTTCCTTTGGGTTTCTTTCATTATGTGCAAATAGTATTTTTTCCCAGAGAGATCTGAAGAAAGAAAAGTATTCATACAAATGCCTGTTTGCATAGACACCATGCATTGGAGGAAAGTCACAGGATTTCAAATTCTAACATCTACAGTAAGGTTTAATGCCAAAATAGGTCCATTCAAGCTTTAGTCAAGCAGAAAGTTCTCAGTTGTGCACAGCAACATTTTTCTTTTTTTGGTCAGGTGTAAAACACTACCAGTTGAAGTCAATGGATTCAGAAAATCCTTTAAATAAGGATAAGGAAATATTTAAAGTCTTTTAATATCTATAGGCATTATTCCCTAATGTCTCATGTAAGATTGCATGCAAGATCTTAAATACTGGTTTTAAAAACACGGATGTCTTTTGAATAACAAATAGACTTATGCCAGCCCATTTTTTATTCAAATTGGTGGTATTATAATCAAAGACTAGAAAACAAACCAAAAAACTTTCAGTCGTTATAAAACAGAAATTATGCTCTACACCACTGAAAGTGTATAAAACTAATATACATTATTAAAAACCCAAGACCTGATTGCAGAAAATTCCAACATACAACTGGGGGTGACTAGTACTAGTTTCTGAAGGCTTTCAGTTCATCGAATCATAGAATCATAGAATAGCTCAGGTTGGAAGGGACCTCAAAAATCATCTAGTCCAACATTTCATGGGAAAGGGACCCTAGATGAGATTGTCTAGCACCCTGTTCAGTCACATCTTGAAAACCTCCAGTGATAAGGACTCTACCACATCCATGGGGAGGTTGTTCCAGTAAATGATTGTTCTTATTGTAAAAAATTTATTTCTTATGTTAAGGTAAAACCTCTCCCAATGCAACTTGTACCCATTGCCCCTTGTCTTCTCCATGCGACTGCTTGTGAAGAGAGAGCCTTCCTCCTCTGCACTTAAAGTACTGGAATACTGCAATGAGATTCAGTCTGAGCCTTCTCTTCTCCAGGGAGAAGAGACCTATCTCCTTCAGTCTTTCCTTGTAGGGTAGGTTCTCCATCCCTTTAATTATTGTCATGGCTCTCCTTTGGGCACTCTCCAGCCTGTTGGAGTCTTTCTTGAATTGTGGAGACCAGAAATGGACACAGTAGTCCAGGTGCAGCTTGAGAAGTGCTGAGTAGAGTGTAATGATCATGTGTCTATCTCTGTTGGTAATACCCCTGCAGATGCAGACGAGGATCTGATTTGCCTTTGTTGCTGCAGCAGCACACTGCTGATTCATGCTCGGCTTGTAGTCCACCAGGACCTCCAGGTCTCTATCAGCAAGGCTGCTCCCCAGCCACAGAGATCCTAGCCTGTACTGGGTTTTTTGGTTTTTCTGTACCAGGTGCAGGACTTCACGTTTGTCTTTGTTCAACTTCATACAATTCTTGCTAGCCCACCCTTCCAGCCTGTCCAGATCTCTCTGTAAGATGGCTCTCCCTTCTGACCTGTCCATCTCACTACCCAGTTTAGTGTCATAGCAAATTTGGTGAGGGTGCTTTCATTCCCATCATCCAGAACAGCATGGGGCCCAGTATCGAACCCTGGGGGACCCCATTTGTGACAGATTATCAGTCTGAGTAAAAGCCATTGATCACCACTCTCTGAGTGCAGCCTGTTAGCCAATTTCTTACCCATCTTGCAGACCACCCATCCAATCTGTATCTTGCAAATTTGTTTAGGCGAAGGTTGTGGGAAACAGTGTCAAATGCTTTGCTGAAGTCCAGATAAACAATATGCATTGCTCTCCCCATGTGAACAGAAATGTTATTTTGTTGTGGAAGGTGATCAGGTGATCCAGCATGACTTGCCTTTAACAAACCTGTGTTGGCTTTTCCCAGTCACCTGCTTCAACTGAATCATAGAATATCCTAAGTTGGAAGGAACCCATGAGGATTGTCATGTCCAACTCCTGACTCCACATAGGACAACCTAAAAGTTAAACCATATATCTAAGAGTGTTGTCCAAACACTTCTTGAACATCAACAGGATTGGGGTCATGACCACTACCCTGGGGAGCTTGTTCAAGTGCTTGACCGCCCTCTCAGTTGTCGAAGGTATTAGCAGAAAGTGATTTTAATAGAGATTTATAAAAGCATAACTTAACAGAGTTTGATGGCAAGGTTCACTCTATCGCTTACGACATGGATGAAGCATTCAAAGGAAAAGAGCATGGGAAGCTGAAAAGTCCTTGACTATGTAAGCACTACTTAGCAACAACTAATACATCAATGTGTTATCAAGCTTATTCTCATACTAAATCCAAAACACAACACTATACCAGCTATTAGCAAGAAAACTAACCCTATCCCAGCTGAAACCAGGACATTGCGTTAGAATTGATTTGGGATGATTTATACAGAGGCCGAGGACAAAAAGGTTAAGGGAGAACCTCCCGTTGAGTCACGAGGTTCAGAGAAGACCTGGCTGGATCCATCCCTAATCACAGACTTGGTCCACAGTTTATGTCTAAAGGATTATATGTGTTTAGCAGTAGTCTAAGGTCCATTCCCAATTTTAAGATAGAACATAAGATTTTAACAGATTGTATTTGCCAGTGGGTACCTCCATCAAATCACACACACGCACACAGAAACAAAAAAATAGATAAATATACAAAGGTATACCTGTTAAAAATTCCCCTCTAGTTCAGTGAAATACTCGCATCAAATGTCTTGGCATTTCTCAATGGACGATGGGTTGAGCCTCGAGGAGTGTTTCAGCTGAGGAGTGTTTCGGCCGAGGAATCTTGCAGCCCAGGTCCCATGCCAGTCAGCAACGGTCCTCTGAACATTACAAACTCAAGAGTTTGCAAACTCTGAGAAGCGTTCAACTCAGAGGGAGATGCTGGGTGCAGCCTGCTGTGGTCCAGGAGAGCTCAAAGGGCCTCACTTGGGATCACGGTTTATAGGGTCACAAGATGATTGACTTTAGTCATCCATCAAAACTCTCAAGGTTTCAGTAACAATAACATCGTTCCACTTGAGGTACGACTCAGATAAGAGTATCAGTGGATGAGAATTATCCACGTTTTTGTCCTCCACTTGGGCCAGGCAGCGGAAGTTTCTGGTATGAGTGGTACATTCCCCAACCTCAGCTATGCAAGAGTTCCTGATACAGTAAAGGGGTGCTTCACCACCTGACTCATCACACCAAGGCCAAGGTTTAGCAGGAATTTCTGAGACCATGGAGTGGCCCGGGGAGGGGGGAATGCACCACCACATCAGTGAAGAACTTTTTCCTAATTTCTAATCTGAACTTCCCCTGACTAAGCTTTAAGCCATTCCCTTGTGTCCTATCAATGGACTTATTGAAGTTGTTTCTTTGAAAATCCAGCGTCTTTGTCCTACTACTGGTCTTCAATGTGCACAGAGGATTTTAAACTCCACCATGTCATGATCATTGTGTCCAAGGTTACCATTGGTAGTTATGTTGTCAGGTAAGTCTTCTCAGATTGTGAACAGTAAATCCAGCAATATGCTGTTCCTAGTCAGCATGTTCAACATCTGTAGCAGGAAGCAGTCCTCAATGCATTCCAGGAACCTGATGGACAACTTGTGCACTGCTGTGTGTGTTTCCCAACAAACCTTCAGGTAAGGTCACCTATGAGGACCAGATTCTGTTGGCCTGAGACGAAGTAAGGTTTCATCAGCCTTGTCATCCTGATTAGGATGTCAATAACAGATACCTAACAAAAGATCACCCTTGGTGACAATCCCTCTAATCTTGATCAAAAGGCATTCAACAGAACTTTTGTGGTCTCCATAGCTCACCTCCATACACTCAAATTTCTCTTTAATGTAGCAGTTCCATCTCCTCTTCTTCCCTTTCTATCTTTCTGAGTTTGTAGCTATCCATTGTCATGTGAGTTGTCCCAACAAGTTTCCGTGATCCATATGACATCATAACTCTCAGACTGGGCACGGACCTCCAATTCTTCCTGTTTGTTGCCCAGACTATGTGTGTTGGTATACATGCACCTAAGGTGGCTGGACTTAGGTTCTTGTCATTGGAGAGGCTGGGGAGCAATCCTCACTACTCTGGTTGGTCCACACACCCACCTTGTTCCTTCTCAATACACAGATGTCACAGCTTTGGACACTACCACTGTGTTTGTTAGTTTAAAGTATGATTCACTAAATCAGACAGTTCTTTAACAGGCCTGACTATGAAAGTTTTCCGACAATTTTGAAAGGTATTTACATACACCATTAGAATTACTGCTGTGGTGATGTATATTGACCTCTGCAAAATTGTCACTTCAGTGTTTTAAAACCCAAAACTATACTGTTAGCACTCCCAAACTGCCACATTCTTATTAAAATTTCTTGCTAGATTTTTATGATCATAATGGACATGAACAAGTCTGTAAGTGAAAACACCAAACAGTTTATTAGTTGTGTCCTATCTTAAATATGTAAATTCTCACCTTTTTTTTAAGTAACACTTCTAGAGTACAGCGTTGATAACTGTATCAATGCATATGGACTTATTTCATACTATTATTGTTATACTATTTTAACCAACGTAGACTGTATTGAATGTAGCAACAATTTTTTCACTAAATCATACTAACATCACTCATTTTACTTGGTGTTCTTTAAAGTAATATGATCTGACTGAATGCACACACAAATCATAGAATCATAGAATCATTAAGGTTGGAAAAGACCTCTAAGGTCATCGAGTCCAACCGTCAACCCAACACCCCCTATGCCTACTAAACCATGTCCTTGAGCACCTCATCTATACGTCTTTTAAATACCTCCAGGGATGGTGATTCCACCACTTCCCTGGGCAGCCTGTTCCAAGGCCTGACCACTCTTTCAGTAAAGAATTTTTTCCTAATGTCCAATCTAAACCTCCCTTGGCGCAACTTGAGGCCATTTCCTCTCGTCCTATCGCTGGTTACTTGGGAGAAGAGACCAACCCCCACCTCACTACAACCTCCCTTCAGATAGTTGTAGAGCGCGATGAGGTCTCCCCTCAGCCTCCTCTTCTCCAGACTAAACAATCCCAGCTCCCTCAGCCGCTCCTCATAAGGCTTGTTCTCCAGGCCCTTCACCAGCTTTGTTGCCCTTCTCTGGACACGCTCCAGCACCTCAATGTCCTTCTTGTAGTGAGGGGCCCAAAACTGAACACATAGATTATTCATGTCAAATTGGAAGACTTTCACTTTACAGTGACCACTGTTAATTCAGTCCTAAAAAGTAAAATAATAAAAAGAAACAACACACCGTGCTCATTAGATAAGAAAAAGCCAGATTCTCACATAAATAAAAATAAAAAGTAATTTAAATGAAGTCAGGAGATTAGCATTACTGTAAAGCCGGCACAAATGAGAGAAGATTCAAGCTTTTCAAGATATATTTCCATTTTAAATACATTTAAAAGGAAAACTCTGTGAGACAAAGTCATGAATGTAAATAGTGGCCTTCATTTTAAAACTTTAGGATAGCATATTCACCTTAAATATATCAGCACATGAAGTGACTGTCACAACACTTGGAGCATTGCAAGGAATCTTAAGCTGCTTTTCAATACCCTAAGGACCAGCACCATTTTCAGCTAATCCTCTGCTTAATGTTTTTGCATTATCTGTGCCAGCCTTTTAAAAATTATGATGCACCATAAATGTGCTTCTGCCCAGGAAAGCATGACTGTCCTCAAAATCTTGAGGTAAATAAGAAGTCTTTTGTAAACCTCTGGGGATTCACAGATTTAAGATTTTATTCAAAGCTGTAACAGCTAAAAAATTGCTGCTTTAATAATAAAATTTATCTTTGTAATCATATGAATCTAAAGCTTAAGTTTTAAGACAAACAGAAAACCTGAGGTCTCTGGTAACTACCACGTGTTAATGTAACTAATTCTCTCTTGCTGCCTTGATCATGCTGAAGCAACAGTCCACAGCTGGGCAAAGAGTTACAACTGTCTTCAGTTTTTAGCCTGTTAATGGTGTGCTAGCAAAGGTAAACAAGGTAAGTACAGGAGGGCAATGGTAAGAAGTGGCCTGCACTTAGGTTAAATATGGAAAAAAAATTGACTGTTTTCTCTCCTCCTAAGAGATTTTTTTAGTCTTCATTTTTTCCTTCAATGATAGATTTAAGCCAGGTTTAGAACTGACTTCCCCAGTTCTTCTGCTGTTTCATAGTGTACTGGCCACAAAGAGAAAAACTAGTCACAGACTGTGAAAATGTAACTTCTTCTGTTTTGTTTTTTGTTTTGTTTTTTTTTTTTAAATAATGATCTTATAGGACATTTTGAGCTCTGTTCACAGTTGAAGAAAATTATGTATTTGTGTCCACTGAGATGACTTTAAAGATGCCTTTCCTAGATCTAATAGTTAAACAATAATTATAGAATGATAACAGTTATTGAATCCATAATTATTGTACTAACACTGTGCTAATGCAACGCAGTTAGATTTCTATGGGTTTGGGTTCATACCGCAGCTGTCTGCTGATTCCATCTTGGACTGTGAGCCAGACATGCACCTTTGTCCTTTTCTGCCTTGGGTGGAAATCAAGTACTGAGGCCAAGCAGGAGACGAAGGATTTGTCTACATTAATGATTAAGAGCACAGCAAGGGTTGTTTTTACCAGTGAGCTTGGAGTCATGCTGTATGCACTGAACTACAGTACCCCTACAAAAACCTCAAACTTGAAGTCACAGACTAGATACCATTGTGAGCACCCCACTTTAAAGGGGAGTCAAGGTGCTTCATGTCAGGGGAAAATACATCTCCTCAGCAGTCCTCCAGTAGCTTGGCTCTACAGATGCAGTGCTCTGTTAGTGATGGCAAGGCAAGTTGGGTTGGCTGGATGAAAATCTATTTAATATCCCCTCTGAGGTACAGACACAGGGTAGAAACCTAGGTGGGACACCTGGAACAAATTTTGTTTCCAGTAAACAAGTAATGGGGACATATGGTCCCAGAACCACGACAGATTTCATCAAATCGAGTCCTGGTCCTTCCCTCTTCAACTACACAAGTTGCTGTTGTAGATGCACCCATAATATAGTCAAGCTGGGTCCCAGACTTGCAAGTAAGTCACAGGGCATTTCAGCAAATGCATCTGTTAAACAATTTATCATTTAGTTTTGACTATAGAAGAAATTACATGCTGATGTAAACATTCAGCATCTAGTCTGTTCCCCTGTCTCTTCGACTACACTTGTAGAAGAATTTTCCCTCTAATTTCTCTAAACTAGCTCTCAGTTCATTTCTAATTATATGCTTTTTAGCAATATAAATGATTTTTCTTTTGTCAATAAAATAATTACAATGAGTAAGAAATTCCTTTCTAACAAACTTTTAATCTTGGTGGCAATTTCAATTTAGGCTAATTTTCACTTAATAAATATGAATTTGTGGCTGCCCACTGTTATTAGAGGTAGCTTGACAAATGAGTGCTCTGTTATGTCTTAGTTTACATTCAGCCATTCATTTCTTATTGACTGATAATTAGGAAAATAAAAGGCCTAAAGCTAGGGCTTTTTGCTGGTTACATTTAGTAAGTCTGTTAAGTTGAAATTTGTTAAGTGGAAATTTCTTCTGGAAATGTATGTTCACTCCTGATTATGTCTCAATGAACACGTTTGAACTTAACATCCTTATAGCTGGTATTAATATGTGGGTAAACATTTGCATAGCAATAAAATTATAACAATATTAAGGTGGAGGCGGACCTACTGCAAGCAGATTCTTCAAGGCAAATGTATAAAGGAGACACATGGAGCAGAATCTTACTGAACAATTTCCAATATAAGGATACAAACAGATGCAGCAGATAATAAATATAAGCAACTTTCTACAAATTTCTGATACTGAATAAGAAGTCTGAAGTAATTGTAACAAATAAGAGCCCTTGTATTTGAAGAGATCTGTAAAATTATTAACTCTATTGAGATTCATACATATATCATTTGTTTTGACAGAAATGGTGGTGATGTTGAGAGTATTCCTCAGAGTTACATATCTTCCAACAGGGAAGCAGCAGGACTGAAACACTTTTACTTTTTCTGAATAGCAGATACTTGGAAAAATGTTGAAGTATGTATCCTGAAATTATGCAATCATATTTGCATCGCTCTTTTTTATAATTTATCAGAAAATGTTTGTTCTGTTTGAAAACTTAGTGAAGTTTGAGTTGACCTTTGGCACTACAAAACAATAAAGAAAAGTACAATTGGCAAAAAATTAAAGCTATGTAGTACTCCACAGACTGTACATATTTATATTTAAAAAGAGTTATTAATATAAGATTTGCCAAAGCCACACTCCACAACCTGTGGCAGGAAAAACAAATGTACTTGAAATGCAACATATTTCTTCACACATTATTATCGGTTTATATTCGATGGCAGAAATTTATGGAACAGTGGCTACATACTGCTTTAACTCTTTGTTAAACTAAGCAAAAGGATATTTCACTAACTTCTGGTTCTTTAGTGAATTGAAACAAAACTTAGGGAGAAAGTAGATTTTATGGGAATGATATCTCAACACCCAAATCTGATACTGTCTGTAAAACGCTGTGTGAAAAGGAAAACACTGGTTTAACTCTTTTAGAATTCTGAGATGGCACCCAGATTAGGGGGAGCTATTGAGGTTTTTATGGTCATGAGTTGTATGATACACTTTTGTTTTTCAGGTAATTTCTCACAGAAAATAGTATTACCCATGTTCAGTACTTTCTACCTAGAACACATTTTCCCTAGTCATCTCCTGTTTACCCAGGAGTAACTTTACACTGTTGCAGATTAATGACAATGCAAACTCTGAAACAGCGGGGCTGGTCTCTGTTCAAGAGTGTTTGTCTCCAAAAAGGTTTAATACTGAAAATGTAGCAACTAAGCTGGCTTTGTGCAGGGAGAAAGCATTGGTCTGGCAAGGCCTGCTAGAGGAGCATTAGCAATCTGCTACACCTAAACTGGCTCCAAGTGGAGACACACATGAGGACATACTTCAATAATTGTACTAGCAAGCTTTCACTGTCTTAGATGTCCCAGTCCTTTCTTATCTAGGGTAACAGGGCTTCACTGTATTTTGTGATACATGCAGTATAATTTCTGTTTTTTTTGGTCTTTACCCAGTTTGTTTCCTCTATATTGCCTGCAATATTACAGCCATCTGACAACCATCAGTACAAATTGACACAACATGTTGTCAGTCCATACCCTAGGGAGCTGTTAATTATTATTATTTAAAAAGCTCTCTGCCAGCTCTGTTCTCTATTGCTTAATCTGCAGATTTTAAGACTTCTCTGTCTCCATTCTACAGAGAATGCTCTTTCTTGGGACTTGACTGTTGGTTCTAAAGCATTTAAGGATGTATGAAATAGTTTTGGTTGAAGAGCTCATTGTGAAAATATTGTCCCTCTCATGGTAAACACAATCAAGCTATTATGAAGTGAAGGTTTCTGTCTGTATACAGGAAACCATAATATAGAAACCTGTTCTTTCTATACCAAGAGTAAAACTTTACATAATGTCGTAGCAACAGGATGTTCCTTAGAAGATGTCCTTTGTGGTAAGCATACCTGAGTCACATATGACACATCCAATTTCTTAGGGTAAAGAAAAATGTTTTGCATTTTCCAGCCTCTCTCTCTGTGAAGTCATTAATTTGTGACTCCTGCAGCTTCACCCCTAGTCCAAAAGTCCTAGGTCTATGCCCTGACAACACAGAAATAACAGTAAACTTAATCCTATGAAGTTCACAGACAATACATAAGAAAAAGATTTCTGTTAACTCATTTATCTCTGAGTATTTTAAAGGAATGACTGAGCTGCTGTGCATATCTTTTTCAGTGAGATGATGACTAGAACTCATTAAGGATTTTTAGGCTAGGGGAAAGGTGCAGTTACTTTTTAGCTCTTTCCAAACCAAAAAATATTTGGATAGTTCTTGAAGAAGTTCTTTGTTTAAAGACCAATAAATTCTTCTTGTACCTGAAAACAAACTATGCTTAAAAAAAGAGTAATGAAAATTAAGTATGTGTAGGTTTGAACCCCCTGGCTCCCTCTGTTCCTCTTGCCTCTCTTGTCATGCAAGGAAACTGCTCAGAATGATGTAGAATTTAAACATTCACAACATGGACTATTTAGTAATTTTTCTATAATAGAAAGTACAAAGATGAGGATTAAGAGATCATCATTCAGGTGGAGGAAGAAAAAAATCTGCTGTTGCATAGTAGTTCTTAAAATTTCTAAAGCTTTTCATTCTGTGTAGTGAAGAAAGTGAGATTGCTGTTCACTTTCCCTTTACATCCTTAGAGGACACATGCTCTCTTGTGGATGAGGACATGGGAGGGTTGGCTTCATCTGCCATTCTGCCAAAGCCCAGAGGAATCTCAGGCAAAAAAGAATTGTTCCACGTCATCCCTTTCTCATTCACCCTCAATCTCCCATGGTCCAAGTCATTGAGTTCTGTGTCTCTTGCTGTCACCAGAAATGCCATCACACTCTTTAAAAAAAAAAAAAAGAAAAATTAGTAATGAATGTCTTCCTTGAATGAAGACATTTTCATTAAGAGTTTTCATTTTGTTAAATTATATAAATATGTGTGTATATATATAACTACAAATAAACTGCTGTTTGTTTCAAAGCTTCCATTAAGTTTAATTAACTTCTAAGACAATAATATAGCTAATAGAAAAATGACTTATTTTTGTCTCCAGTTCTATAAGTCATAGTATCTAGCCTTTTGGAAATAAACAGTGCCTCAGTCACCCTATGTGATAACCCTGCTTGAACTTCATTGATCTTTGTTTTATAGCAGGTCAGATTAGTTGTTTATAGTTCTCTCTTATGACCTTTTAACAAAGGAAGGAATCACCTTGTGCTTTAGTCTGTGTCTCTGCTGGGATGCTTTCATAGGAAAACTGTGAAAAGTGGTTTCTGTGAACATAGAAGTTGTTCAAAATAGCTCATCTGTCCCTATGCTTGTATTGCTGGGTATGAGTTTTGTGGCAGAAGAATAAACCAGACATGATCAGAATGGGGCCCAAAACTCCCCTTTGCATTCTGATTTCCCTCAAGTACTGAAGTATGATCTCTTTTCCCATTATACTTTAATCCCTTCTGCAAGCCTGAACAAGTTAAACTCATTTCAGAGTGACTGGTTAGATTCATAAGACATTTCTAAAGATTTTTTTGAGGAACACATATCATATGTTGAGTACAGGATACTGCCAGAATTCCAAATTATCCTTCAGTAATTAAAATACTTCTATTATTTATGATATTCACTAATTATTTGAACAAGAACAAAATCAAGCAGTAAAACTCACTTAACTGATTGCATCTTTAAGTATCACAGCACTTACCAGTTATAACTTAATTCATTTGGACTAGCAGGTGTTTCCAGCAGGAATCAAAGAAAGAAACGAGCTGGAAAGCATAATGGTTCATGAATGCTATTACTTTTATTATACATGTGTAAAAGAAAAAGGATTTTCAGGAAGACCAAATGGTGGAGTATTTAATTTCCGATCGTGCTTCTTAAAGTCTTCCCCTGTTGTAAGTGAGCTTTATTGAATGAAAACAAAAATGTTATTGTTAGTCTGTAATTATGACACTTAAATGGAAATATTATTCTTTTCTCCAACATAATGAAATAATGGTAGTTTAAAAACTAAAACAGGACAATTGTCTCTCTCTCCCCTTCTCTTTTTTTTTTAACAGATAGAAACATCCTCCAAGCTGATAGGATGTGTAGTCTTCACTCTTTTATTTTTTCTGGTTTATAAACTCTTCTTGTCACAGGTTTTGAATGACACTATCTTATTTACTTGTGTCCANCAGGACCCAGTGGTCCTCCGAATATTGCAGGCCTGAAAGATCGCAAGCTCTGAGAGGCGTCCCACTCAGAGAGAGATGCTGGGTGCAGCCCGCTGCAGTCCAGGAGAGCTCAAAGGGCCTCACCATTTATAGGTTCACAAGATGATTGGCTTTAGTCATCCATAAATTTCCATCCTGGCCACAGTCCCAGGTGGTAATTACTAAAAAATTCTCAAGGTTTTGGTGTTGTTTTACTGGACACCTGGGCCAGGCAGTAGGAGTATGTTCCCAGCCTCAGCTATGCAGAGTTTCTGATACAGTCAGGGAGTGCTCAACTGCCAGACTTCAATACACCAAGGCCGAGGTTTCATGGAAATTTCTGAGATCAACAAGCGGCCCAGATCAACAAGTGGCCCAGGGAAGAAAGGAAGGTGTGAATGCACCACCACACAAGTGTAAACATTTTAGTCCAAATTGAATGAGTGTTAGAAGCTGCTCCCATTTCCAAATCCTAAGCAAAGCTGGAGAAAATTATTAAATATAACATGCAATCCCTGAAGCACAGGATAAGCTTGATCTAGGCCAAACAAAGAGAAACTAATCCTACAGACTAAGATACTGTTCCAAAAAGGCAGGAAGGAGAATTTCATCATCATTGTTAAAACCTGTGATCCTTAAAATCACTTTTTAGCTGTCATGTAATCTTGGCGAGAATGAAAAGCGTACATGCTAGTGGTTTACAATGCATGTTCCCCAGACATGTAAAGGCTCTAATTTTGGTCAAAACCAACTTGACATTGGCAAGCCTGAGCAGAGTCACAACAAAGCTCAGCTAAGACCTGTAGATAGGTTCCTAGTTGTAAGTCCACTACCTAACTTATGCCACGTTGGCAGGATCATGTGTAAAGTAGTGGCCGCCAGTGTTGCTTTTCAGTGATACCTTTTCATGTGATACACTGGAGATTAAATCCAGGGTATGAAGAATTGTACTTCAGATCCCTCCTTTGTCTCAGCAGGTTCAAAGTTATATGTCTCACTTTGGAGGGTACACTGGGTTAAAGTGGCAAGGTTTTTGTAGTGAGAGTGCTACAGGGGTGGCCTCTATGAGAAGAGACCAGGGCTGCCCCGTGTCAGACAGAGCCAGTGTCAGCTGGCTCCAAAACAGATCTGCCATTGCCCAAAGCTGAACCCACCAGCAGTGTTCGTTGTACCTCTGTGATAACATATTTAAGGAAGGGTGAAAAGCACTGTGCAGCAGCTACGTGAGACAGGAGTGAGAAAAATGTGAGAGAAACAACTATGCAGACAGATCAGTGAAGAAGGAAGTGGAGGAGGTGCTCCAGGTGCTGGAGCAGAAACTCCCCTGCAGCCTATGGAGAAGACCATGGTGATCCAGGTTGTCCCCCTACAGCCAGCCCATGCAGGACCACGGTGGAGCAGATATCCATCCTGCAGCCTATGGACGATCCCATGCTGGAGCAGGTGGATATGCCCTGAAAAAAGCTGCAGCCTGTGGAGACCCCAAACAGGAGCAGGCTCCTGGCAGGACCTGTGGCCCATGGAGAGAAGCCCACACTCGAATAGGTTTTCTGGCAGGACCTGTGATCCGTGGGGGACTGATGGTGGAGCAGTCCACTCCTGAAGGATTGTACTCCATGGAAATGACCCATGCTGGAGCAGTTCTTGAAGAAGCGCATCTGTGGGAAGGACGGACGTTGGAGAAGTTTGTGAAGGACTGTATCCTGTGGGAGGAACCAGCATCTTTCGCTTTTGAGTCTATGTAATAATACTTCATAGGTAATAATCTGATCATCTCTTTGTCTTCCTAAAATTAAACTAGTATGCTAAGAATTTTTATATGACTGAGATTAGTGTTCCTTAAGCAAGTAAAAAAAAAGTTTTGTATTTTTAAGCTACTAACATTAACCAAGAATTCCAAAGTCTATCTTCTGGCCAAAACCAAACCAAAATTAGAAAAGACTATGGCAATTAGATGTGTACAATTCCAGAATAAGATTTTCAGATAAATGGAGGCATGTAGCCATAGTGTGCCCAGAATAATAAAGAGATTTATAACATTATGATATCTTAGTTTTATAGATCTGCCTTTTGATAACCTTCCTTACATTTTGATTAAGGCTACATAACTGCTTGGTAGTACACACACAATGGGTTCAACATTTTCTCTTCCAGATTTCTCCATCACGGTTTTAAGTAGAGACCAAAGGGGCAGAGGACTTCTCTGTACAGTGAAAGTTTTGATCCTGAAAGGAGACAATCAATTTTCTAGTCTACTTATCTCTTAGAACAGAACTATTTCCTCTCATTGAAAGTCCATTAAAAAGGAGTTTTCCAATTTATTTCAATGAGATTTGCACCAGGTTTTAAAACAAGGAATTATAAATACCTTTGGGTATTTATAACCCAAAGCCTTCATTGCCTCAGTCTCTAATAGTCAGAGCAGTACCCCCTCAGGGTACTCAGCCCCCTAAGCTGGAAGACAGGGACGGCGAGCAGGATGAACCCCCCATAATCCACAAGGAAGAAGTTAACGACCTGCTATGCCACCTGGACCCTCACAAGTCTATGGGGCCGGATCGGATCCACCTGAGGGTGCTGAGGGACTTGTCAGAGGAGCTTGCCAAGACACTCTCCATCATTTACCAGCAATCGTGGTTAACGGGGGAGGTCCCGGACGACTGGAGGCTTGCCAATGTGTCACTTATCTACAAGAAGGGCCCGAAGGAGGATCCGGGGAACTACAGGCCGGTCAGCCT
>VZTQ01008626.1:0-10730 GCA_013400755.1 Pelecanoides urinatrix | reverse complement strand
GAGGTGCTGGAGCGTGTCCAGAGAAGGCCAACGAAGCTAGTGAAGGGCCTGGAGCACAAGTCTTATGAGGAGCGGCTGAGGGAACTGGGGTTGTTTAGCCTGGAGAAGAGGAGGCTGAGGGGAGACCTCATCACGCTCTACAACTACCTGAAAGGAGGTTGTAGCGAGGTGGGGGTCGGTCTCTTCTGCCAAGTAACCAGCGATAGAATGAGAGGAAATGGCCTCAAGTTGCACCAAGGGAGGTTTGGATTGGACATTAGGAAAAAATTCTTTACTGAAGGAGTGGTCAGGCCTTGGAACAGGCTGCCCAGGGAAGTGGTTGAGTCACCATCCCTGGAAGTATTTAAAAGATGTGTAGATGAGGCGCTTAGGGACATGGTTCAGTGGGCATGGTGGTGTTGGGTTGACGTTTGGACTCAATGATCTTAGAGGTCTTTTCCAACCTTAGCGATTCTATGATTCTATGATTCTCATTGTCAAAGGCTGTCTAAATGCTTAGGCAACTATTACTGCATGAACTATGCACAGGGCATATTTTCAAACTTTTATTCAAGCTGCTAAAGATCAGCATACATGTATATGCATACATATACACATATTGTCAGCCAAAGCAAGACTACAAAGTCTCCATGTGACCTAAGGAATATGCCTGTTGCATCTGAATATTAACTGCAACTCAGCCAAGCATAAACTCAGATTCCAGAAAGGAATAGTATCCAAGAAAGACAACAAAATAGACTTTGATAAAGTTTTCCATTCTATGAAGTCTTCTGTAAATAGTCATTTTGGAACTCAGATGTGGGGGGCCCGGCTGAGATAAGAGCTTGTGAAGCTTCATTTTCCCTCCATCTTACAGTTCACCTCAGGTTGTTATGCTTCAAAAACCATTGTGTTCTCAGTGAAATTAAGACAAACTCTAAGAAGGATTGTGTTTTCAGATATTGGCTGTAAAATGGCTGCAAAATCAAATCTTAGCTGTGAAATGGTCTTGAAAGAGAGAAAGGGCTATATATTACCCACAAGTGTTTGAGGAGGCTGGAGCAAAAGGGTGTATTTTGGGGGAATGTGTTTATAAAAACAAGGCCGTTGTAACCTTTAAATCATATGGCCTCAGTTCTGTTGCTTTCTGTGTGTCATCTTTTCTTTGTTTTTTTTTTTTTTTAACAACAGATTGTCTATTTTGCAAATAAATAATGGAAAAATAACGACTAATAATTTATAATTCTGTTTCTTTAATCTGTAAAAAAATGGCTTCTTTTCATCCAGGCCTCAGGATACTTAATGAGAGTACTTCTGGTAACACTGTCCCCATGCCCATCTAATATGAGTGGCAGGAATACTGTCACCCATCCACTTAAATAAAGTGACAGCTGTGCCTTACTAGGAGCTGATGCAGCCCATCAGTCTATCAGAATACGGTTTACAGATATATTCGCAGAAGTAACTTCTGCTCTGTTATTCCAAATGGATTCAAGGGCTTACCTGAAGGCACAGAAAATTCCTCAATTATCAAGAAACTTAACATAACAAGGATGTAAAAACTGAGATAGTGAAGACTTTTTTTCTCTCAATCACAAGCAGAGCAGCTGCCTTATGACTTGGTCCCTCTGACAAACTGCCTCTGGCTATGATGGTATTTCTGTATGTCCTCTCAAGGTTCTCTGTGACACTGCTATGTAATAATCACTGCAAATAGATATTAACCTTCCCCCTATCTTTAAAACCAGTAGACCAAAACCTTCTGTCTGAGACTCCTACTGATTGTAATTAAAGTCAAGTTTTTTTTGGAATTTTGCTCTTGAAGAATGACTCCAATTTTGGGCATGCTGTTCTTATGAGGTAAGATGTTAAGAGATTCTGATGAGAAAAGGCTAGTTAAAATTATTATTATTTAATTCTATGCAACAAACTGAGCAAAAATAAGTAACTTTTAATTCTTTTCTTAATACGCTTGAGAGAGTGTCTGATCAAAATTATGCACCACCAGATGTATACTCTGTCACATAAATAATCAAGAAAAATACAATAATGGTTAAATTTAGACACATGCATATTTAACCAATGCTATTTATTGATTTTCATTCTGAGTGCATTATGAATAGGACTAGTAATGCAGCTGGACAGGCACCTCATACTTCAATATGATTTAATTACTGAAGAACATTAAGTTGGTATCTTTCTAATTCAGTGCACTTGTCAGTAAAAATGCTCATCTATGACATTTAATTTAATTGAGTTGTCAGCAGCAGTATGTCAAATCACTGATATACGTGAGACACCTCCATATTTAGGTAATTTTGCTGATTGGTCCAACATTTTGTGCTAATGAATATATAGGCAAATCAAACTGCAGTAAGAGATGAATGTGCATACACCTTCTGCTAACTTTAGACCTCACTTGAAGTGATTATTTTTCAAATCTCAGAATCACCTCATTTTATAGGAAAACACAGAAATTGAATAAAGTTCTACATGAATCAAGAAAACTCCAGAATTTGGGACATACCGATGTTAAAAAAAAAAAAAAAAAGATAAATCACATAAGTATACAGTTGACCCTGCTGTTCTATGATCAGATCATCACTACTGGATTCACTGAAAACTCCTGACATCTAGAGCTAGATAATGAGCAAAAGATGCAGTTCTTCTGAAATCAAACAGCCTTTCAGAACTCTCTGAAAGTATTTACAATTGTTTATTGTAACCCAACTGCTATGTGCTTTGATTATATAGCCCATATCACATATTTAATCCTTAACAAAATCTGCTTATGACTAATGTTTAATGTGCAAAACTATTACCTATTTTCCATTCCATCACTTATATGATTGAATACTGTATGAAAAAATGTAAATACATTAGTTCACTTATTATTTTCCTGTTCATATCATATAATCAAAAATAAATCAGTCCTCTATATTAAAAGTAACAGAATGCAGACTTTCTTTGTGTGTTACCTTTCAACAAGAAAAAAAAAATATATGTGAGAATTTATAAGTAAATTCTGAAACAGTTGATGGAAATTTACAAATCCAAATCTCTGGAAACAGCAGAGTTTACCAACCTGCGTTAGTTAAAAGGAGCAACATGGTTTAGAGCTTTGTGTACAGGCTCCTTAGCTATACGCTTGCAATGTAAAGAATTGTAGGGACTTGGCACTGGACAAGAAAGAATAGTGTGTCTCCACTTCACTGCATGCAAAATTAGGTGCATAAATGGAATTTTTTGAATTGTTTTGTCAAGAGAATACATTCATAGCTAAAATGTGTTGTTGATGATAGTTTTTTTCAAAATTTGGAAATGGCTGAAGTTGATGAAAGCAAGAAATTATCAGTGTACTCAGGTTTCAGAATTGTCATACTGAAAACTACATTTAAAAAATTGAGATTTGTGCAGATAATAGTCCAACTACTTCTGCTATTATGACTGGTGTAAAAGCAGCAGATAATCCTGATCTCTAGTGACTTAGCAATAGTATGTAACTCATTCAGATCTAGGAGAGTTTTCTCTTAAGGTACTTCACTGACCTGGTGAATATCACAACTGTAGCAGTCCATTGGGATAATAATTGTGTTTTGTGTTATAAAGCAAAACAGAAAATCCAGGAGGCACGGTTTATTTCCTTATTACTATGGTGCTAATAATGTCAGGTCGGTTTTCTCCATATTTCAATTTTCTACATCATAAATTTCCCATGGTTGGCCATTGACACAACCCATCAATATAGGACATCTGTATTTTGATGGTCTAGGATTTTGTAAAGAAGAATTGTAAATAAAAGCTTTTTAAAAAGTTTGTTATAACTTGCACATTCTGTATGTCATGTTTAGGAAATAATAGATCATTGGAAAACAGCCTTAAAATCTATCAGCCTATGTAAAATTTTATCAATTATATAGTTTCCTTTAGGCAAAGATGTGTAACTGTGGATCATTTTTGTCATTTACTAAGCATAATTTCTTGCTCCATGAAATTAAAACTGGTTTGTTCCCAGTTACACCACAGCTCCTCCCCAGTCTTTGATCATCACATCCTCAATCATAGTGATCATGAGAAACATTTTTAGCTGGAAAACCCCAAGGTAATAGTTTTTGTTTGCATTAATATCTTTGGATCTCAGTCATAGTGACAGAACTTACCTTGGTCTTTTTAATTTCCATTAAAGCCAACAATTTATCCATGTTACATGAAATATCAGCTAATAATGTTTACAAAATAACCTGATGGAGAGGCTTGCTTTACTTTATCACATACCTTTTTACCATGTCATGTTGTGACTGTAGGAGGAAAAGCCACAGTTTGCTTCCCCAAAGTGATATCTGGCACAATACCCTTTCATTTTAAAAGCAAAAATCAAGATTCATACCTGATGTAAAAACTGAGTCTAACATAACTACTGGACATGCCTGTGTCACTGGGAGAATTATATCTATCTTCACTACACCCTGTGTTAGAAAATGGGAAAAGTAGTATTCATCATTATGGATTTGTTTTATTAAATAAAGAAGAAATTAACATTGATATTTCTTTATGGAATGAACAATAACAAAGAGCTTTAACGCTGTTTCCAGACTTTTGGAGAGTGGCTGGGGGAGAGCTCAGGGGGGCAGTTCTCACACAGCAAATTCAAGGGCCAGAATCTGGTTTGGCAGCTGACCTTCTCCATGTTCAGCAGGAAACAAACATACAAAACTTGCAGCTGCTTGGCGCATGTCAATTTGCCATTTTTCCTCCTTTGAGGAGATTTGCAACCTTCCAAATCCTTCTCTATCTATACTACCACCTCATCCTATGGCCTGAACACTTCTACACATGGCAGCTTTGCCCAGGAAGAAGCGTAGCAATGCGTGCCGGGATAGGTGCCCGAGCTAATTGCCCATCTGGCAGAGAGCAGGCAGGTGCCTGGATGTGGACATGAAGAGGCTCGTGCAGAACAGGTTGTCTCTGTATTCTCACAGACCTCTCTGTTCCCTACTGATGTCTCTTCAAATTTAAAGGTGCTGGCTTCAGACAGAATTATTACCAGGAAATGGGGTGAGCATCTATTGATTTATAGGTATAAAAGCTTGGACTACAGAGATCCTAGTTTTTTGCAAACCCTTGTAAATAACTGAATGAAGATATCAATAGAGGCAGAAAGGAATGAGGTCACACCACTGTTCTACCATCAGGACGCTCACTAGCCAAAAGCATTTTATGCCCATCCCAGAAACATATGATAGATAATGTAATATTCCAAGACAAATTAGACTTTCCTAGCATAGGAATACTGGTTTTTGAGAACAAAGTAAAAATTGTGCCATCAGTTGAAGTTACCTGCAGGTATCTGGCACTAAAACAAACTATTCTCACTGTGTAACTTAGCCCATTGTATGAACAATTCAGACAAAAAATGGGGGCCATGGCCTCAGAGTAAGGCAGCACAGCTCCACTGCCTAAGCCAATTTAGACCATCTGAGGCTAGTGTTCTGTGAAGCTGAAATTGTTCACTTGATTAATGGACCAACTGTCTAGCTCTTATCTAACCTGGCCTGCAGCCAGAGTCTCTTTTGCTGTCACATGCCAGCACGAGGTCCACAAACATGAGCGTCTGTAATTTAACATGTAATGAGCTGAGAGACAGCACCATAATTTTTGCTACCTTGATATATGACTTAACTGTGCAATTCAATGCAGGATTGTTTTCTGAGTTTTAAATAATATAGAAACAGTAGCCTGAGGAGGAGGAAGTGAAAGGACTGTGTAATCTGTTAGCAGCATCTGTGATTGGACCACTGACAGCAAATAAAGGAGCAAAATACTGTTGCTATTTCAATACTAAGTGCAACACTCTGGTTGAACATGGAAGTCAGGGAGATAAAAGGTAATCTTCAATGGTGTACACTTCTAAACTAATGTAACTTTATATATAAACTATACATTCTACTATAATGTATAAAGGGATTTACTGACACTCAGATAACTGTTCATAATAATAGATTACTAGATTGCTGGTTTTTATTTGATAGTACCAGTTTTTGCCCCCATACTTTCTCCTGGTGCTGGCTAGTGCTAGTAGTTATGCAGTAGTTTAAATACAGTACAGCTGTTTTCACCTTCCATTAACGTAGTTACTGACTATTTAAATTCATATCTGATGAATTCCATTTATGAATAGCAATATCATAAAAAGGGTCTATTTCTAAGCAACACCATCTTTCCCAAGCATTGTATGACACCATTTGTATGACTTCTTAATTGTTTTGTAGGTACCCATGGAATTTGTCATGAGCTTTAGACAACATTACTGTATACAAATTCAAACCAAATTGTCACCAGGACTGCAAGCAAGGATTATATTGCTTTTCAGCAGCTCTATTATTTTGAGAACCCAGAATTTGTTCCAGTTCCCAGTTTCTATAAAATACGAGTTGCTTCTAGCCCCAGTTACCCACCTGGTATAATTCTTTCATCTACCTATCTCACTAGTAGCTAAAGTATACTTTAAAAGATGGTTTCTACTGGCAAAATTACTTTGAAAAATGTGTATTACCTGCATTTGCTGAGTTTGAATGATCCAAAACAGAAGCACAGGTAACTTCAGGAACACTTCAGTGCTGTGTAGGGGCAGATCAGTCCACGTTAATCAGCTTAATGGATGTCTCATTCCCTGACTGAGACAGGTTTTGAGTCTATTATGAAAATTATTTTAATGTAAAGTGCCTCATTTGAGGCTCTTTATTAGAATATTTTGAATTAATTTCAGGGTACACAACTCAGCTTACAAAGTGAATGAGATATCAACTACCTCCTACTACCATTCTCTATCTCCTCCCTTTCGGTTTTCCTAAAGTCAGAAAAATCATCAAATATTGCTTTTGCTTTCATATAGAAAAAGCCTTTCCTGACTAAACAGTGGCAGTTTGTCTGAAGCCTGTTACCAGTGTGCACATCAGAGGTAACCAGCTCAAACATTTCAGGAGTCTTTGTAAAATACAAATGCTACTAGTTGCCAAAATTTTTGCAAAGTTGGAGTCGTTCCTACTTTTTCAATTCTGTTTATTTCTGGGACTAAAATCTGATCAAATCAAGTGGCACAATGGGGTGAGTTTTCAAGGGCAAAAAGTGAGCTGGATACTGTTAGGGGTTGACACTCCGTTAGTCTAATGGAGGTGGGGTTGCCGCAGCTTCATGTCACCAGGTCCAACCAATAGCAAGGCTGAGCATGTATACCCAATACACACAACAGGCAAACGCAAACATATATATACCCAATGCATATATACATATACACATGGCCAGCCACATAGATCAAGACAGACAGAAAGCACAGCGCTCATGCAAACACAGCACCAAAGGCCTCATCCTGTTTCCCTCTCTAGCTGATCAGGGTGAAGGTCCATTTTTAGGAAATATATATATACACATATGTTCAGTGTGGATGCCTCCAGCAGCTGGGCTTAGACACTGCAGCAGGCTACCCAGAAGCTGCCCCTGGATCCCAGTCTCCCCAGTTGCTGGCACCTGGGCATATGAGAGCCTCTGAAGCCACAGCCAGCTCCAGCTGTTGGTACAGACCACCTCTCAAATACACACGTGGGTCTCTCAGGTGATACCCAGACCTCACAGTCTCACTGACAGATGCCCTGGACAACCTGGTCTCTCCAGCAACCAGGTCCTTCAGTTGCCTCATTCCCAGAGACACATCCATAAACACCCATGGCTCCCAGACCACTTCACCTATTTGCTGGCTAGTCCAGCTTAGTACCCTCTGTGATCACACCCTGACCTGCAAATGCTCACCCCCTCATTTACTGGCACCACAGACCCATGGGCCCTGCTACTTGTGGTCTGACTCCACTTGTCATGTAGACGTGTGTGCACACTGAACAGAGCCCCAGGAAAAGAGTTACAAAAGGAGATGAATGGGCAGACAGGACAGACAGCGGTGATTTGGGGGAGAGCGCAGCTAGACACGCATACGACCTGTTCACAGGTGACCTGTCCCTCTTGTCACCATAGCCCTCTGTTTTCCCATGCTCGTTTCTCCCCAAGCCACTTTGATCCCTCCCTTTCCCCACCTTTGGTCCCCCCCCCAAATTTCCTGTGACAGGAATTGTGCAATCCCCAAGTGCCTTTCCCTTGCATCCCATGATAAATCTGGTAGCCCTGTAAGCAGTCACCTCTCAATCTGAAAAGGGCCTTGGCGAGGCCCAGTGGTGGTGGGGATGTAGGGAGAGCCGATGGTTCTCCTGTGATAGCCTTGGGAGTGGCTGGGTCAGGGTATTTATTTGGGTTGCCCCACCTCCTCACACTCCAACCTTTTTTTTAAAGCTTAATACTCCTTCCAGGGCAGCATATAATCTCACCATGTTTTAAGTAATGGCCTAAAATTTGCTAAGGTTTCAGAAGTTTAAGTACGCTTAATAAAACTGCTTGCATTTTCTAACTATGCAGTCTAGTACAAGGTACAAAAAAGTGTGTCTCCAGGTTAGCAATCCATCTTAAGTTTACTGCTTTCTTAAACCAGCATATGGGAACCACATACCTCTTTAATATATTGGCCTTCTCTTCCATATTAGTCAAGTTAATTTATAGCTGTTTTAGAAAAAAAGCTATTTAGTTGTCAACTTTAAATTTGGAATATTGTTTCTCTCCTTATTTTCCCTCTGATAAACATTTATAAAATATGAATAAATTAGTTTTCACAAAGTGTGTACTTCTTTATGGTTTTGAGATATAGGAAATAAACCGTTTGGATTCTCTTTGTTTTCCTAATACTTGTTTGAGTATTTAGTGTTAGTCAAGCTGTTTCCTGAATAAAGCAGTCATCAAGCAGTTACATTTCAAAAAAGAAAGCTTATCTTCTCAGATAATAATCCAATTTGAGCAGCTGGGGCAGATAGAGAAGTATAACTCTCAGCAAAATCAAATACTCAAAATCGTAAGAGTTGAAAACTCTGTTCTAACTCGATAATCAAAATCTTTCTCATGGGAATTTCTTAAAATAAAACCTTCCATGCTAGTTTCACTGAAGAAAGACATTTCATTTTTGCTTTCACTCAATACGTTTGTATTGTACCATCCCAATATCCCAAAGTAAGTAGCTGCATCACATTGTCAAAGAACTCCAGCAATATTTAAGGTGTTCAGAGTCCAATATACTGGTATCTGCTCAGAGTAACTAGGATGACAGACCTGAAAGATGACTCTTTTTCCTCATCCACATCTACTGGGAATCTCTGATGGATGAAATGACGACTTTTATGACATCAAAATAATGAAAAAAGATGAACTCTGACAAGTTGTCTAATACTATTTCTTTAACCAGGTCATATTAAATTCCTTACACAGTATTCTTATTAGATTCACAAATAGTGACATGGTACTATAAAGTCCTGCTAAACCTCAACCTCAAAGGAGATGCTCAAGAATCTTACCTCTCAAACCATATACCTATCTACACTACCTTGTGTGGACCTGCAGCAGGGGAAAAGCCCCTAGCACTTATGAACAAAAGTCTTAACCCAAGAATTCACTTTAGAGAAAAATGCAATGACCATTTTGGGAAATTATGTAAATCTGTCTGGCTTAGTTATCTCAAGAATTTCACTCATATTTTTCACTAAATATCGACTGCTTAGCAGACTTTTAAAATTAGGACACTTAACTAGACGTGCCAGGATGTTACTTAGAAATATGAATGTGAACATACATTACAAACCTATTGATTAATATGATAGCTAAATGAAAAAGACCCTTTTCTGTTGCTCAAATATTTAATATAGAGAACTGAAGAGAGGCCTCAGATTACTCAAACCTCCTTACTTTTACAAATTAACCATATTTTTTTAAGACTTTCATCACAATGATGATCTACTATAGACTATTATCATTAATGATTAAAACCACATTTGTCAAATAGGAAAAAGAAGTCTGCTTTGTTTGGTATATTATTCTTTCATCTTTGTTTATTTGGTGATCTCAGTCTCTGTTAATGTGAATAAATTCTGATCTATTAGAAAAGTGGATAAATTCTAATTGTAAATATAGGGGCATTCATTCTTTTAGGATGGCAAACATGCCTTATACTTTTATTAGTAAAGAAAAGGAAGAGATCCTTCTGATTAAAATTGTAAAGTCACTTTTTAAAAAAGCTTAAAAGAAGGGAAAGCTAGACAATCCAAGGGCTTTTACATCTAAGATTACTACCAACCATGTCTTCTGAAAAGCTACAGAAAGTTACTCCCTTCTAATCCAAACTGTCACCACACTCTTTTATGCAAACACAAAAAGCCTGAAAGTTTTTTCATCCAAACACTCCCAACCCCCAAACTAAAAAACATCAGGCAATAAGTAGAGACCAGCCATAAGGTATTTGAGAGGAATCCATGAGACTTACCGAACAATACCATGGCTCATGAATTTCAAAGATGGTAAATGTGAAATGACATTCATAGGTAAAACAGAGTCCTGACTGTACATACAAAAATGCTGGGCTCTGATCAGACCGTTGCAATCCAGACTGATATCTTGGATTATCCCAAAGATTTTGGTGAGACACCAGACCAGCAGCAGCCCCAAAAGAGCTTATAGAGATAGGAATGGAGAACGGAACAGACAGTGTTATTTTATACAGACAGTGTTGTGGTTTAACCTGGCAGGCAGCCAAATACCATGCAGCCACTCGCTCACTCCCCCCACCCCTTTGGTGGGGTGAGGAGAGACTTGGAAGGGTGAGAGTGAGAAAA
>VZTQ01008624.1:8583-99142 GCA_013400755.1 Pelecanoides urinatrix | reverse complement strand
TGTATGTCTAATTTGTTCTAGAGTGGTCCATTACTATTTCATGGTGTTCATCTTTGTCTCTTATGCCAAACTTTGATTGTTCTATCCCTATTCACCTGATCCACTGAATCCATTGTGTTATAGATCCCTCCTGTGTACCCCTTTAAATAATTTCTTTTCCAAGCTGGAAAGTCCCTGTCTGTTCAATGTCTTCTCACACAAAAGAGTACTCATAAGCCTGTTTATCGTTTTTCTCTTCTGAATCTGCTTTTTGGTCCTGTATCTCTGTGTACGCATACAGGCAAATACTCATGAACATGTCACAGCACAAACTGTTGAACTACATATATTAAAATGTTTCCTTCCATAGTAGAAAAGCAGAGCACCAGCTGCAGCATAAATGAATATTTTCATTTATATCCCATATTTTAATTTGTATCTCTGTAGAAGAAAAAACAAGGTGAGAAATTGCATTCTGTGTTTTTAGGGGATCAGAGAAGGGTTAAAAAAACCAGTCTAACACTAGCTACTTAAATGTACAGTGGTTTTAGCATAAGAAATCCAGTTCTTTTCTTTTCTTTGATAAGGCTAGTTCTAGCATTAAAGTTAAGAAAATGCTGCACACCATGGAGGAAAGTAAGTCTAATCAAGCTTAGAACAAGGAAACAAACAAAACAGTGTATGTCTTTGTTTTAGTTAATAACTGCCTAGGGGTTTATGCCAAATTTCAATTACACATTTTATATCGTTTCTACCCACCAGAAGTTTCTGAAGAACAGTGAACCTAACTTGATATGTTTTTAGTATCATTCTCTCTCAGTGTGGATTCAGCTACACTAGCAAAATTTTGGCTCTTTCTTTCATGTGTAGGACTGTTATGTTTTTACTTTGGACACTTTGCTGTTTACCTTCAGGCATATAAGGGATGCTGTGCCATTTTACTGCTCTTACACTGATCCAGAAAGCACTGTTAAAGTAGAAACAATCTACTTCCTGATTTGATACAGTGATTTAATACAACTCTCAGGTTTAATAACTTCAGGGAGGTTGATTCTTGACGTGCTTCAAGCATGTCAAGTGTTTAAATTTTCTTCATTAAAAGAGAACTGTTTTTGTAGAAGGAGACTTTGCAGAGTGTCCAGTTTGCAGCTAAATACAGAATCAGGGCAATTATTCCATTTAGGGTAAGACTTCAAGTGTAGAAGCTATTCTATTAATATTAAGGTAATGTATGCTCATATATTCCTCTCTCACTAATACTACTTTAAAGCACTACAACTTCCTGATACAGATTAATCCATTCCTTTCCTTCAGGTCAAAGTCTGTGAGATTCTACCAAGGCTTCTTGAAAAACCCGGGACTGTAGTATATCCTAGCATTCAAAAGTACAAATCAAAGACACACACTCTAAAAAAAAAAAAAACAAAACCCATACATTACACAGAACAAAATGAGGCCACAGTTTTTTAAACTGCTTTGCTCTTTACCTTTCAAGAAATAAAGACAATATAAAGCATAAAAAGGAGGGGGGAAAACATATATCAGAGGCAGTGGATGGCATTTATTCAATGCCCAATAATTTCACTAAAATTAGGATTTATTTGATCTTAGGAAAAACTGAGCAGAAGGTGGTTTTTGTTTTGTTTTGTTTTTCTCTAGAAATGGCTATTTCCTTCACTCTGAACATCTTTGCATATAAGTCAACTCTATTATGATATCTTTATCTTACAGTAAATAATTTCATGCAGCAAATTCATTGTAGGGCTTGGGTAGGACATTGTTGCAGTAGAGGGTGAAGCTGACTGCCTTTTCTGACAGTGTAGAAAACAGCAGACTGATCAGTCCAGGAGAAAGAATATGTAATTGAGCATGGAAGATATAAATACATGGATGTCTATTGTTACTTCTGAACAGTGGCAAAAAGAAAATATTTTTGTTGGTTTTCTGTCTGCTATAGCTAACTAAACATGCAAACAAGCCCAGGGTCTTCACATAGAATTCAAAGCTTCAAACAACTTGAAAGTGGGAATCACCAATAGTAAGAAAAGGAAGAAAGTTCTCCAAAATATGTCTTCACTTCTGTCAACATCACCTGGCAGGAAAGGTAACTAATAAGAATAATAATAATAGCTGTGGGACATCTAGCTCCAAACAACAGGTTTACTAGCAGAGAAACAATGATATAGGGAAATCCTCCGGTTTTATCTGAACAGAAGACATGGGCATTTTCCTGGTCTTCTGCTTGCCTTAACAGTATTAAGGCCACAATCACATTTAATGGAGACAGTTTTACAGCTGGAATTCCAATGTTAGAAAGACAAAGACAAAGACTGTTAGAAACCAGCAGAACTGAACTCAATTAAACTGAACAAATAGAACTGAAACTTCTTCTGTCAAGGAAACATTTGGCCTCAAGTTTTTCATTTCTTTTTAGTAGTAAATTTGAAATCATTGTTCATATTTCAACATGTTTACTCTGTGTCTCCTGGGTACACTATTGCATGGAAAACATTTGCTGTATCAAATTTTTCAAAGGTCAATAACTCCCAGTGTATTCTACCCTTGGGACTTGTGTGTATAGATTCTGATATTGTATTCTATTGTATTCCTTAAAGTGCTGTAAGAGGTCTATTAGTTTATTTTCTTTATCTGCAGAATGTCATATATTCTGAAGAGAAATCATCATGCTGAATAAACAAAACTATTTAGATTCTTTATTTCAAGCCCAATTAATAGAGTTCTCTTTCCTGTTAGTAGTGTTAAGACCACTAAATTCCCATATTTGTTCTAGGGATATTTCAATTATAGAGATCACTTATTTATGAATATGGGCTCATGTGCAGTTGTAAACAAAATGTTTTCTTTGTTTTTAAAAGAAATAACTAAAATAGTATTATCAAGGATCTCCACAGTTTCTAACACTGACATGGTTAATCCTTAATCCCCCGTGGACTTAATTAATACAAATATACATTTTGACTAAACTGGAGCACTGTGCTCAAAACACTCAATGGAGACCCTGTGCTATATCTGCCAGTCCCAGAGTGTACAGCTTCTTAATACTCAGGTGACATAACCTGGTTTCCGAAAAGACTTAAACACAAAAACTTTCCCTCCACCTATCCATCAGAGACATGGTAGACTACAACCTTGCTGTCCCATTTACCACTCGTACTTTGAAATTGAGTATATATGTTATTCACTACCTTATAATACAGGCCTTTTCACATAACATGCCTTCTTTCCCTTAAGAGCCAGTCTTCAAACTGTTCCCAAATTTTTCCCTTGTCTTCTTCCACACTCCTTGAGATGAACCTGAGTGAAAGATAGTAATGGGCAGTCCTTGAAATACAACTGGAGCTCTACATTTCTCAGGGAGAAGCAGCAAGTCCAGTTGGATTAGGTCATTTTTGGAACAACAGTACTCCTTAAGAGCTGGAATCAGCATCAGGCTATTATATGTTTTATTGACTGAAAATTAAGAGTCCTGTCTGCACACATCTGAAATGAAAAGGATGCAGTCAATGCATTGTTTGGGTCATTATTTCTTTTTTTACCAAGTGCTTGAAAAACTTCTTCACTGGATTTTTAGAATAGTGTATCTAGTCTCTGAATTTAAAATAAGCTTTTCTATGAGTGAAAAAACATTCTGTTCCTTGATGCTGATGGAAATCAAATATCAGATTGGTGTATGGGTAAAGAAAATCAGCTCTAATTTTAAGTAAATATTTGTGAAATTTTGTACAGTAATGATAAGGTAAATAATTAGTAAATATGAAGCTGAAAGAATTTTACTTGTGTCAAAGGGAAAATCTAAAAATCCCCAGTGTTTCCCATAGGATCCTAGTGACACCTCAGAATTAGAACAATAATAATGTAGGTCAAGATAGTTTATACACTGCAATACATATGGAAAAATAAAACAGAATACGGATGGAGATTCTTTAACTGCTCTGAGCTTTGAGGAGCTCAAGACGTGCTATCAGTGCTTTTTGAACATAATTTATTCATGTGTAACTACCTAAAGGCAGTGCAAAATGGGATGTTGTTTAGAACTAACCACATATTAAATGGAAAAGAAGGTACAGAATATTTTTTATTGAAAGAATTGCTAATGCGTGTTTGTATTAAAGTTGTAGAGAATTATGTTCTTTTCTTTGAATTTAATGATGGCTAAGTCATTAAGACAATAGAAAAATAAGGTGTGGAGAGGAAGGAACATTAAAAAAACCAATGTGTAACATTAGCAAAACAAAGCTAAATAATTTTGGCCAAGAAATACAAGTCTTTCAAAATTCATTAGTACCATTGAAAGATAAGTAAGGGAGGAAACATCAAATGATTGAACCTATGTCTGCCTTAGCAGGCTGTGCAGTGCATAGAGAAGACCTGTAGTGAAACCCTGCAGAGAAACAGCGCTGAGGACCCAGTGTGCATTCTGTACGTGTTTCAGGGCAGGGGGGAGAGGGGGCTACTTAGGATTAGCTCTAGTCTGAACGCCCATTGATGGCTGTAGGATTCTGCATGTGCTCCTGGCGTGTGTCTTTTGATTTAGTTTCATCAGAAAGGCATCCAGCTCATGCACTCCAATACCTCTCTACAATGACAGAAAAAGTATAGAAAAAATTGGAACAACTGGGAGGTTTGTTTCTCAGAAGAACTCCTAAACCAAAGTAAGGCATTAATATAAACAACCCATGCAATAAATAGAGGGCAGCTCCTCCATAAAGAGAATACTGTCAGAGCTCAAACTTGGTTCATTTTATCTTTAAGATATCCAGAAGTGTCTGACTGCCTTGAATCTCTTTGGTGAAATGAGACAAGGACTTCAGAGCAGGGTTCCCACAGCCAGACTTGGAGCAAAAGAAAACATCAGAGCTTTTTATATTCAGTGAATAAGGGAAAAGCTTATTGAATAACCAGAACCCAGGTTGTTGCAGAAAATCAGAAGAATATTTTTTTCCGTAAGTGCAGAAGAAACAAATCATTAACATTAATGTTGCTCTAAATAAAATTTCCTAAGAGTAATTGAACAACTGATTCTACTTCTGGGAACAAATGAAATTAAAATGAGCAATACTTAAAATACAGAAGAAAAATCAAGTTATCATTAATCTTTCTATTCACAAAATTAAAATAGAATTTTTAAAACCTGATCCAAATAAATCCTAATTCAGTAACTTTTTTTTTTTTTTTTCACAAGAACATTGAAGCACAATGTTTAAATGGTATTGATGCCACTGGAATTTATATATAGTTTTAGCTTTTAGATATAATCTTCTAAGGTTCTCTGAACAGGGAAAATTGCTTTAACACTCACTGGTTGGTATATAGACCAACAGCTGGAAGCTCTGGGATTTACATCCCTATAACTGAATAACTCAGAAACTTGAGACTGATACTGAGATTCTGTCTTGCCCTACTCCTTACGTGTCCAATCTCATCCAATCCTTATTGACAGAAGAATCAGCATGTACTGAGGTCATTACAAGACCAGACATTATCTGTTTACTCACTTATACAGCAGATTTCACTTGATATCAGAACCCAAAGGATTAATCTTACCTCATTCAAACAGCAAGAAGTTAGTTATTCCAGTCTAAGGTAGTCCTCAAATGCTCCTTCTATAGTTGGCAGAGATAAAGAGGCACTATCATGGAGTGTCTAAGATCATTAAGGTGAACTGCCTTCTGGAAGTGCTATTTTTGTCTGTTTACTGTAAAGGGAGCATACAGAAACCAGTTTTAGCTTACACAACAAAATCTGAGATATAAAAACTGAGAATACTTCAGATTTTGGGTGCAGGTCTCTGCTTAATGGGTGTTAGGCTCAATTGGTACACCAGCTCTAAGTTGTTCCTAAACTTCATATAAGCCCAGTTAAAATCACTGCTTTGGGGTCCATTTTCACCTTCAACAGCTCTGCTTTCAGTAGTGAAGTGCAGATTCTTGGTTCTGTTTTTATCTGCTCTTCTTTTCCTCATGTTCTTTCAGTCTTTACTGGGGGGAATGGGAGGGTGTGGGGAGAGAAAAACACATTCTAAAATTATGCTTTGTTTCTTTGAGCTATTGTTTTTATATGACTAGTTTAACCATGCACAACATTCTCCCTTCATTACACTGAATGTTGTTAGTAGTAGATGCCTCTGAGCACCATAATGCCTAATTTGCATTAATCTTTCTTTGCTCAATTCTTCTATAGTTATACAAACATATGCCACAAATTACTCTCCATTTTTCAAACCACAATAAATATATGAGCTACAGTCCCATATTAAAGAGCACTTAATCTACCAAACAGCACTTAATCTACCAAACTCCTCTAAAGTAAGTAAAAATGTTACAATATTCTCATTTCTGCAAGAAAATACAGAACTAAAATGTCAACAACAGGCAACAAAACAGTGACTATATAATGATGCAAACAGGTAATTGAGCATAAACAAGATTCCCCAAACCACAAATAAATAAGTAATTTTACTGCAATCCTGGGTTTTTAAATTTTGTACCTTCTCACTCCTCTACTTTCCTGCTGGTACTATTTTTGCAGGTGCAGCCCAGACAGTTTCATTTATTTTATTAGGACCTCTAGAAGAAGGCTTTTAGCTAAATATACCTGTCATATAGCTACTACTGAAAGTGGTATCCATTCTTTTTTCCATTTAAATTCTCCAATATATACTACTTCTTTGTTGTTCATTCAAATTCTTAAAGTTCTACTGTAAGTTCTTGTGGGTTTTGTTCAGAGAAGTCTGCATTCCTCCAACTTATTCAGGAGATGCTGATGTTGTATGACTTCTGTATATTAGTCCAGGAGCCATAGAGTTTGTGCAGAAAAGGCGAGATCCACCTCAGTGTCATTCTGTCTGAGGCAATGTAAAGCCTCCTTTGAAAGTCCCAAAAGGGGACTACTCAACACTGAGTTGGTTACTCTGAGCGAGGAAAAGGGGCACTCTGCAGCTTTCAGGCCCCCTAGATTCCATCTCTTATCTAGTACTAATGGAATTCACTTCCTCCTGTGGTTTGAATAAAGTACTGAAACAGACCTGGAAAAAAAAAGATCAGCACAAAGGATTTTTGTCTTAATCTTACTCCTATTTTGATCCAGCAGATGTAGAATTTCATCTTATGCAGTGGCACATCTTAAACAAAAAAAGAGGCTGAGAATATCCAGGGTATCTTAGACCCTCATGGATATGCTCCCCCTTAAAGCAGGTGTGGTTTAGCACAGTCTCAGGCAAAGGAGCAAGTTGCATCTGCATATTTTGCTGGGCAAGGTTGCTGGGTAAATAATACATAGACATGTATCTCCTGGGGAAGAGTGGGAGCTGAAGGTTCCAAGTGGGATCATGTTTCTGCCTACAGCCTCATTTAAGACACCTGGGATGTGGACTAATTTAGGTTAACCCTATGTTATAATTTTTGTTAGCTCTGGAGAACTGTGCACATGTTTAGCAGCATGCCCACACTGTGCAATTATCTCTGAACACATGCCAAACTACCTGCCTCCAGACTGGAATGTAACACAGTTGTTTCATTGCTGACACTGGAACCCCAGCTCATGAGCTACTCGTGGTATCTTACTGTCACAGAGGTAACTTAGCAAGTCAAAACCTCATCTGGGATGTGTACTCAGACACTTACATGCATCCCAAACATCCACCATCAACATCTGTATAAATGAGTTTGAATCTTTCCATACTCAGTGAAACTTAAATAGGGAAGATTCAAACCACAGCAGAATTACTCTTAGGGCAATTGTTAAAAGGTGAAGGGCATTGTTCTGCATACTGTCCTCTCCTCCCTGTCCTACATTGCTTCTCAAGGAGAATTTTATCCATGAAAACTGTCAGAATTCCAGACTGGAACAGCTTTCAGAGGAGATTAACCTTCTCCATGGCACAGCAATTTTCCCTCCTGGGGAAAGCCATATTATTTCAGCATAGAGAAGGTGTCTATTACGTTAGAATTTAAGAACCCACGTTTCTTCTCGGAGAGAGAAGCAATTACTTTAACTGCTGTGCTCAGCATGAAAATGTTTGGGAAAAAATGCCTCTCTTAATCATATTTTGACATCTATATTTAAAATGGGGCTAAGTATATGAAAAACTAAAATCTGAGTTAAAAAATATGCACCTATAATAACTATCATGAAACTGTAAAATACAATGTATACATTATTAATATTTTTTGTGTGGAAGTACATTTTAATGTAGTAGTCTACATTAAACCTTTGAGGGACTTTTCTCATTAAAAAACAGTTTTGATGAAAGATATGCTTGTAAACAAAACCATATTTTGGATATATAATTAAGTATGGACCTTGATTTATTATTCATTAATAGTTCTCCATTAACAACTGAACAATTTTTTCAGTTGCAAGAGGGAACTCCTCAGCGTTTTTCTACAGAATCCTCTGATAAAGAGGATTCACCCTGTAATCTTAGTATACTACTCTGCATAAAGTGTTTGACTACCATAAGACATTTTCTATTATCAGGTAATATATTTTATTTTTTTTTCCCTTTTGTTTCTTCTGCCATTTAAATACATTGAAGCAAAATAACACTTAAATTTCTTCTACAACCTCCTATCTCCCTTATAGAAAGGGAAGGATAACAAGATTGTATAGCTGCAAAAAGCCAGTTCAAAGGATTTGCCTTTGATGTGGACCATAAAGGTACAAAATGGCTGGGTACAACACGTGTACTGGGGCAAGACTCATACCCACCTGTGTGCCTTCCCGGTCCTGCCTCCTGTTAAAAGAGTCTCGCTGCATCTTCAGGGGCTGGTGCAGCACCAGACAAGCACTACGTCCCCAGGCAGAGGGGACCATCTACTTTAAATCATCGGCCACCATGCACAGCTACAACACTGTTGAGAGGAAAGCCTGGGAGAGAAATTTAATATACCACAATATATTTTAATGCTGGGTCAGCTGTCAGTGTGAGGCCTTCCTAAGCATCCTAGAAATCTACTGCTCGGTCAGTTCATTTACCTTTCTCTTGCCCTTCCTTCTCTCTCTCTTATCCCCTCATTTCCATGGAGGAAATTGGTAGACACTAGGAGATACAGAACAGTCCAGGGTCATGTGTAAAGTAATTTTTGGTGGCAGGAGTGTAGCGCGTATCCCCCTCTTCCCTGGTTCCCTGCCAGCCTCACCCCAGTGGAGTTTTCCTTTCAGACAGCTCCCACTGTGGATGTTTCCACAGTCACGACTGCTGCAAAAACACTGGATAACCTCAATCTGTATTATCTTTTGAGAGGAATCGCTTAATTAAAGAGGATGGAAAAGGGGATGGGAGATTGTTAATGACTTGAATATTTTGATCTATACCACAGCTTGCTGGAGCCTGTGAGTGAATTAGTGTAATTCAGTCTCTAAGTGATTAACGCAGGAATTTTCATGAGTGGTAAATTCACTGCAAAAATTAGGCCAAAAGGTAAAAAATACATTGTAATCATCATCAAGTAGAAAAAAAAAATCGTTCATAATACAAAATTTATGGCCAAAAAAACATTATAAAAAGGACCATTGAAAAACACATTAATTTGAGGGCACCTTCCTCCTTCCCTGTTCTATTCAAGGAGAGTAACAGGGAGATTAAATCAGTAGGAGAGATATAAATGTCATACTTGCAATTTATTTTAGTGCTATTGAAAAAAAGACATCTGAAAACAAACAATCTACAGAGACAAGCAAAGGCTTGATCTGTATCAGTGATGAGGAAATGGGCCAACCATCTACAGAATTTGCAAAGCACTGTTGTCAGAGAATCCAGTACAAATAGCTTTGCTGGGGTTTCTAAGAACTCTTTAAAGCTCTGTTCTACCCTCCCTAAATTGTTTCCTTAGTGTTAAAGCAAAGCTTGTATGACAACAAGGTAATTCAACTGCCATGTCTCTCTATATTTTATTTGGTATCAGCTCAGAAATGACAGTGTGACCTGTGGATAAAAACAGCGAGTTACAATTTTTAAAAAAATGTGAGAATAGCCCATATCCCCAAACCTGAGGTGATTTAAAACACAGAGCAAAGATCCTTTCCTGCTTAATAACTGGTGGCATATTAGTGATTTGAATTAAAAATCACCTTCTGTGACCCAGATCTTCCATAGATATTTAATCTAATAGAAATAGATTTGTTGTCGTGTTTGTAACTCATACCACAAATTACAATTCTACAAAGACAAGCTGGTTCTGTGTTTTGCACAACATAAATGACAGCACATTTTGATGAAATATTGCTGCATTTGATTGGAAATGCTCCATACAGGGGCTGAAGATGCCGGCCACTCTGAATACCACTTAAAGTGACTGTGTTGAATTATACCCAGCCACTGAAATTAGATGTAGAAAGATGTGATTATGGGGACTTTGAAGGCTCTCCCTGTATTAAGCAGAACACATAAGAATAACTTTGACTTCAGTTTTGTTCTTAAAATACTCATCTGGGTTTAGGAACAACGGTAAAGATTTTGCAAGCACATATTATGAAAGGAGAGACTTCTTACTTGGCTAAGTAAGTCCACACTTATTAGGTTTCAGTCTTGTCTCCTAATCCTGCCTCTGCCTCATTATTTTTGTCTTGGGCAACTTTGTGTCTATACAATGGAAATAATACAGTCTAATCATCTGCTGCAAAGAGAATTGCTGGGCATCTTTATTTAACATCACCACACTGCTCTGAAAATATAGTGAGCTATAAAACTGCTAAATAGTTTTATTATCATTGTGTTCCCACAAGTGGCTAAGCGCCCATAAACAATGATCATAGATGTTATATGAGTCAGAGAGGTACCATCAGTATTGTCTCTGAATCCAGGTTGCCAGTTTAGTTGTATTTCTATTTTGACCTGTTTTTTGGCTGTAGATCTAAAATAGCAAGGCTCAATCTATCCACCAAACATAACACCTTTATTCAAGGTTTCCTTCTAAAAAAAGAGGAAAAATAAAGAAACTGTATTTTTTTTCAATCTAATCATAATAAAGAAACTCTGAAATATAGTATTTAATGAAGATAAATCTGCATTTTCCCATGGCTACGAAAAAGCTGAACTTCAGACAGTACTTAGTCTTCCTTCACTATGTTTTGCTTTCCAATACAAAAAAAGGAAAGAAGGTGTCACACTGACAGAGCTAAAGTAGTCTATTCAGAGAAATTCGGACTATAGAATTGTAGCTTAGGAAAAATGGTTGTCAGCTACAATATTAATGAAACAAATCCAGAATTTCAAGTCCCTCTGTCTGGCAGTCACTTGATTAAAAATTCAGCTGACGGCTGAGTTTGGAAGTGATCTTGATCCTCCCAGGGCTCTTACCCTGCAGGTTAACAAGGCTGCAAGCATTAAGACCTGGTTCAGCAAAGCACTTCACCAGTCTGCAGGGGAGTAGAGGTGATAGATCACATATCGTTCAAACATCCCCTAACCCCACTTGCTCGGAGTATATTGATAATAACATCAGTCTTACAAATTAGACATAGAAAAAAAAATATTGAATCATGCCACCTGTCTGCCTGGCAATTTGTGACTTATCACATTGGATATTCATAGTGTGCTATTCATTTTTGGTTTGTGTGTTTCAAGAGATGGACATGTTCAACTGAATCCCATTTAACATATTCACCTATTGAACTGCTAGGAAGTTTGTTTTTTTTTTTTCCTTCAGATGTTTAAGCTCACTTGGCTTTTATCATTTTTTTTATACTGTCCCTATAAATCTTCATGGTGAAGCAATCCAAATTGGTCTTTCTAAATATTTTTAAATGCCTACAAGGTAACTCATTTTTCAAACATCACAAGAAATGGATAATGAATCTGACATAAAGTAAAACATGCCCTTCTAGCAATATATAGCATGTAAAATATAATTGTATATAAAAATAATTGCATGTATAATATAAATCAAATGAATCACCTTTATTGATACTTTCTGGATATACACAAAGGAAAGTGTAGGAAAGCAAGAGGGTTTTTTAACAATATTTTTATAGATTTCTTGTCTGGATATAAAAACTTTAAATCAAAATAATGTTATCTAAAATGTGCTTTTTATTGTACTTATACTTACTTATACTTTATCTTAAATACTCTAGAATTTTATATATGTATATTTTCATATATTTATAGCATCCTCTAATGTAAAGTGACTATACAGGTGTGTAAAAACAATATGAATAAATTCTATAATTCAAGAAAAATTATCATACAAGCATAATTACACCTTCAGTCACTGTAAAATATTTGCATCTTTATTTGAGCACTCTCTTGTCTGTCTGTTAATATCTTCTTTGTAATGCTTTGCTCAAAATCATGTGTAATTTTCTAAGGACAGTTATACTTCTATCATACACCAAAGTGCTTTTATCTTCCTGCCACAAGACCTGATGCTTTTTTGCATGCATGCCTCAAAAATGAGTTGATTTCTTCATACTACACGGGTGTGGAAACCATGTGTAAATGACTCTCTTCTTACACCTACAGTTATTTCCAGAATTAGTGCTGTCCAATTTGTTGTTTCTCTTGAATGCCTGTGATACTGTTTTCTGTCTTTTCACCTTACTTTTTTTTTTTTTTTTAATAAATAGGCATGTTTTGCACTTGTTCAATTTTATAACAATTCCTTTTTTTTGTTATATTAATTCTGAGGGGCTTCAGTCAAGATCAATGACCTGCTGTGTCAGGCATTGTGCAAGCATATAGGTATTTTCTGATCCCGGTTCTAAGATAATTAAGTCTCCTTGTATTACTTCCCTGTCCTCCAGGCATCTCTTTAGTATTATCTGTGAATGTAATTAATGCTATTTACTTCTCTCCTGGGTTAGTGAAGATATTAATCCCTGACTTAATACAGATCCCTGTAGCACCAAGCTACTCACCTCTTCCTATCTGGATATATTGCTGACATTATCCTTTGTTTATGCTTTTTCATCCTCTTTCAATCTTTCAATGAGACATTGTTTCTATCGAAGTCAATTTTAATGAATGTTGACAAAGATTTTAACATGTGTTGCAAACCAAATATATAGCAGCTATTGTTTTTCATGTCCCCATTTTTCTTTGTAGTTCTAGTTAAATAATAAATCAAATTTATCTTCTACCCCTTTATTCTTTCTGCATCTATTCTGCTTCTTGCTGCTAGGTTCATTAGCCTGTAGATATTCATGGTCTTTTCTCTTGCTATGAGCTTTACTATTTGAGGTAGAACAAGGACAAAGCAAAACAAGGCAGTGAGCAGGATGGCCCCAATCCAGCAAAGCAATGAAACACATGGCCATCTTTAAATGCAGACATAATCTCACTAGAGTCAATAGAAACACTTGCATGCTTAAAAGTAGTATCTACCAGCTCAAGGCTGCTGTGCTGAATATATGAAAGCATCGTGTGTTAATCGTCTCATATTTCCTTTTGTATTTCGAAATAGTTTTACATTAACCTTCCCAAGCCCTCTTCATTCTCTCTGATATTTGAAGTAGTGATACAATAGATTTTTGAGGTAACATGCGTCAGTACAGTAGGATGTAAAATATTCAGATTTTCTGAACTATATACTTTCATATTTCCCCCATTATTCCCTAACCTGCTCCTCATAAGAATGGGAAATATTTTAATATCATATTCATATCACCTACTTATAAAGTTAGCTTATTAGTTTTATTTATGTATTCACTAAAAAATAATTCAGTATCTGAGTCACTTTTGAAACATCATTAATTTCACCCCTCCTCCGGACATACTTGATTTCTTCAGTAGCAAATGCCATTTTGCTTTGCACCCGGCAGCATAATGGTTCTTGTTGACAAATTTTAATTATTTGTGTGGGTTTTCTGTTCTGTACATTTTTGGCTCTGAACTTATAATGAAAGCAAAAAGTAAGGGGGAGGAGAAGGGAGGGAACTTTTCCCCAAATAGTGAAACAGCTTTATTTGTGAATATCATGGGAAGCTAGAAGGAGAAAAGAAAGCAAGTAAGTAAATACATTAGCCCAAGGGAAAGGATTTCTAAGGATGTGCCCTTACATCCAGCTGGGACTGGTCTCTTTAGCTCAATGGATTAGGGAAAAAAAAAAAAAGGAAAACAACCCCATGGCCCCACACCCCCAGAAGATACAATGGGATTTTAACAATCAGAGGGAATCTCTCCCCATCACAATTGAAACACAGCTTAACTAACCTTAAATCAGACTATCTAATCAACTGAAATCCAATGAAAAATAGCTCCTGTTATGCCTTAGAAGCAGAGTGTGGATGAGGAGATTAGCTGGGGTGAGATTAATCACTTTAGAAAAGAGAACTTTAACTACTTTTTAATAACACATAGTTCAATGTGGCTGAGAATATGGAAGCTCAGATAAAGCCTTTTAAAAACTAAGAGCCATCAAAGCAGTTTGGAAATGTTTAGCTGCTCAGATACAGTAGTGGGCAGAACTCATTTTCATCTGTGCTTGTCTGAGGTGATTCCTTATTATCATTCTATAAGTTACACGCTAGGCAGAAAGAGAAAGAAAGGCTCAATAGGTTTTTTGTCATTAATGGTTGTCATTTTGATTAAAAAAAAAAAGAGAAGAAACACTATAGTTTAATGGGTAAATGCAAATGACCTCAACATTGCAGTTTTGTACTTCAAAGAGGACTAAATTTGTTTTGAAGTTTATTTGGTAGATGAATTGCTGTCAGAGATAAGCAAAAAGTTTTGAACTCCCAAGGGCTCTGATAATGCTTCAAAAAGCAGAAAATTCAAGAATTACCACACTTGTGATCAAACATAATAAAAATTAAGGCTAATAAATAGCTTTTCTAATGTCAGCCTAAAAGGTAAGCCAAGGAGGCTTGTGGAACATAGCATTATCAGTTTGGAATTCACAAGGCTTGTTATCTTTGGTTTTTTTTTCATCTCTTTTTTTTATTGTTTTGAATGAATATTACTTCTACCCCTAAATTAAAAATATTCTTCTTGCACAATTACCCATCCAGATTTAATTTTTACAATCAAACTCCTATATGTGGGCAAAATTAACAGTTATGGTAGAAAGCTTTCTACTCCACCATTCCCTTGATAGGCAGAAGCAGGGTAGTAACTCTCAGAAGATAATTTAAATAACAATTGAACCATTGTAAAGAAATGACATTTCATATAGACTGTTTGATTATTACATTCCATGTTCCTAGGAGCTATAGGACAAAAACAGAAGACAAGATTACCCTTCTTTATTCTATAAAAAATTTTCCCCAAAATGTCTCTGATTAAAGACATATAAAAGTTATGATCTTAATTTTGAACTATCCAGACATCTCTTCAGTATTAAACACAGATACACGTATATTTTTAAACATTGCATTGTCATTGATGTTTTTTTCAATGTTATATTGTAATTGGGAGATACTGGTGTCTGAATAAATTTATGCTGATTTGTATCTCTTGTGAATCAATCCTGGTAGCAAAGTTGTAGATGTTTATATCCTCCTCCCTCATTGATGCATATTGTCCTGCAAAACTTTCAGACAAGGAAGACTTGCTGGTGCTCGCTAGTAGCTCAGCAGTCGATGCCCATTCAAAGGGATATACTTTGTCTGACTTTGCTTTTTAACATCAGACATATATAACAAGACACAGCTCATTGTGTGTTTGCTTCAGAAAGAGCGCCATGCTGTCAACATGACAAAATCAAGTACAAGACAAGCCAGGACACTGTAAAAATCATTTACCCTCTACTGCATATAAAGATAGCTTAAAGCAAGGAATACAAGTTTTGACAAGGCATTTAAATACTCACAACTAACCATTTTCTGAAATCAACCAAGTCAAACAGATTTCATTCTAAGGTCCAAGCTGAACAGGAGAAACTAGGACAGAGTCTGGCTGCCTCCGCAGTCTTTCTTACACTGTCAGAGACACGCAAAGGAACAGCTGCGAGACTGTACGGGCAGTCCATTGCTGACATCTGGCTCAGCCTTCATCTATGGAGCACAGCGAGGAGGGAGCCCAGCTGTACCATGGTAGAAACAAGCAAAACATCTCAAATTGCTGCTGAAGTTCTCACCAACATCTGAATGGGCTCATCACTTGAATCTTACATAAATGGTTTTTTGAGAGTTTTAAGTGTGGTACATGCCCTTTATCTACCTTTTGCAACCAAAGTAGACAGCTTGTCAGCTATGAATGTCACCTCAGGGAGAATATATAGAAATATAAATGAAATACTAGGCAAGGTAGACAACTGCATTTTATTCTCAGTTTTCTGTCACATGTACATTCTGCTTGTCAACTTGAAAAAGTCATACAGTTTTCTAGTGTCTCATTTTTATCTGTTAGAATTATTCAACACAATCAACTGTTTTGGGACACAGGTTCAACTCACTTCACTTCAGGCATTCAAGGTACCTATGTTAGATGCTGTAGGTTCCACCTATAGCTGATGGAGATAGCCCTATAGAGCTGATGGAGAGAAATAAACATTTCCTTCTCGTAATTTGGACCTCAGATTGGCTGAACCACATTTTGGAAGACTCTGTCTCTCTCCCCATTAACTACAGAAGAAGCCTTGAGGTTAGTTATCCAACTTTGGCAACTGAACTAGACATCTATAATCAGACCAGATGAATCTAGACCACGGTGTCTGCACATGGGCTACATATTCTAAGTTGAAGAGCTTTTAGGTAGATAGATCAATACTTTCAAGGTGACTAATGTGTCAGTGATGAATGTGTTAGGAAGTAAATAAAGCTTGGCTTATTTCCATTTGCCCTTCAGAATACGTTCTGAACTCAGCCTATTGGTCTTTTTCTAAATATATATATACTTTATCTTGCACAGTCTTTTTTCAGTTAACTACCATTTTATATTGATTCTGCAGTGCATGCTCAGTCGTTCAAGTAGACCTTTAGTATTCCTATCACACTTCAAGAGCTCAGAGGGGAAAGAGGTGGCTTTCTATGTCTTCTGAGTAAATTTGTAGCATTATTAGTGAACTGAGGAAATATGTATGTCAAGACCCACACCTAAGTAAGTAAAGAAAAGGAGATATTAACTGAAGCCTGAGGTACAGATATGCTTTAATAGATTGTAGAGTCCTACACAGAGAGAAGAACATGTCCTAAGTCTCTGTACGTATGATCTCAATACCGTTCAAGTTAATGGGAGTCTTGCCTTCAGTTTTGCTGGAAATAGGATCAAGCCCCATGCTGATTAGCTGAAAGGATACTTCCAGTTTTGGGCGAGGAAAGAAAGCAGAAGTTGATCACCTGGATATTATCCAGACTGAAGTTATACATAAGTCTATGGAGGTTCATATGTGATGGACAGTTAGTGTTTTCAACACTAACAATAGTTTTCAAATATTGTTTAAATTCACATCTATAGCGAAGCTTCCATGTGGAAAAGTAAACCTTTGCACTGACTCATTTCCATGGGTTGGTTTGTTTGTTTGTTTGTTTGTTTGTTTGTATACTGCTCAGCTGTAACTCCTCAGGCATGCAGTTAGGGCACTCCAGCCTTCCAGGTGGTCTTATCTCCCAGGACTGACTGAAACTATGATGCTTAGCATTCAAAATTGGGTACATGCAATGCTGACTTCAGTCTTCAATAAAATAATGAACTTGGCAATAGCACATGGAAAAGTAATCACTGGAGTATGAGTAACTTTCTTTTACGAAGTGCTCACAAAGCTGTTTAAGAATCTAGGCCTACTATTTTATTAGACAAAAAATTTCACACATTCTTTTCTGTCTTTGTAATGTCAGGTTGATTACTGTTGATTTCCTCACAAGTTACTGTTGTTTCATCACCAAGGAGGGCTCAGTAAACATTAGTTATTTTAAAGCAAACTATGAATGGAACTAATCACAGAAAAAAAGTACTTTCCGAGTAAAGAAAAAATGTTATTCATGTATACCTCTCTCTGTGCCCTTCAGATCACCTTATAAATATCACAGCTGAAAAAGATTTCTGGAGTTAATGGTGTTTTGGTTTGTTTCCTTGAGAGGTTAGGGCAAGGCTAGTCATGTATGTGCTATTTGTCTCCTTTTACTAGGCCATTCAGAGAGATCTCAGTGAAAGGTATCCATAGCTATGTAATTTATACATTTATTTATCAATAATTTATTTGCTGGCATTTGAAACCTCGTACTACTTTTTACGGTGAGGGCACAGACAGCTTCAGGTCTCAGCTCAAGTAATTACCCTCCACCTTAGACACATTTCTCCTTCAGTGTTTTGTTAGAGTGAGATTCTTTTCTTTCCTTTGTCCTATTCTTTTATATCTTGCTGTGCACAGTGTAACTGCTCCTGTGTCACATTTTACACCTTACTGAGCAGTAGCAGGAAAGTCATTGGCAGACCATCTTTTGTCAAGTGGTTCTTAGGCCATTTCTTATTTATATCAAGTCAGCACTTACACACAGGTCATTTTGCCACAGCTAACAGCACTTAGTATTTCTCCACAGGATACTGCAGAGTCTAAACACTTTCTGGGCTTATCACAGGGATTTCAGAATTGTCTGTATAAACTATACCTATTCTGTAGAAATACTTGTTTCTCTGCAGTCTAGAAATGAAAGTTTGAGTTTAGTCAATGATAGTAGAGATATAAACCTGGTTTCTGTTGTTCCCTTTCTGAATTTTCGTAGACAGAGGATCAATAGCACAAACACACTCCAGCTGAGAAAACTCTTTAAAAATGTGTCTAAAGATGCTACATTCTAAACTGAGCTGTCCATTAAACACCTGAGTGAGATGACAATTCACTGTCAGAAGCTGTTAATTGAATGTAGAAACAGCAACATCCTCTGTCCAGAAAACATCTTCCCCCATCTGTTTTTTTGCATCAACATTTTCATGTGAACATTCCTGTAATTCTTTTTTATCCTACATTATTCATATTATCAATATTTCCATTGCATTTTCATAAGATGTTGAGAAAGAATTAAATATTTTACATTCACCAAAAGGTCCCTCATTGTTTTCTACGAAACATCTGTGAATTCACTAGTAAAGGCATTTCTGCTGGAGATGCTGATAGTCCCTACTGATATTCTGTGACGCCATTTATATCAGTGAATTGAATGTGCTTAGGTTTGTTCTCTGAGAAACAGTCTAGTTGACATGGCATATTGGCAAGGGTTTCTGCGACATCCTAACTCTTTGATCGTGTCCAGGGACTGCTTGAAAAAGTGGTAGCTTAGGCCAAAACCCATTCTAGTGACCATTTTAATTCTTTAGTGATGCACTTAAAAAGCTTCTAGCACCTGGGAACATTCATTGCCACTGCCTAACTTACTAGTTTAGACACAGAGTAAATTTTTTAGGTTTTTGCTCATTAGGTTTTCCAGACACCTAGAAAATCTTAGCACAACCAAAGGTATACTGCAAAAAACCCGTGGCAGTTAATATGTATCACTTGACAGGATTCTTAAGGTAAGGGTTTTGCATGATTTTAGGTGATAAACTTATAGAAGAGAAATCCACAGAGAATTATCAAATACACAGAAGCCATACAGGGTTTGTAGCAGCAGTCCCTGGGCTGAACATAGTTTGAGAACATTAAGAGGTGGTATTGTGGTACTTTTCCTGCTCGTATATTCTTCACTTTTCAGCTACTTAGAATAAGTAAAATAAATATTTGGTTATGTGCAGTTTTGGTCTGAGTAAGTACAGATATTCCTGTATTACCTACCTTCGTTTTCACCATTCTGTGTGAAAAGTAACATATATAACAGGGCATGTATGACATGGACCCCATTCCTTCGTCAGGCTATTGATTTCACCCAGGCTATTGACATTTTGTTTATAATTCACCCCTTTCCTTACGTCAAGGAAAGAGTTGGATGAACATTTATTTTTTCTGCTGGGTAGTTAAACTAATAACAGAGCTATACAGAATTTCTATGGAAATGGCAGGGATAAGTACATGAATAGTTACTTTGATGTAATTGAATCAAGTATCTACCAAAGGCAGACCTACATAACTACCCATCAATTCTGTCACTTAAATCCATGTCAGAGAAAATAAAAAGGATCTATATGTTTCTAGTGAAGTTGTATCACCTCATATAATGTACCTACATATTTTACTATTTATATACATACGTATACATGTGTGTGTATATATGCATATTGATATCTATGTTATATGTGTTATTAAAGCATACCATATAATTCTGGATCTGTATCAGTCTCAGCCTGCTAATGTCCCTCTCAGGAGTATACAAAACATCAGACTACAGTCATTTTCTATTTCTTATTTTAAAAAAATGTTTAAAAACTGAGCAGAAAGGAAGGAGGATAGCCTCCAAAATACCCTACAATCCAATAGTCATGATGCTTTTGGTAGTGGTAGGTGTAAATGACTTTTCTAAAATAAGCGGAGAATGGAAAGGGGAGGTAAATCAGAGTTTTCTGTAGGTGAATGGGATAGTAGATATAAACCTAGTATTCATTCATCGTATTTTCAGGAATGGACTGTCCTAGGTTAAGTGTCCTCTTTTGAAATAAAATCAAGTTTTGTGAATTTCGTTCCTATCCTTTTCATTCTAGCTTGGACTTAGGGGACTGATTCATCACAAGGCAGGACTTCAGAGCCTTCTTGATGTATCAACTACTTCATGTTCCTGAACTTTGCAATCTGGATTATGACAATATCTATATTTCTTTTGGGAATTTAGTGTTAAAATTATCTGTTGTACCTTGTGGTTTTGTATTGATCCTACACTACAAAATTTAATTGAAAGCACAATTCAATTAAAAGAAGATATTGCTCCTGTAAAGTAATGAACATCTGCATGAATCTTTAAAAAACATTTTTTAATATCTTCAGTATCATTAACATTTGTGTGTGAATTGTCGCATAATATATGAAAGATCACATCTTTGACCTTTTGACCCCACATCATGTGAAGGGATTGAAAGCAGCCCTGCCAAGAAGGACTTGGGGGTATTGGTGGATGAAAAGCTGGACATGAGCTGGTAATGTGCACTTGCAGTCCGGAAAGCCAACCATATCCCAGGCTGCATCAAAAGAAGTGTGGTGATTCTGCCCCTCTACTCTGCTCTGGTGAGATCCAACCTGGAGTACTATGTCCAGCTCTGGAGCCTTCAGCACAGGAAAGACATGGACCTGTTGGAGTGGGTCCAGAGGAGGGCCATGAAAATGATCAGGGGGATGGAATGACTCTCCTATGAAGAAAAGCTGAGAGAGTTGGGATTATTCAGCCTGGAGAAGAGAAGGCTCTGGGGAGACCTTCAGTATTTAAAGGGGGCTTATAAGAAAGATGGGGACTGACTTTTTAGTAGGGCCTGTTGCAACAGGACAAGGGAGAATGGCTTTAAACTAAAAGAAGGTATGTTTAGATTAGATATGAGGAAGAAATATTTTGCGATGAGGATGGTGAAACACTGGAACAAGTTGCCCAGAGAGGTGGTAGATGCTCCATCCCTTTAAACATTCAAGATCAGGTTGGATGGGGCTCTGAGCAACCTGCTCTAGTTGAAGATGTCCTTACCCATGGCAGGGGGGTTGGACTAGATGACCTTTAAAGGTCCCTGCCAACCCAAACTATTCTATGATTCTATGATCTTTGGAGGAATTTTAAAAGCTCTTCGTAATATTACATACTCATATTTCTTCATAGGAAAATGAAACCTATTCCTGCAAAATTTACAATCAGCCAGTTAACCTTTTGGATTTGCTGTTGAAAAAGTCAAATAAGCAATCTGCTTATTGCAGTCAATCAATCTCTCTTCAATGTGCAAACTTAAAAATAATTTAATAATTTAATAATCTTCCTGTCCTACAACCGCATGGTTGTATACTCTTTCTACATTTATTTTTCTTTCAGGTAGAATGTACCAGTCTGCATCAGTGTGTTATTTAGTGCTAAAAGCAATAGTCTGATGGCTTGGCAGAAAATAATCTTTTCTTTACTTCATTAAAGGTGTAACATGAAAAATATGACTTTCTCCACCTTGACTCACCCACCATCCTCAAATCTTATCGTGTTAGAACTATCAAAAGGATAATGAAACAGTCTGAATGTCTGAATGCCTTGCTAAAAAAGAAACATTGCCTGCATTATAGCCTGAGAAAGGAGGAAAATATATTTACTTGGAAACAAAATGCAAATCTGAATCTAGTTTAGACTTTCATGATTAATGTCTAAATTTTGACATTTACAGAGATATAAAACAAACACTGTCAACTGTACTCAAAGCCCTTCTAATCTGTTCATCATTTACAGTTTAGATTTAATTTACCATTTTTACAATAATTTAATAACATTTCAGTAATTCTTGCTTTTGACACTGAAACAGCATGGGGTTGATTTACTGTGTTTTCAGACTTGTGCTTTTATGTAAACACATTAGTATTTTCACAGCATGTTTGGAAGAAATGGAGCAAATTCTGCTCCTCTTACACCTATACAAAATCTGCTGACTTTGTAGAGCATCAGAGAGAAAATTTGACTGAATTGCTGGAGTAAGTCAAGAGGAGTCAGGATAAAAGATGAAAAACTTTTGCCTATTCTGGAAGGCAAAAGAGACCAATTTCACATAGCACTGAAGAAAATGGAATAAACCAGCAGTCAAGACAGGTTCTGTGTCTGACAGCTTTTATCTGTTATAGCTTTTATTACAGCTGGGTTTACCAGCTTTCATAGTTGCAGAAAATAGATTCATATGTATAGATAGCACAATACGATGCAAATGTGTTGTACATAACATCTTTCAAACAAACTGATCCCTAAACTTTGTTACANTTTATTTTTCTTTCAGGTAGAATGTACCAGTCTGCATCAGTGTGTTATTTAGTGCTAAAAGCAATAGTCTGATGGCTTGGCAGAAAATAATCTTTTCTTTACTTCATTAAAGGTGTAACATGAAAAATATGACTTTCTCCACCTTGACTCACCCACCATCCTCAAATCTTATCGTGTTAGAACTATCAAAAGGATAATGAAACAGTCTGAATGTCTGAATGCCTTGCTAAAAAAGAAACATTGCCTGCATTATAGCCTGAGAAAGGAGGAAAATATATTTACTTGGAAACAAAATGCAAATCTGAATCTAGTTTAGACTTTCATGATTAATGTCTAAATTTTGACATTTACAGAGATATAAAACAAACACTGTCAACTGTACTCAAAGCCCTTCTAATCTGTTCATCATTTACAGTTTAGATTTAATTTACCATTTTTACAATAATTTAATAACATTTCAGTAATTCTTGCTTTTGACACTGAAACAGCATGGGGTTGATTTACTGTGTTTTCAGACTTGTGCTTTTATGTAAACACATTAGTATTTTCACAGCATGTTTGGAAGAAATGGAGCAAATTCTGCTCCTCTTACACCTATACAAAATCTGCTGACTTTGTAGAGCATCAGAGAGAAAATTTGACTGAATTGCTGGAGTAAGTCAAGAGGAGTCAGGATAAAAGATGAAAAACTTTTGCCTATTCTGGAAGGCAAAAGAGACCAATTTCACATAGCACTGAAGAAAATGGAATAAACCAGCAGTCAAGACAGGTTCTGTGTCTGACAGCTTTTATCTGTTATAGCTTTTATTACAGCTGGGTTTACCAGCTTTCATAGTTGCAGAAAATAGATTCATATGTATAGATAGCACAATACGATGCAAATGTGTTGTACATAACATCTTTCAAACAAACTGATCCCTAAACTTTGTTACAAAGATAGGTAAAATAATTACAAAATTAAATAATAAAAAACAGAGGGAGGAGAAGGAAAGTAAACATGACACGTAAGGGAGAGGATGTTTTTTCAGGGAAGACTTGAGATTATAGCACCCCTATGAATTATAGCTTACATTGGTAACAAACACTCCTGCTGTTGCTAGAGGATTTTATTCACCTACGTAGCTTGACTCCTTTATGCTATTGCAAAAAGCAATAGAAACATCTTATGGCTCTATTTCACCTTTTTTAGCAAACAGAATGTTTAAGCCCTGAAAGGTAAAGGTATTAGGATATATTTAGTGAGAAGCGGCATGTTGGATCTAATTCTATGTTCTGTTAACTGTGAAATGCCATTGAAGTCAATGTTACACAGATGTAACTGGCAGGAGATTTTGCCTTTTACTTCTAAAAATCTGCTAACAGTGTCAGAGAGCAGAAACTGATCTGAAATCTGTTTAACTCCTCTCATCTTCTGTTCTTTTAGCTTTCCTCAAAATGTGTCAAAAGATGCTTTTTCCTGGGCTTTATCCAGTTTCCACTGAAATCTGTGAAGAACTCCTTTTTCTACCAGTGGTCTATGAACTGAAATGGAGTCTTGTGCAAAGATAAACTGACCAACAGAAATTTTTGTTTATATGTATGTTTTTGCTAAATCATAAGACCTCATGCTTTATGATGCTAGTCCTGTAAATCTTATCCATTTCAATTGGATCAGCAGGACTACATTTACAGACATAGAATGGTTCATTTTCGGTAATCTCCTTTCTCTAATTGTAAGTTCCCTGCTAGTGCACTGTGGGTTCTAAATAACATAATAATTGGCGCACAAAATAAGACTGAAGTTATGCATATAACTTCAAATTCAGATAAATATCCCTTCTCCAAAGAAAATTTAAGCATGCATTTCACCCAATAGAATTCAAGAACATATTTAAACATCTTCTTATAAGACTGGACACAGGAGTTTTCCTGCATCATCATGAAGTTGCTGTATTTGGGTCTACCAACAGGTTAAATGGGCTACCTAAAAGCAATATTTCACTTTTAATTAAGCCAATTTTTCACCATCTGTAAAGGAATAGGTGGCCATTTGCAGACAAATGTGTGATTTATGTGTACCATTACTGAAATTATACATATGCATTGGGTTGAAATGAATCACTTAAATTTGTATACATATGAATTTGGGAAAATCAGACCCCCATGCTTTAGAGTATGATGTAAATCATACAAAGTGTGGCTGAACCCACACCAAGTGAGGAATTTTAATTTGGGGATTTCCCCAGTCGTGTACTTAATGTTATGTTAATGTTTTTTCCATTAATAGCTAAAAAGATCCATTGCTTCTCTTTTCAATGGGCTTGTTGTTAATGAAAAAGATCTTTTGTTCCATAGCAAAACTGTACAGCTCAGGCAGAATGATAGCACGCTGGCTCTTTACACTTTGGATGCTAAAAAACCTCAGGCAAAGTATTTTGCTGAAAAAGACAAGCCTGGCTCCATTCATTTCACAAGTACTTGCCCTCTTACACTAGCTGTGACTTTGTCTCTTTATTTCATGATTCACTGCACCCAGATATTTGCGTAACAGCATATATCTATGTGGAGCTAAATGTTAGCCTTCTTTCTAAAGAGATCTGTTTTGAACAGTAAGAATACAGTCTCTTGTCCTGGGGCACCCTTCCGGCAGCAATTGTTGAGGTGATATAAATAAATCACAACACCATTCCAAAATGAATAAACAGAAACAAATTCTTATGTCTCCCTCTTTTTGAAAGGTGACTTTGAGCCAGAAAATTCTATATTGTTTTGAATGAGGCCTCTGCTTAGCCACTGAGCCAAGAAGGGTAGGAAACTGTTCAGGAACTACTATTGATGTTAAGCATAATTTAGATGAAAGAACAGATTTCAAGTGACCTTCCACTATGATAACAATACCTGAAAGTTTAAAAACCAGCTTTGTCTAAAGTCAAAGTCTCAGCTATGAAAGACGATAAATAACAATTTAAGTTTAGTTTAAACCAGTACCTAGCAATAACATACCAGTTGATATATCAAAAAGACCTCTGCTGAATCAGCAATTTTGATCTTATTTTGATGTTCTGCTAAATTTTGAGTAATCACAAGCAGCCAATACAATCATTCAAAGTCGTGGCTTTGGTTTGGTTTCCAACAATTGTTACACTTTGGTTAATATTTTCCCTTTTCTTTCATTTAAGACTTCCTTTACAGTACAAATGAAGTTTATAATGTATTTTAACTTATTGTCAATATACAAAACATAAAAACACAGAGGCTATACAGTTACCTTCAGGAACTTCAGTCCTGACAATAAAAAGCTGTCAATAGCAAAGCTACAGTCTTATTCTGCATGAATATCAGCTCATCAAAATGGCCCTTAATCACTAACACACCTGCATTTGTTCCTAAATATTTTATGAAGGGAATTTTCTCCTGAGATCACATGGGCTCTGTGAACATCCCCTTTCACAATAGGTGATGACTTACTATCCATAAGGCTCCTAAATGTTGCTAGGGAATCGTGTTGGAGAAGTACAGAAATACAGCTTTGGGGATAAATATCAGATGGGCAGGAATAAGTTAGGAGATTTATGAAAATTCATTTTACCTTAGCTCTGTGATAGGATGACAGCATAGCTCAGCAAACAGTATAGCAACACATAACACTCATTGTATGTCCCAGGATTACCCATTTTACACAGAAGAGTTATTGGTTACCATGTCTTGGCAGAGAGACTAAATTCCAGCCTCCTGCATCACCTCATATTCCCCTGAAACTTGCAAACCTACATTCTTTTTCTAGTTGACTTTGACAGTATTTACATATTTCATTAAATAAGTTGAGCATCTTATTCCTAGGTGAATACTCACTACTCTTTTGCATATGAGGAAAAGGGGAATAGAAACAGTCTTCTCGAGCTGTGACTTGAAAGAAAAGAATGACCTCTGCTGAAGCATGTCACAGACCTCGCATGGCAGGTGACAGCTCCATGTTATGACTCAAAATGGCTGAAGCTGAGAAGCAGGCATTTTCAAGAGGACTTGGAGGGAAAAATTGAAAAGGTGCATCCCTTCCTTTAGCTTTTTGTACTCTGTAGTTTGGGTATCACCCTCATGCAGCAAATTGTCTGCTGCAAATATCTTTCCAAATCCTTCAAATCCCCTCAAACTCTGTGTAAGGAGCATTGGGCCAGATTCCCACTTGTGGATTCCCCTGTGTAAGGAAGGTAGCTGCTGAGCTCTGTAATTTCTGCATGATTTTGCGATGCTAGCTTCCTGCCTGCTGGCTGTGTGTGCATTTGCAAACATACATAGGATTTTTTCCAATTATTTATAGTTAAAATTGGTTCTAGTAAAACAAAAGCATACATTTAGAGACAAAAAATGCTATTTATTGTTGTTTATTTCATCGGGGTCTAGAACAAGCATCAGAGAATTGTACGTTAGTACTTATAAGGAGGATGATGGGAGAGATTCCAAACACTTTTATTTTTGTTTTTAGATCTTGTTAACAATTTTTTTTCAGTCTCCATGACAACAGTGGGACTCTGTTCCTGTCACATGTTCTTAGTATATCACCCCTGTCTGTGTGGAAGCAGTGTTTCATCCATACCTTCGTTTTAAATCATTATTTTGCACTATCCCTATTTTTCCTAGAGAGCGTTATTCTGATCTTGCCTCCACTAGTTTTACATGGGTGTCACCCTTGCATAGGAAATAAGTTCAGTCTGACTCACAGCAATGAAAAACAGATCAGAAATAATAGGTCATGCTGTAACTGACATGATGACAGGGTTCTCGTCACTCGAAACTTATTTCACAGCTCTTCCAGCTGTTTTCCTTCATGTACAAAGTCACACTGCTTCATAATATATGCATGTAGCCCAGAAATACACGTTGCGAAAAATTGGGAGATTACCTCACCTGAATAGCAGTTTCAGTGCAAAGGCAAAAAGGAAGGTAGTAGACATCCTATATTCCACACCAGCAAAATATGGATAGAGCCACCTCTTTCATGACAAGGTCTCCCTCCTCCTGAACTGGTGAGAGGAAAACCTAGCCACCAAGAGAAGGTTTTGTCACATTTTTCATAGCCCAGCCCTTTCTTGCACAATTTGCACATGTAAACATTTGCTTGAAAATCCAGTTGGTGAGACAGGGAGAGATATTACATCATTAAACATCCAAATTATTCCTCTGTCATCTTGTTCTATGACTGTCTTCTGAAATCTATCACATGGTTGCTGAAAAAGGAAGTGGCACCTGGTCTGAACATGAGTTCATGACCAACTTACAGACTGGAGGTATTAGCTTCTGTAGTTACAAATGTATACACATATCTATAAATAGGACCATTACCTGGATTAGAAATATTCCTTAAAACTAATCATCCAGTGATTTGAACAGTAACTGTTTTGACACACATGTTGGAGACATCATGTAACAGATACACACTACGTTTACAAATAATAGTGTGATCTCAGACAATGAAGACTTTCTGCTGAATGACTTAACTTTGGACATGATAGTGAAAACCCTACCCCCACTGGTCAGCATTGCAATCACTGCAGCTTCTGAAGCTGGAACTCATCAAGCTGCAAGAGGAGTATGCAGTCCTCTCCCCTAGGAATTTCCCTGGGAAAAAGGAATCTTACAGTATAAAAAGGAAATTAAGAGGTATGGAGACCTTATTCTCTCACGTATGAAACACTTAACATCTGCCTATTTATAAAATTAGAAAGAGTAGATAATTACTTACCTTTCACAAGTTATCTGTCTTCCAACTACTAAATAGTTCTGGGTTACCAGGACAATTAAACAAAACAAAGACATATTTTATTTATAAAATATTTTTCAGCATATGAGCTGGTAAAGCACAAAGCTACCAGCACAGTCTAAAGCTCCTTCAAGTCTTTATCTTCTAAACATAGTTGTCTCCAAATGTATAGTGACTCAATGTTCTCAGGTTTCTGTATTTTAGCATGTTGTATGTTTTCCTTAAAGCACTTTGCTGGCAGAATCTTTTTATTACCAAAGAGTCCCAGTTTTCCTTTATGGAAAAGTATATTCTTAGTCATTGTGATTATAAAAAATATTTGGGAACATAACGCTATGTTCGCCAGTTGCAGAAGACATGGAGTAGATATATAGCACTTATTGTATATTAAAACTCATGATTTTAAGTGACTATCATGATCTTGATTTATGATTTTAAAATGCATGCTACTGGCAGAATTTTCTTCTAAGTCCATCAATGACGTAGTGATTGAATCTTTTATTCATAACATTCCTGATTTTATATGAATTGTTTCACTATAGGAGAAGACTATTGTAAGGAATGCAGAATTCTGGACACTAAGAGAGCTTTAGCAGATTAGTAATTAATAAGCTTGATGCTACATCCCAATGGTAAAATTCCTCTTAATTTCAACGAGAGCATGATCAGGCTTAAGGTAATCTGAAATTTCTGTGAATGTAAAGGCTATTTCTTTCTTTCAGCTACTTTTGGAAACTAATAAGGTTGATTTTAATGGAACTTATTACATCCTTACTGGAAGCAGAATTTGACCCCAGCTGAAAAGATTGCCCCCTTCTTTCACTTTGTTTTGAAAAAGAGCTACATTTTCATAATAGTGTCCGGGTACGCGCACAAATCTCATTACCCAATAATAGGATTTGTCTACATACCTCCTGCTCAGTCTTTTGGAAACGTACATGTCCCTCAGCATGGGTTATTTTTTTTTTTCTCCTTGTTTCCATTTTCATCTCTCCACATAAGTGCAATAGATCATATTCTGTATAACAGTTTTAGTCAAGCAAAAGTAGCTAAGTATAAAATCAAGGAGGAGGTAGAGATATTCTTAAAGGACAAAAACAACTTTGGAAGTAAAACTCTCACTTTTGTTACAATGATTGAGACATTTGAGAGTAAAGATATGCCAGAAAAGTGAAACAAAATGTCATGGAATAGCTCAAATATAGCAGCAAAATGCTAAAGCGATGTTTAATTATAGTCTGCAGTCCAGATATCCTATGACTGGATTAATCTGCAACAATTAAGTTGTCTTACGGAAACTTGAGACACCAATGTTTTAAACTGGGGACATGAATGACAGTTTAGGTTGATCCTTAGTTTTTTCTGAACTGGCTCTGCTCTGCGTTTCTTTCAAAGCAGTAAAGGAAAAGAATTGAAAATCACTTTGATCTTTACTGCCTTACTTCCAATCACTAGTTCTATACCTGTTCTGACTAAGCATGTTACAGAAGCTGAGTTAAGATTTTTATTCAGAATGTAGAACAGTAAATTTTGGAAAAGTCCTCACACAAAAGTTTGAAGGAAAAAAAAAACAACAACAACAAACAAAAAACCCCAAAACAATTAGAAGTAAACCATAGGAAGTAACATGGAATAGAGAAACAAATAAATTTAACAGCAAAATATATCCTGATCATTCCTATGCTCTGTGAAACTCCCTGGAAAAGCTCATCACTTGTAAAATGCATGAAAAACAGCTAGAAATTTGGGCTGTCAATAGAAGTTCATCCTTTGCTTTGTTTCTCCTATTTCTATATCACACCACCAGTCTCTCCTCTTATGTTTCTTTCTTTCTCTGTATAAAAATAGTTGCTTATTTCATGTAAAGAAGCATTTCCCAGTGACAAGTCATACTTAATTTACCTTTTGCTTAATTAACCTTCTGAAAATTTAAGGTCCATCTATCTCGCTTGTTGAAAAGTATGAATAAGATGTGAGGTCATTATTTGGATATGAGGTTTTGCTCTGTGTGCATGTGTTACGTACTTGATGCAGAAGGCTAAATTTTCCCTTTTTTTCCTGAATATAGGCAAGTGTCCTAAGTCTTGTTGCTATGCAGTTTAGCCATAGCAACAAACCAAAAAGCCAATGTGATGTTATTTCTATTTTCCCTTCCAGACAGTTTGCCNGGGAGACAGTCCTCCATTAACTTCTCCAAAGTGAGACCTTCCCACAGGCTACAGTTCTTCATGATCTGCTCCAGCGTAGGTCCCTTCCACAGGGTGCAGACCTTAGAAACAGACTACTCCAGCGTGGGTCCCCCATGGGGTCACAAGTCCTGCCAGCGAACCTGCTCCAGCGTGGGCTCCTGTCTTTTNAACAAACAAAAAACCCCAAAACAATTAGAAGTAAACCATAGGAAGTAACATGGAATAGAGAAACAAATAAATTTAACAGCAAAATATATCCTGATCATTCCTATGCTCTGTGAAACTCCCTGGAAAAGCTCATCACTTGTAAAATGCATGAAAAACAGCTAGAAATTTGGGCTGTCAATAGAAGTTCATCCTTTGCTTTGTTTCTCCTATTTCTATATCACACCACCAGTCTCTCCTCTTATGTTTCTTTCTTTCTCTGTATAAAAATAGTTGCTTATTTCATGTAAAGAAGCATTTCCCAGTGACAAGTCATACTTAATTTACCTTTTGCTTAATTAACCTTCTGAAAATTTAAGGTCCATCTATCTCGCTTGTTGAAAAGTATGAATAAGATGTGAGGTCATTATTTGGATATGAGGTTTTGCTCTGTGTGCATGTGTTACGTACTTGATGCAGAAGGCTAAATTTTCCCTTTTTTTCCTGAATATAGGCAAGTGTCCTAAGTCTTGTTGCTATGCAGTTTAGCCATAGCAACAAACCAAAAAGCCAATGTGATGTTATTTCTATTTTCCCTTCCAGACAGTTTGCCTAGTAAAGAAGACATGCTAGATATAGCAGTGTCAAAATAAGTGCAGTATTTCCCATGAGAGATGTCAAACATTTCATCTTACAAAAGATTATATTGTGCAAAAATACTAAGCAAGAAGGTGGAGAGGTTATAGTCAAGCTATGCACATCCTTTTGATGCACAGGTAAGGAACTTAAAAAGTAATTACTGTAAAAGGAGAAGTCAGATTTTTAGTTATATATTTATTGAATATAAAAAATACCATGATACATTTTGTTCTTTGTCAAGATAATGGTACTTAATTTTCCACATAACCAGACAAAAGGTAAGGGGTGAACACCTAGTCTTCAATACTTAAAAGAGAATTATGATGTGTGATGAAACTTTGCTTCACAAAAGATTTTATCCCTCCTCTCCAGTTAATGATAGCTTACCATCAACATTGTACTGAGCTTAAATACACCTACATAGAACTTGTGGGACAATATAACGAAAGACTCATGGGTCAAGATAAAGACAGGGAGAGATCACTCACCAATTTCTGTCACGGGCAAAACAGACTCGACTTGGGGAAACCAGTTTAATTTATTACCAATCAAATCAGAGTAGGATAATGAGAAATAAAACCAAATCTTAAAAACACCTTTCCACCACCCCTCCCTTCTTCCTGGGCTCAACTTTACTCCCGATTTTCTCTACCTCCTTCCCCTAAGCAGCACAGGGGGACAGGGAATGGGGGTTATGGTCAGTTCATCACATGTTGTCCCTGTTGCTCCTTCTTCCTCAGGGGGAGGACTCCTCACACTCTTCCCCTGCTTCAGCGTGGGGTCCCTCCCACGGGAGACAGTCCTCCATTAACTTCTCCAAAGTGAGACCTTCCCACAGGCTACAGTTCTTCATGATCTGCTCCAGCGTAGGTCCCTTCCACAGGGTGCAGATCTTAGAAACAGACTACTCCAGCGTGGGTCCCCCATGGGGTCACAAGTCCTGCCAGCGAACCTGCTCCAGCGTGGGCTCCTGTCTTTTCATGAGTCCACAGGTCCTGCCAGGAGCCTGCTCCAGCATGGGCTTCCCATGGGATCACAGCCTCCTTCGGGCATCCACCTGCATGGTATCCTCCATGGGCTGTGGGTGGATATCTGCTCTACTGTTAACCTCCATGGGCTGCAGGGGGACAGCCTGCCTCACCATGGTCTTCACCACAGACTGAAGGGGAATCTCTGCTCCGGTGCCTGGAGCACCTCCTCCCCTCCTTCTTCACTGACTTTGGTGTCTGCAGAGATGTTTCTCTCCCATCTCCTCCCTCCTCTCTTCAGCTGTAGTTGCACATTTTTTTTTCCTCTTTCTTAAATATGTTATCTAAGAGATGCTACCGCCATTGGTGATTGGCTCTGTCTTGGTCAGTGGTGGGTCTGTCTTGGAGCCGGCTGGCATTGATTCTATCAGCCACAGGGAAAGCTTCTAGCAGCTTCTCACAGAAGCCACCCCTGTAGCCATACTGCTACCAAAACCTGGCCACGCAAAGACCAATACACACTTGTAAAATAAGGAAATTATGAGAATAACTCAAAGATGCACTCTAGGTTTAAATTTCTTAATATCCAAAGATATCCTTTCAATTTTGGATACAAAAGGTCAAGGAACTTAGTGGCTATTATAGTAGTGTTGATTTATTTAGTTCTGCTAATTTACCTAACCAAGCATTTGAGACATCTCCATGAATATGACTAATTTAGAATGTACCTACCTATACAACTTCATTTGTTTAAAAAAAAAAAAATCTTTATCTATTTCAAACATCTTAAGAAGAAATCTGGTGGCACATCCATAATTTTAAAAAAAAAATCATTACAAACACTAGTTGGTGTCTTTTATCTATAGTGGACTCCAGGCTCTAAGTTCGTCTAGTGCTTACAACCACTTCACATAAATTAACCAAAACCTAAGAATTTTGTCTTTGTTATGCTCAAGTGACGAAACTCCTCTCATCTGGATGTATGCGGTATATGAACCTGCAGCAAAGATAAGCTCTTCAGAAGTTCAGGGATCCCCTAATTTCCAGTGTGCTGAGTGCTCTCAATTTCAAATAACATGGATGGGGGCATTCTTGCTCTTTCAAGAACTGGGATCTTAATCTTTCCACCATATCTTTGTAATAGCTGTGGGAGATGCTAACAGTGACAGATCATAGAGAATGGAAAGAAATACCACTTCGATGACAGAGATGAAAAATAGAAATAGCTTTTTGTTCATCTTTTAATGCCTCTTTTGTTATTTGATCAAATTATAGTCTAGTTTTTATTTAGGTTTTTTCCTTGATTAATCCCAGAACTTCAAAATGTGATTATCTCCAACTGCCAATGTGGACACCGGTGGGCAATTATTTTAAGGAATATAATTTATGGATATCCACAAGTGATGTAAATGGAAAATTTTGGAAAGGAAAGAAAGCTATTTGCTGTTTCTTAGAGTGCAGGTAGAAAAATTGGCCACGATTTTTGGATGTTCTATGCACTTCATTTATGCAGCCACATGTAATGAAATCTATACCAACCTCCATCCCCCCACCCTCCCCATCAAATGAGAGTAAAACTTTCAAGCTGAATAAGGGAAATGATTCAATCTATCCTCTGGTCTACAAGTTGTGGGAACAACCTTAATTGCGAAACCTGCACATAACTCCTCCCTGGGTGTCTGTCTTTCCGATCCACCTCAGCATGACACAGACAGGCTTGCCTTTTTCCTTCCACCCACTAATTCATCTTTGCAAGTGATACTCTCTGTCTTGTGGAATAGTGTGTACTGGAGGCAGCCTTGAAAAATCCTGAACTTGCTAAAATACATTGAGGAGATGGCATCACAAAATTGCTGGTTGCCTTGATCTTGCTTGCTTGCTTCTTCCTTCAGGGTTACTTACCTCCAAATAATGGATCCATTTGAGTTTATTTAAGAGCAGGAAGGACTTCAAATTTTGCTCACTGTTTTAAGTCAACCCCTTTGATACCATAGAAAACAGAATGCATTTTTTGGTCGTTTCATTAATTTTGAGGCTTCACGCAGAGTTAGCATTGAACATAGACCAGTTTCAAAATGTGCTGCAATAAAAAAACTGTGTCTTCTTGTTAGCAAGGAGTTATTGTGCTTTTCATGAAGTTTCAAAGTACCTAAGAAAGATGTAGTATTGCTCTAAGAGTGCTTTCACCTCACTTAAGGGTCAAAAAATAAAGCGTCTCTTGATGAGTTAGTCATCCAAACCTTCCTTTAAAATCAGGAAGAAAAAACAGGCATCTCCAGAGAGCAACTCATGTCATTGTAAGATAGATATCTAGGATAAGTGATACAAATTCTCCCCTTAGAACTGCCTGTGTTTCTCTGTTGACAATGAGGTGAACTGAAGGTTCCAACAGAGCAGATTAAAATTTAATGTTCAAACTGAAATTATTTGTATTTAGACATCCTCAGTTAGATAGGGTGAACACTGCCATTTGTTACTCTTTTCCTGTTGTGGTAAGGCTTCCCATAGAATAAGTGCTTGCTCCACTTGGGTGTATGCTGAAGCACCAGAGTTCCTGGAGCAGCAAAAAAGCCCTGTGTGGGCTGCCCGCTTTGCTTATGCCAGAGACTTGGAAAGTTGGGCAGGCTGTTGTCAGCCTCAAATGGAGGAAGGTGTTTGAGCAGTAGCTCCTGCTGGGATGGAAAAGTCTTTTGATGACTTGGTCTTCATTCCTAGTCCTTCTGGGAGCAAGCCCAGCTCTCCAAAGTGTTTGAGTTGCTTTTCTATCTTTATTGTTATCATTTCTTTTTTTTTTTTTTTTTTCTCTTCTATTACTGCCAAAAATCTAGATTTAATTAAACATTCTCCCAAATGGAAAATTACTGTGAAATGTAAGTAAAATCATTCAGGTCTTCTCCTGTGTCAGATTATGTGTTTTATTCAGGAGAAGGAATGGGTAATATCATAGAGACAACTATGAATTCTGAAGTCTGCAGTGGCCTGGATCCTAATTCATTGCACTACAGTATGGAAACTTCTCCCTCTCACATATGAAATAGATGCCAGTGGAAACTGTCACAGGATGGATTCATACTTGGTAACTTATAGCACATTTATAACTACCTCGTATTGCTGAGGCAGTAAAAAGGAGATGGAAATAGAGCTGAAAATTTGACTTCAGTGTACTTCTTTTTACAAAGTAATGTGATTCTTCCATTTTCTTTCTTTATTAATTTCTCTCTCAGTTCTATATTTTATTCTTCTATTTATTCTATTTAATTCTTTAGCCATTTTCCACATCCTCTGTCTCTGTGCTGTTTTCTCAATTTTCACTATCATCTCAGCTGTTCCTCCTTCACATGACTATTTTCTTCTGCTACTTTTCATCCTTAGCCTTACTCGAGATTCACTCTCTGACACTATATTTCTTACTTTTCCCCATTCCCTGATGATTCATGTGGGTCTTCATCCTCTTTATCTGAGTTATGCTGTTTCCATCTTTTCTTTACAAATCAAAGTGTATTTATTTACCCCATTTCCAATTTTTTTTCTCTTCCATTTATCGGTAGTACCTCTGGCATACACAATTGAAAAACAGAAACTGCAGGAACAAAACAAACTCCCCAAGCCTTTTCCCCACATTTATTACAATTCTAAATTTCTTATAAAATCAAATCTAACATTTCATTTTTTTTTCCTGTCTCTACAGAAAACAGAATAAAGTGAAGGGGAGGAAAAGCATAAAAGAGATGTAACTGACCATTAAATATCCTATTACAAACACTCTTACTTGCATCTGGAAATGTTTCAATACAGTTAACTGTTTCTTATATAAAACTAATTTAGAGTTTCTTTTTTTATACTAGATATTTTTCCATGATGTGAAAGAAGTTGTAAAAGAGATAGATGTTTCTAAGACAAAGGAAATTACCATCAAGATAGATCAAACAGAAAAGTCTCATTTGAGTCAGCTGGTCCTTTTGACTAAAAGTGACTTTAAAGTTACCCATGTTTACAAACCACAAGAATTTGTTTAGTTAGAACTTTCCTTGATATTTATAAAAATTTTCAGTTTATATACTCTCAAAAAAAAATTAAAAAGCCAAGTTCAGCAACCTGTAATCACATAACAAACATTCAGCCTTATTAAAGCTTATAGTTCTTATGGGACAGATTTGGGATCCTGTACCTTCCAGCAAGGTAAAATAACCTGTAAAATAACTTAAATTCTCCAAAAGCAAAGCATTACTTCTTGCTAGCTCAGTACAATCTTGCTATTGAAAGTTGAGATACAAATAAGACTATACAATATAAATAATGATTGTTAAAAAAACCCACTGTAGGTAAATCAATTTCAGAATTGAAATATGAAATTAAAATCTACATTTCCACTGATAGAAAACGCAAAATTTCTTTCTCTTTGATAATTCCTGCTTTGTACCATAGAATTCCTCAACAATCTTTGTCTCTTTTGCTACTTTAAATTTCTCCTTCAATGTTAAGAAAACTCTACCTACCTTTACAAACCCAGCTTTGTAAAGGTAGGTAGAAACGTGGCCAATCTTATCTGTGTGATACTTGTAAGATTAGGTAAACTCTTCATCACCCGGACAAGATGCCGGTAAACTCCCTCTTTCTACCTTTATCAGTGACCAACTTCTCTATTGTCTTCTTTTTTCATCAACACTCACTTATTTTCACTATTATAAACTCATTGAAGTTCCTCATAGCAGCCTTTGATCTTATAATTTTCTTCACATAGTAAGATAAGACAAATATAAATAATATATTGGTTAAAAAAACCCAACAACAACAAAATATGAGCAGAATTATCATTTCCTTTTTCTCTTGCTACCTCCCTTACCTAACATTTGCTTTATCAATTGAAGTTGAAAGCTCCTAAAAAAATGAAGATATCAAGTTTAGTTATCCATAAACTTACTATTGACTTGTTTTTTATATATATAAATAAATATATATATACCATATTATACTATCCTATATCCCATTAAATAGCAGGGGTTAAAAAGGGTAGTCAGGCTAAGAGAGACATGAGGGGATCCTGCCACTATTGATACCTTGAAGCATTTTGCATATAAGGCCATGTGCTGGTTTGTACATTTGTCTTCACTGTAAAGGTCAGTAAAAGACACGATGAACAGAGTTCCTTAAATGCAGCACACAGACACTTTCTGTATCATCCATTTGGGTATGGTTTTGACACTATCTAAACGCCCAAAACTCCCTCCTTGACCTTTGCAAGGACTGTGTTTGATACAAATATCTTCTTGAAAGATTGTCAGAAGCTCCTGCTTGACACAAAACCTGGAGGCTATCTGTGGAAACAGAACAAAATAAAAGGAGGGAAAGAAAAAAAAAGAAAGATTTTTGCCAAACAGATGGGATTGGCAGTTATCCTAAAAAATCTGGGTTATGGCTCTGCCCAGTACCAAGGATTTAAAAATAATTGTCTAAGGCCTCAACCAAGAATGTTTTTGTTTTTTTTTTCTTTTTTCCCCATTTAAACATACAAAAAGAGGTGCAAAAAAAAGAGGGACAGTTAAAAATTCTTTCTAAATTTTTTTTTTAATGTCTTTCTATGACTGATTCTTCTTTTGTAATAGTTACAATAAAAGAGTTGAATCCTGAAGTAATTGTATGGAGACTTATAGTCCTACAAAGGAGTTTGTGAAGAAAGAATTCCTGTATCCCCATCAAAGCACACAGCTCAAAAAAATTTTCTTTGAAGAATCAGCAATTTAGGTTCATAACAAGACTTTTATACTGTTGTGGTTTAATATGGCAAGCAGTCAAAAACTGCGCAGGCACTTGCTTACTCCCCGCCCCCAGCCCAGTGGGACGGGGAGAGAATCAGAAGGGTAAGAGTGAGAAAAACTCATAGGTTGAGATAAAGACAGTTTAATAAAACAGAAAAGGGAAAATAATAATAATAATGATGGTAGAACATACAAAATGAGTGATGCGCAATGCAATTGCTCACCACCCGCACTGACCGATAACCAAGTAGCGATCAGCCCTTCCTGGATCACGCCTACCATTCATATACTGAGCATGATGTCACATAGTATGGAATACCCCATTAGCTGGCTGGGCTGGCTGTCCTGATTATGTTCCCTCCCATCTTGTGTGCCTAGCTCAGTCAGCAGGCATGGGAGCTGTCCTTGGACTAGGAGGGCACTTGGCAACAACTGAAAACATCAGTATCAGCATTCTCCTCATACTAAATCCAAAACACAGCACTAGGAAGAAATTTAACCCTATCCCAGCCGAAACCAGGACGTATATTTAAAATGTAATTGATGTACTGAAGTCCATGACTGCAATCCTTACTTCGCTCCTTACTATCTTGAGTCTGCTTGCTCAACTCTCCAATGATAAAGGTCTGTAGCTGCGTAACATTCTGCTTTTGGGCATATCTGGAACTGCTACCATCTTGACAGCACAGACTATCTGTGCACTTACCTCCTAGCTTAGATACTCTTATTCTCAGCCCTAAGAGAATAATTTGTATATATTTATATGACAGATCAATAGCCAGATGACAGATAGATAAAGATAGAAAAAAAGAAGCCTACTTTCACTATACTACCTGAAGCAGACACCAGAATAATTTCATTCTAATAATTTCAGTTCGTGAAATCTTCTGGAAAGAGATCTGTGTACTGATCCCTGCACAAAAGGTAGTTAATTAATTCCAAATGAAGCAATCATTGGTTAAAATATGTAAACAGGTTTCCCCCTCTTGGATCCATGCTCTTGTCTCTATAAAACACACAGACTGTCTTTGGAGCAGGGTTCAGGAGTCAGGTCCTCCATCCTGTGCGAGCTAAGGAATAATGCTTTCTAGCCACCCAAATGAAAAGTCTATTTCAAATTCAGTGTCCTCTGAAATTTGAATTTTGTCCAGAATCTAATCCTAGAAATATAAAACATACTACAGACCCATGTTCTTTTCCCTCCACATCCTCACCTCTCTACCCCCCGACCCTGACCCCAGTTCAAGGAGTCTGCTTTTTTTGCTTATTTATTTATTTGCTTTTGGCAATGGGTCACACAACTTCCTTAAAAGAAGGGAGGCTTGTATTGGAACCACATAGTCATGGAGGATGTCAGTTTCCAGTTTCTAAGTTTTGGAAACCACTTTAGTCACTGAATTTGTGTATAGAACAGGATATTGCTGTCTGCTCTTCCAATTTTTTATAAAGGAGTAAAAGTGACTAGTGTTCCACCACAGGATAGTTCCAGGCTATGCCAGTTAATAGAGACGTATTCCTACAGACCAGAGGCAGTGACATAAACTCCTCAGAGGACTGAGGTTTTAAACCAAAACTAAATTTCACTACTTCAGATTGTTGAATGACACAGCCTTCCACAAACAGACCACTTGCTGTGAACCTTCTGTATTTAGATGTTGTGTGTCATATATAAAGTATATGTGAGGTCAGTAAATCTTTACAGAACTGGTTTATAAATAAATAGATACGATTTAATATGAGACACACCTACTTTAAAATTGGTATACAATCATTTGTCTTCCATAGGAGTATACTGATATTCATTTAAAGAATTAAATATATGTGTGTATACACATCTAAGAAGCACAGAGATTTTGTTTCCCTCCATGTTTTTTATGCCTCTGACATATATGTTAGGCACTTTTTTTGTGCCTTTTAAGAAGACATATTTGGCAACTTTTACAATAATAAAATAAAGATGTAGAATAACGTTACCATACCTCACTGAGTGTTGAAAGGATTATTTCAGATAATGCAGATGCAATGTTAAGACAGCAGAAAGGCCATTTGTACATGCTAACAGTTATCCCTGGTGACAGTTTAATAAGAATACTCATATGAGTTCTTCCTGATGTTCCCAAGATCTCCAGGCACTTTACAAGCTGAAGTGGAACCCATTTAAATGAGAAATATTTTTGTACACAACAGTTTTGTTTAGGTGCAAATCCAAAGCTCATTAAAGTAAATAATAATGTTTCCATTTACTTTCTTGGGCTTTGACTCAAGCTCCACAAATAGTGTTTAATTATAAATGAACATTTCAGCCCTTTTTTTATATTTACCCAGTCTGGAAGATCACTGTGTCTGCCACTTCTTAATTTGCTAGCCAGGAACTCAGCAGTCACCAATAGTGCCCTGCTTCCCCTTCACATGAAGAAGATACAGTGCCTGCTGCAGTTGGCAGGAGCTGCTCTTGCTCTAGCTCCTAATTTCCTAACTCAGCCCTTGTTGAAAATGACAAAGAAAGAGGAGCGGGCAGGGGGAAATGACTTTGTAAGAGAAATGAAATCTCAGGCATATGCCAGTGTTTCTGCACTGACTGTAAAGTACTGGTCGGAATGGTTCCTGCTGGTTTTGTTTTCTGTCCAGGAAGTTCAAAATCTACTCAACTTGGCAGCATGGACTGGAACGTTTGGAAATAGTAAACAAGTAGCATTTACCATAACAGTACTCAGATATATAATCAATGGACCTATGATTCCAGGAAAATCCATGAAAAGACCCATAGCGCCTCTGAGGTTGATTTAAATGTCTAAATATATATATCAACATAGACTTACACTAACATGTAACACAAGAAGACAGTCATCCTCTTCTGGGTGCTCTGCTTTCTTTTCTAGGCATCTACATTTGTCATGCAAGAAAAGATATATCTCTTTAGTGGCAACTCATGTATATTTGAGTACTGGAAAAAAAACATCTTGTCTGAGGTCAGATAAGACGTGTGGTTTTTCAGAGCGAATTAAACTTAAGTATCCTAGCTCTGCACCTTGCTGCACTAACTATTCACTAAATTAAAAAGAATCGTGCCCAAAGTATGAGGCAGAAGTGGAAAAGAAAGGACTTGATGATTTCCTCTGTGCTGAGGACAGTCAGCATAGACTGCTGGTTTAGGAGAGTCTCCTCAAACTCAGTGCAGAAAGACAAAGCTAGTTTTGCAGATAAATATACTGAAGTGTGTAATTATTAACAAAAGTGGAAATCTTACAGATTTTACTCCTCAGTGATACTTTCTTGGGTATTTGAGATGATGATTTGCATATCTGTAGCATTGTGTCTGATCATTTATTTTGCTCAGTGATACCTTTAATGAATCTTCCTCTAATGAACCTTCCATTGCATTTCTTCTTCTTCTTCTTCCATCTTCATTTCTTCTCCAGTTTATATCTGATAGTGAATTATGATAATGTGATGGACAGAACAGTCTTTGCCTCCAGCACAATCTTTCTACCTTTTCACTATTAATATGGATGCAGATAGGCAGATAAACACATATGAAACACAAAAAAGGAGGGGGTACCTGTATGTACACAAAAACTCATCAACTCATCTATATGAAACATACACAAGATAGGAACATCTATAAAAAAATTGCAAAACAGCAAAGTGAAAATAGATTTAAAGATACTGTTTTAAATAGCTGTCTCATGCAGGGCACGCTTCATAAACTGCAGATAGGCTTCCTGAATAAAATATGAGAACATGTAGCTCCATGACTATCTCGGTTCATAAAAAAAGTCTGAAGAAAATTTATAAATAGGCCATACACTATCTCCAAAGGGATAAACAAAATAGCCAGCAGTGACAGTATTTGCTTTTCATGTGTGCAAATACAAGGCATAACAAATGTCAGCTCCTCATTTGCAAATTAAGATGTAAAGGAAATGTCTGTGACAGTACATGGAACAGTTCATATTTGAAGTTTGGCACAGTGAACTGACAGCCACAGAGGAACTGCAGTCGCCTAATCCTTTCTTTCTGCCTTCCAGCTACTGGCGAGGAGGGTGGAATTTAATAAATATGTGATGAGAAAAAAACTGTGAAAGGCTGGTGTATCTTCTCCTCTGCAAGAACTCATCTTCAGAGACAATTAACTAGGTGACAATATACAATGTGCCATTAACAAGGGCATTCAAATCATTTCTGGACTTAAGTACAATTTTAAGCCGCTTATCAGATTTTCATTTCTGAATCCATTCAGCTGTCAGGCTTACATCCTGGCTCTTTATTGAAGCTCACATGGGAATCCAAACCTTCTAATTTTCTATACAGGTTCATTTCAGAATCAATTAGAGCTGGTGGCAGCCTTGTCCCTGTGTGCTAAGGGGATTAGCTGGGCACTTGCTCAGCTGAAGCTACCTTTGAATGTACATTCAACCCTCTATCAAGAAAGAGTTGTTTTCCAGAGGATTCTGAAGCATTTGAAGCACTGAAATCAACAGATGGCAGATAATCACTGAACAGTTTCCAATTTTGTTAGGAAAGAGAAAATGATATTTCAAACTGTCTCTTAGGTAAGGAACTTACACTGTACAAGGAAGAGAGGAAGATAAAAAGAGAAAGAAAGAGAGAAAGAGAGTAAGAGAAAGAAGAAGAAAACAAAGAAAGAGGAAGAAGAAGAAGAAGAAGAAGAAAAAGAAGAAGAAGAAGAAAAAGAAAAAGAAAGAAGCAGGGGATTCTTCTGACTGTCCCCCAGGTGGGCAGAGCAACTCTCTAACTACCAGAAGAACTCCCAAGGGCTCTCTTTTTATTCTTTTTGCCTTACTAAGTACTTCACAACATAGTTTTTACATCTGAACTTTGGCCATCTTTCTGCCCACATGTTATTATCTTCTCTATTACTTGTCTTAGCAATTTCAGCTTGCCATCCCAAAACACATTGCTTTTGTCTTCTAGTAAACACTTCAGAACATAAAACCATGTGGACAGTTGTCCACTCTTCTCTTTCCAGGCAGTCTGGTCTTTATTTAGTGACTAAAGGTGTTTAGAAGGTATTTTCTTAGTTTGTGTATTGGAGTGTTTCTGCATAAAGCAACATTTATGAATGATTATTATGCACTACAAAATTAGAAAGTTCTGTATAATCCATTCTGAGAGCTTAATTCTATAAGGTTCTTGCTTATGAGAAAGTGGCTTATGCTCAGCCACTTAAAAAAAAAAAATAGCTTCTAAAGTTTGAAGTTAGGTTTCTGAGATTACTTGCAAAAACGGACAACTTCACAAACATAAGCAGCCTAAGAACAATTTACTTGTCGTAACTGAAGTAATTTTACCAGCTTTTACTTAAACAACATAGAAAACTGGTTTATGGTGGTATAATACTCTTACGATAATGTATTTCAATGCATTTAGTTTCAAAATGAAGGTTATAAACAAGGAAGATGACCTTCCAGGTCCTAGGAGCTGTATCTATGAACCACAAGACACATATCCTGAGGATCAGGACCTCCAAGGGAGGCTAAGAATGTAGGAGATGGCCAACTGTGTCAGGTATGAATTCTGACACCGGTTGTAGCGGCCTTGACAGTTTTTTTTAATTGTTCACTGCCTCAGAAGAATGCGTATCTGCGAGTAGTTTCCAGCCTCCCTAACAGAACATCCCTACAGGAGCCCTGGTCTAACTTTGGCACAGCAACTGCATTTGAGCTGCTTGTAGGTCATCTGGGGACCAAAAGCGCAGGTCACTGACCCACATCACAGATGTTTGGGGCAGAACTTCAACATACTGTAATCTTTGGAGACACAAATGTTCCCACTAGTTTGATTAGAGCTCCTTCATGCTGAAAGTGAAACAAGTATTTAGGTTCTTCATTCACTCATTGTACTGTTAATCCACTAATATGGGTAATGTGTTCACATTTCCCAAAAACATCTACATTCTGCAAGGTACTTTCGACCTTTAGACACCACTAGGTTATATGACACGAGGACAGATCCAAATGTTCCTGCTCTCATTGGGAATAGAACAGTCTCATAGAGAAAACACCTCCTTCAAGATGGGTTCAGAAAATGATAAATTATTCACTCTAGCTATATATTTTCTATTTAAAGATTGTTATAATTCTACTACTAAATATCTAAATCTCAACCTTTTTTTACTTTCCTGACAGTCGTCTTAGAGTCCCACTTTTCTAACGTGAACAATGGTGAGATCACTACATTCAGGTAAAGTATTTTTTTTCTAAATCAAGAAGAAAGAAATTAACTGCAGAGTCCATTCACATATTTTTTAATGGAATTTTTTGTTAAAAATAAATCAGCTTAGATGTTATAATTCTGAATTTTCCTAACTCCTGGAAAAATAAGAGGCCTAGTGAACATGCTTATTTAGTAATGTTTCTCAAAACCTCCCTTCAATTCTCAGCTAGAATCCATGGGCTCCACATGTTTTCATAGCTGTCATATTTCTGAGCTAATAATATTTAATGTGTTCAGTCCAAATGAGAATGGATATGGAAGTGTGAATTTGTGATATTGTTTTCTGAATGACAAAGCACAAAGAAAATAAAGTTCATACATTATTCATACAATAAAAGATGAAAATTATTAATGCAATAAGGATAAATTACACATGTACACACACACACTGGTATGTCTGTATATCAAGAGTAAGATACTACTAAAATGCTTGTATTCCCAATGTGACAATTTTAAATAATTCTGATATTCAGAGATTTAGACATACAATTTTTGCAGTGCCTTATATATAATAATAATTTTGGATACCACTTCCCAGTGGAGAAGAAGAATGCTTTATTCTTAACATACGACTGTATGACATTCATTTTAAAGTAATATGACAGTATGCTGAATTTAATACTGTAGAGAGCAGCATCTCCAGAATTCTGTCACATAGAAATGCAAAACAAAATGCAGTCACACATACATGTGAGTAAGCTTCAGCTTGTATAAATAGTCATGAGTCTCTTAATTTCCATGAAACTATTTTATGTTTGCTAAGGAACAGATCTATTATGCTCATTAAAGGTGACAGGGTAACAACCCTTGAGGCTGAAGCTATCTATTACCAAGAACATCTAACCAAGTAGGGCAATCCACAGAAAGCTAGATCAGCAAACCAATGAAATAATGTATTCTGCCTGTATGAGGGTGTGTGGGTGCATATTTACGTAAAAGAAAAACCTGGTAAGTATTCTTTTTTGAATAAAATGAAATTAATAATCCCATTCTTAAAATGTATATATGTTAAAAACAAAACAAACAAAAAAACTCCCACAAGGTATTCTCTTTATTCAGTGATACAGTATGTAATGATGTTACTTTTGCTGTTGAAGTCAGTGGCAATTTTGAACCCGGATTTCAGCTCAAGCAATTGAATAAGGAAAGTTCTTTATTTTCCATCTTTCATAAATTTTTGCATTTACAATTACTTTAGAAGAATAGTACACTGAAACCTGACTGAAGAATACATTTGAAATACTATTTGCAAATTTCCATCTCTCAACTCGAGAAAGAAACTGAAGACCCAGAAATCAGATATATAATTTCTATTAGTTTTTAACAGGAAACAGCAAACAAGAACATAGCAAAGAAAATTTGCTAATGATAGATTTAGAAGAGTTGGAATCACCAATGGGGACTCAGAAATTAGCAACAAGGGTAGAAAAATCAGAGATTCAGCTTGAAAAAATGCAAGCTCAAGAATCTGTGAAGAGATAAACCAAACCCTACAAAGATTGAAAGGGAGACAACAACCTGGAAAGCATTAACTCTAAGAATACTGGACAGAGAATTAGATATCATTTTCCAATGTGAAATACTGTTGCAGTAAAATAAAAAAGCTAATACAAATTTTGGACTGCATATGCATTACCTTACAAAGCAAAGGTCTAATAGAACTTCTCTTTCTAAGGCGCTGGTGTGATTTCACCTACAGCAGTGCATTCAGCTCTGGGCATCGAATTTCCATAAAGATACTGACAAATTGATAGGAGTGCAGTGAGCTGTACAAAATAAATAAGTAAATAAATAATAAAAAAATAATCAGTGGACTAAAGTGAATGATTTATGATGAATAATTCAAGGAGCAAAATAGAAGCCTGGCCACCTAAAATGGCGTTTTCCTTGACATGAAAAAATGCCACTGAATGTCATTCACCTTGCATAAAAATGTAGTCTTTTCCTGAAAATCTTCCTTTAACCATAGTCAGGTCCCTATATGTTAAATCTTATTGAAGCAGCAACTAGGAAGAACAGCAGCTATAGTTCAAAAAAGTCAAAGTATGTACAACAGAGGAACCACTGATGTTAGCATAATACATTAATTCAATGAAAGTAAGAAAGGAGACTCAGTAAACTGTGCGAAAGAAAAACTGTTTGAGGGGGACTGTGCTTTTATAAATAGCTTTTGGAAACAACTGAACAAAAAGTCGTGTTATGATACATTAGGAAGAGTCCTGGGAAGAATAGTTCCAGAGAATCATCCATGTTTTTCTTCAGGATTCTGGGGTAGGTGGGAGAAACAGGATGTAGTATATTTCATGATTTACCAGCGTTAGCAAAAAAAATCCTCTCACCAGCTTTTATCACTTTTATTAAGGAGTAACAGCTTCCAGTATTAAACATGTACGTGTAGATAGATACAGATCAACACAAATATAGGTAGATATTTGAATGCTGTAGAACTATACAGATTTAAGGCAAATAGAATAGGCACTAACTTTTTCCACTCCCCCTACTGGTTCCTCCTTAGCTGGATATTTTTCTTTTTTGTTTTGTTTTGTTTTGTTTTGTTTTTAATTTAGTAATACATCCAAAGACACTGTCTTCAAATAACTTTATTGAGAATGCTAATTGAGACCTCCTAAAGCTAGGATACGACACCTTATTTCAATGACTTCTTACAACAATCCTGATTTGATTTACCCACGCTATACACCATTTCACACATTTCATGCCATTCACCACATTCCAATTTTCATCCATTTTTTCAGCAGATTTCAGATCTAATACATAGGCAGTTCCAGCATTTAATTCCAAATTTCCAGCCTCAAGACATAGGCTTCCATAACCCACTCATTTCTCTTTAATCCCATTCCCAATCCCATCTGTTATTGAGATGGGCAGTTCTTGCTTTTTTTTTGAAGACTAGGAAAGAAGCAATCCATATGAAAGATGGATAGTTTTCTATTCTTTCTTCTGCTGTGTACTGTGGTAGTATAAGAAAAAGTAACTGCCAAACCTGTGCAGAGCTTACATATCCTGAGATGCAACATTCTTAGCAAAGAAGAAATCTTCAGGGGTTTTAGCTATTAAATAAATATTAACGCTACTTTATTTAGCATGTCTGAACTGAGTTTTTTCTCACATCCAACTTGCTTAAGCTTAGTTATTTTAAGAGATAATGCAATTACACACCTGTGAACAGAATCTTGTAATCGGAAGTATCAACCTAATTTAACTATGTGAGATATTAATAGCTTTCTTTCACATCTTTTTTTCTTATATATTCTTTATTTGGAACTGGTGAGTTATATACATCTATGTCAGACATAGATGCATTTGACAGTTTGTCACTTAACTGATTTTTTAAATTTACTTTTTTTTTTTTTCTCTCACAATGGATAGCTACCTTCCACTGTCACTGGAAGATATTTTCTTTGGGTCTTCCTTAGACATATTTATTGCAAGGTATTTAGCTTCTCTAAATTTGTTTTCAATAAGATTGGCTTTCATTAGTACTCATTAGTATATGTCATTAAATGTCCAACTATTCAATCATCTCCATTTTCATGATGAACAACCCATCTTTATTTTTGACTCACCATATCTCTGTTGTATATCTGAGGTGGGACAACTAACATTTTTCTATTATTCTTTCAAGTGTATTCTTACTTTTTTCTTATGACAGAAAATTGGCATTGGTTCCTGTTATTTGTGTCACACATCTTTGAGAAGAATGTTGTAAACAACCATCATTCAAACCATTTGAACTGCTCCATGCTCCCTATGACATCCACTTCCTTAGTGGCCATAATTTTAAAGATTCTGTTTAGAAGTGTTTTTAGACATGACTTACAAGTTTATACATGTACCTTTGGATTGTCAATAAAGAAATACTACTTTGTTTTCTCACTTATTTTCATTACAATAGTGGGTGAAAGTGTTTTCACTAATCTTTGCAAAATGTTTTCAGAATTTGTCAATTATTTTATATTTATATATTTAAAATAATGTATCCTGTATTCTTAAATGTCCCATAACTGTTTAACTAGAGATGCTTATTGTGATTCGTAATGATATCCTATGATCTTATTAAAATTATCATTATTGTTTTTGTTAATTAAGATACATTATAAAGCAAATAATATTATTCTACATTTATCAATTCACTATCACTACTGAATGTTTTTTTATTGATTAAACAATATTTTCATATCAGTATGATAGCGAAAGCTCATAAGTAATTCATCTGATTCTTAGATTGTGAGGGCAAAATTTCACATTATTTTTATTGACCTCCATTGTGAAATAGCTCATAGATTTCATCCCATGATTCATATTCCTGCTGGTTGTCTAACTGTAAGATACTTTTACAACACCTAGTTTTGACACAAGCATTTCAAACAACACATCTATGACATCCCTTGATAATTTGCCCTAGTTGATAATTATGATCATTTAAAAATATGCATTTTATTTACACTTTGATTATTTTAAATTTCAGCTGCTTATTGTTTGGACACATGAAGGTGCCACAGAAACAGTTAAATTAATTCCCATTTACATTTACTTTCTTTTAGTTAAATGGTTTATGGCAAAGAAAATAAAGCATTACAGAGCTCTGTTTCAATGCTGCCAGTTAAGAATTTGTTTGAGTAGATTTTTTTTTCCATTTTATTATTTCCATTTCCTTTGCTGTCAACCAAGTATGACAAAAGAATATTGTACATCATGCTAATCCAAGAGGTTTCTATTCAGCTAAAGTAGCAGCGTGTACCTGTTTAGTAGGCTGTTGGATATACTTAAAATTTTTTCTCCTAATTAATCTGGATTATATAGCTTGTATGCTGTCTGTCTGCATTTTCCCACCATAACAGAAACAATGAATTTTGCTACAAGGACTTCTGCAGCATAGATTTATGGAATTATGTAAAACCTTTAACATGAGATTTATCTGCAGCTTTCATAACTTTCTAATCATGGCCTCTCTCTGTATCAACAATAAATTCGTTTAACTGGCTAATAAAGAAGCACTACAACACCAGAACATGCAATCTAGCAAATAATAATTGACAAAATGATATATCCCATACACCATGTTAGTCCATTTTAAACATTAAAACTGAAATGTTTTAGTTAATAGTTTATTATTTGACCATGAGGGGGTTTTTTATTATTGTTCCTTTGGGGTTTGTTTTGTTTCTATATTTTTTGATTGTTAACAATTGCATTTCTACCAGGATTAAATAGCTAATACTAATGTCAGTTTACAATTCTGTATTTATACTGTGTTACCGTGGCCTGGATCTGGCATTATTATACTTTAGTTCAAATTGTGCTGTAGGATAGTTGCCTATGATAGGGCAATCATCTAGCTATCACTTGTGTCAACAACTGTGACTGGGCAGATTAGATGGGGTGTATTATTAAAAGAATGAGGAGAAATATGTGATGTGCTTTTTCACCTGCATATTAATAGATTTATTTTGGGGTAGGAAGACATGAAAATTGTTTCTGTTGGGACAATAAACTTTAGGCTTCTTTTTTTTTTTTCTTCCAATAAACAATTACAATAAGAAAAGCAAGATATTTTTATTTTAGAATATTTTGNTTCAATAGCCCCCTCAGTAGGATGGGGAAAAGAATTGGAAGGACAAAAACTAGAAAACTTGTGGGTTGAGATAAAGATAGGTTTTTAAGAAAAAATACCCCCCCCCAAAAAAAAAAATCAACTGATTGAAAAAAACTGATGCCCAACTAGTTCCCAAGCAATGACAGCCCTGGCAAACTTTCCTCCCCAGCTTTACTTGCTGAGGTTGACATCATATGGTATGGGATAACCCTTTGGTCAGTTGGGGTCAGCTGTACTGGCTGTGTCCCCTCCCAGCTTCTTGGCTACCTCCAGCCTACTTGGTGGTACGGCAGTGTGAGAAGCAGAAAATGCCTTGATGCTGTGTAAGCACTGTTCAGCAACAGCTAAAGCATGAGCGTGTTATCAACACTTTTCAGCACAAATCCAAAACATAGCCCCACACTAGGTACTGTGAAGAAAATTAACTCTATCCCAACCAAAAGTAGAACAGGTTTTTTTTGCCTATAATACTTTCCTCCTCATTCAGAGGAACTTTCCAGCTTATATGGTATATAAGCTTATTGAAATCTCATAATTTTCCACAGCTTATTCATACTCTAAATTTGCAGAGAAAACATAGAGAACTCTGCTATTTTAGAAACCTTGTATTATGGTATATAAAACTCACAGTCTGAACTCTTTCAGGTTTTCTCATCTCTAGGTTGGTATTCCCAGACAAGTAAATAATGTTAATGTAGAACCAAATTTTGAAGCAGACCTCTCCAGAACCGGTGCATGAAACACTACTAGGTAGTTATAGTTATCCTAAAGGAATAGAACTTTAAACCTGGAAAGCTAGACACTCAAACCAACTAAAATAATGAAAGAACAATTAAGTGAATGAAATAACCCTAACGACTAACATATTTCAAGATCTCTAATGCTGGCTTAACTTCACCCAAGATCCTTAACGAACAGCTGAAAAAGTGTAGCTTGAAGAACTTTGTGGAAGCAGTAGTTAAATAGAACAAAAATTTTAAAATTGCTTGGTTAAAGAAAGTTTGTTCTGATACTGGGGACTCCACATGCTTGGGAAGGCCTGGTCGTTAGGAATTTGCTCAGCCATAGACAGCTAAGATGCAGTGAGAGTGGAACCTTAGTAGAGCAACCCAGGTTATCTGCCTCATTTGTTCTCCAAACTCACAGCGAGACTGGAAAGCCTTTCCTACGGATGAATGTAAACTTACACAGTTCAAGTTTCTCAGCTCTGACTTTGTTGCACAGCAAACATGGAGACTGTTGCAGTAGTCTGATCTATATGTGCTGTTGCCATTCCCTTAGTATCCCCTGGCTACATCAGTCCTGTAGCACTAATAAAGATGGAAACTCCAACCAGACTGTAAGACACCCAACCACAAGGACCTCCTTCATGTCTTGGTATCCGTATGGAGGAAGCCAGACAATTCGTAGCAAAGACATCCACAGCACTTTCTGAAACTTGTTCCTTAAGCAGTCCTTCATTGCTTCTATGAATAGAAGGGAAGGGATTAAGTATCTGTTGTGGTTTAACCTGGCAGGCAGCCAAACACCATACAGCTGCTTGCTCACTCCCCCCTCCCCCCCTTCAGTGGGATGGGAAGAGAATCGAAAAAAAACGGTAAAATTCATGGACTGAGATAAAGATGGTTTAATAGAACAGAAAAAGAAGGGATAATAATAATAGAAATAATGGTAGAATATACAAAGTGAGTGATGCACAATGCAATTGCTCACCACCCACTAACCGATAACCAAGAAGTGATCACTACTTCCTGGACCACACCTCTCATTCATATACTGAGCATGACATCACATGGTATGGAATACCCCATTTGCCAGCTGGGCCAGCTGTCCCGGCTATGCTACCTCCCAGCCTCTTGTGCACCTGGCAGAGCATGGGAAGTTGAAAAGTCCTTGACTAGCAGGGTACTTAGCAATAACTAAAAACATCAGTGTGTTATGAACATTCTTCTCATACTAAATCCAAAACACATCACTAGAAAGACGGTTAACTCTATCCCAGCCGAAACCAGGACAGTATCTAAAAGTTTGGCTGTTGACTCCAGCTGTATCAGGGGGTTTGGGGTTGTTACTAAAGTCCTTTCATCACTAGGATTATTTATCCTCTGTATCATGTGGCTCTAGCTCTCCCTTGCAAGTCTTCTGTGGAATTTCTTCTGAAATGTCCGTTGCAAGGATTTACAGGAAAAACAAGAACTCAGCCTCAAATAGGTTAAAGCTACATGAAGAAGCAATAGAAAAGGGGAAAAACATAACATCAAACCTTCTATACCTATATCTTCATCTTAGTAACATATGTAGCAGAACTGTAATTCCTCATTGTTTTCATCTTTTGTTCTCCACTCCCTCCTTGTATGTTTTCAGGACAAAATGAGGTAATTGCTCTTCTTCATACTGTAAGATGATTCAGCATGTCTGCTCTATTCCAGCCAGGAGCATGAGTCCCCAGTTTTGTATTTATACATAGCAAGTAATTTGTCTTTTATGAAGAGAAAAGGTACTTACCCTGCTTTCCATATGAAGGCACAAGTCAGGGTCAGAGTATTAAAGTTATGACAGAAACTAGATGTTTGTTGATATACAGTCATAAATGTTTGTCACTAATTAAGTGAATGGTTTCACCCTCTCATCATTAATTGGGCAAAGAAATGTTGATAGATAATTTAATTCAGAGTATTAGTTCGTCTTCTCAAGGCTAGACATCTCTGTTATTTGTTTTGTACCTATTGGACAGACTTGATAAGGGCCAAAACTTGTATGGGACAACACTGATTTCTCTGAGTACATGAGCTCTTTTCTCTTCATTTACTGTAGCCAGATGTATCTTATATGAAATAAGAAATGTAGCCTGTAATATTCCTTTAATTTTAAATTATTTGAAGGGTTGTTTCAATCTTGACAGTGTTATGAAAAAGCCTGACAGATTTTTCTTTACATTGAAGTGGTATTTCATTGATGCTCTTAATTTGTTCATACTTAAATTCATCCAGACACACCCCAGGACTTCTCCCCAAGGACAAAAATTCCAAATGCTAGAAGATAACAGTGACTTTCCACAGTTGTTTTTGACTATAGCGTCGTATTTCAGACTACTTATAATAGCTGTTGAATAACATCATTGTTACTTAAATAAAAATGCTACCCACTGTTTCATCAGAATCACTTTTCAGTTGAAATTTACAATTGCATCACTTATCACAGCAAGAAATCCATTTTACTAAAAATAATAGAAAGGGGCACACTGTATGCCAACTTTGTATAGAAGTTCATTTGAAACAAGTGAATTCAAAATGTCTGTGAAGCAGTCTTGTACTAATTACACTTTCTGTTTTCCTGTAATTCATTTTCTAGAAGGTAGAAAATATATCTAAGACTGACATTTCTGACAATTTCCAACTGTTTTCTTGGACTATTTTTAATGAATAAAAATAATGGATTCAAATATTTCAACATGAACTTAATTCTTAAAAAAAATTAGACTTAAAAATAGAATAATGCATGACTTCAGTATGTACATTTTTCAATCTTAGAGGCAATTTACATTTTTCTGCAGTCAGAATATTTCTTCTCAAGAAATACTCACATCAAGAACTCAGGTCCCTGAGCCAGAAAAATGCATTAATACAAGCTTAATTTTAAGGATGTTAGTCCAAATGTGGTTAATTCTTTCAATGAGGCTCTATTATTTTGATATTTTCTGTACACATTATTTTAATGATAAATTTCATAAAACTTTGAATGTTTTAAATGATATCTAAATCATAGTAGATGGTAGTAGATGGCTTTTCTTTGGAACACTAGAGCCTAGTTTTTTCCTTAACTTTCTCATCAAAACTGAATGAATACTGGAAAAAAAAAAACTCAGATTTCAACAAGTGATCTCTCTGAATGCATTCTATCTACATGAATGCATAACTATCTACAAATAACTGCTAAAACCCTTTTATGTTTTTAAATAAAAATTGTTAATTCATAATGCTGGTCTTCATAGAATTTAATTTTACAAAACCATTTTACATATAAGCAAATATGTACAAGAACAGGAGCTGGATTATGGCCAGGAATGGCCTAAACATGGAATTTGAAAAAGATCCCTAAGATTGCTAATCTATGGACTAAAGGTTTAATCTCTTTGGGTTAGTATACATGTCAGTGTTTTACATAGGCCAGTCACAAAAGAGAGAACAAAACCACATGCATCATTACTGTGATTTATTACGGTTTATTTGTTATTTTGTATTATGTTATGGTTTAGAAAAGTTACAATAATCAATCAAATTGCAAAAACAACGTTATATGAATTAAGCAAGCTTTGACACAGCATGAATAGCACAGAATCCAACCCCCTAGAATAACATTCAGCAACCTAAATTACACGACCATCCTCCAAATTCCTGCCTAAACTCTATATACTTGCCAACTTCTGCATAAAACTGAGGGGAAAGACCTAAAGTTTGCAGCCAAATTCAATACAGAAGCACATTCTGTTTTCAGCAGAATGGTTGAATGAGCAGCATCCTGCAGAAAAAAAGAAAATAATAACATAAGATCAGGTCCTGAAGGACTGTATAATAACAGGTGTACACATACGGGATCAAGAATAAGGAAGATGTCCTACATGACCATAGCTCAAATTTGTCCTAACTTCTCAGTGTTAGGATCCCAGTAAAACAAAATCAAATAAAATAAAGCAAGTCAAAATTAAATTAAGTCAAATTAAAAGCTGCTTGTATGTCTTTCCATCGTCATAGTCTGGCTCACACAACCCTGTGGCCATTGGTGCAATTGCTTCAACACTGCTTCCTATTTCTTCAATGCTTTTGTAATATTTTGTCACATGCCCTGCAAAAGATTCATAAAGTAGGTCATACACATTACCAAAGTGAAACACTCTAATCCCCAAAAAAATCCTTTTTAGTATAGACATCTTATTCTGGAGGTTTGGGCTCAAATTTATCACCTAACCTCAGGCATTTGGTTGCAGTAATTAAGTCAGGAGCTAGGGCTTCATTTATTCTTAGTGAAGCAAATTATCTTAATGAGGCAGAAACTCTCTTCAGAAGTGTCCACATGCCTCCACTATACATACACAAAGAGATAATCTAAGATGGTTAGTTTTCTAACTTAGACATAGGAGTAACATAAGCTAAGTGGGATGACTCCAGAGACTATCTCCTGTTCAAGTCTATTCAGAATTCAGAAAACTGAAATTCTACCATCTCTGTTTCCTAATACCTCTGCTCTGGTAGGTAAGCTTTATAGATCAGAGACCCAACAAAATGTAGGGCAGGTATTTTGTTTGAAAGATAAGTGGATGGAAAAGCCTGTTTAAAGCCTGCAGGTAGTGGGAGGAAAAAAAAATCACTTTAGTTGTAGGGTTGTCCCTCTGTCTTATTCTTCTGGCCTACTTGGGCATACATGATACCTGACATCCTGGAGGACCTAACACTTGGGCATTTGATGTTCTTTACAGAGCATATCTCCATCTACAACCAAATAGTCTTGGTATCACCTCCAGCCTCTAACCTGGATACGTCCTGCCTAACTGATAAGGGACAGCTAAAGAGGATTGTATTGCTTCATTACCTTACAGTTATGTTATGCTACCATTGTGAAAATTTGCTTTATAGATTACTTAGGAAGAATGCTTTAGTAGATCATTTACAAATACTGTTTTATTTCTAATCCCACTCTCATTTGCTGTTTTGTATGAAGTATTTAGATGCATACTGCCCTAAAAATGAACTCCTTGGCTTTTAAAAATTTTTATGCTGTTACTTAATGGTCAATTAATTCCACTTAAGGTCACAGTTATGCTTTTTTATTACTTTTGATGATGTTTTTGTTTGACATTCACGTTACTTTGTTATAACTCATAAAAGTGATTAGTGAAGAACTCCTAATTGTAGAACACAAGCTTTTAATTCTTGTCACTCCTGCTGCATAAAGATTTCTAAGTATTTGAAAGCTTACTATACAAGCTAAGTGAAATGTGCTCCATTCCGAGGATTTAAGACTTAGCTAAAAAAATAGATTCAGTAGGTGATAATGGACCACAGTATTCTCCCAACCATTGAAACACCACTTAACTGAGGGAGAAGATTTCTCTCACTACCATTCAGCACATGAAGAAAGCATGTTTTTTTCTTGTTTATTCACAGTCTACATTAAAGATTAATCTAAAACTTAAACATTTACCAATCTGTGTCTTGTAATATATATTATGACTCTTGAAAAAAATATACCCAAATGTACTTATTGAGGCCCAACAGCCATACTCATTTAATCAGAAATATTTATTAACATGTTTAGTTACTAGTTTACTTACTTTAAAGATGCCTTTTCCTTACCCTCTTCCGTATACATATGCAAGTGTGGCTTTCCAAACCATATTTCCCACATCAGGTTTTTTTCATTGCTACTCTCTCTAAATGAACCACATTAACAGAAGGCAAAGTAGGTGAGAGGAAGATATTGCATCTGGGATCCCTTAGTTAAAGGCAGGAGTAATGTTGTTGGCATGTCACAGGCTAAAGATATCAAAGAAAATGTCGTGCCTTAACCCCAGCCAGCAACTAAGCTCCACACAGCCATTTGCTCACTCCATCCTGGTGAGATGGGGGAGAGAATTGGAAAAGTAAAAGTGAGAAAACTCATGGGTTGAGAGAAAGACAGTTTAATAGGTAAAGCAAAAGCCACGCACGCAAGCCAAGCAAACCAAGGAATTCATTCACTACTTCCCATGGGCAGGCAGGTGTTCAGCCACCTCCAGGAAAGCAGGGCTCCATCATGCGTAACGGTTACTTGGGAAGACAAATGCCGTCACTACCTTCTTCTTCCCCCAGCTTTATATGCTGAGCATGACATCATATAGTATGGAATATCCCTTTGGTCGGTTGGGGTCAGCTGTTCCAGCTGTGTCCCCTCCCAGCTTCTTGTGCCCCCCCAGCCCACTCACTGGTGGGGTGGTGTGAGAAGCAGAAGAGGCCTTGACTCTGTGTAAGCACTGCTCAGCTGTAACGAAAACGTCTCTGTTGTATCAATACTGTTTCCAGCACAAATACAAAACATAGCCACATACTAGCTACTATGAAGAAAATTAACTCTATCCCAGCCAGAACCAGCACAGAAAAGAAAACCTCAGTAATCTGCAGGACAAGCAGTCAGAAAAGGAAATTAAGTTTGGGCTACATTTAAAGGTTTTCCTGACATAGCTATGCTGCTTAGATATTTTACCAGACCAAGCATTACTTCTGGAATAGCCTACTCTATTTAGAACTTGTCCAGTCTGATACTCTTAAACTTTCTCCCTGATGGATGTTTTGCAGTATAGTACAACAAGCAGATCGCTGTAAGTGCTGATACACTTTCAGATATCTGATGCAAGAATTTCTGTGTATGACTGTGGCATGGAGCAATTGCAAAAGACTGACTATTCTGTACTCAATTACTTGAGAGAATTGCAGAGCTCCTGCCGTCTGGTTACACTACTTCAGTTATTCTGAAGAACTTAAATTAAGGAAAAGACTGAATGCATCTGAAAAATGTCTGCCCATCCTGTACACCTGTAATTAAACAGAATAAAGCATTTCTGAGCATGTCTAAGCCCATCAGGCTTAGGCACTGTCAGTCATGTTGTGGAATTTTCTTCCTCTTTGAAAATTAAGAAGGGCACCATGGCAATCAATATTCACCGTCTGTGCAAAAATTTATCAATAGCAGAAGGGAGTCTCAATATAATTGTAATATAAGGGAGCAACTAGGAAAAAAACTTATATTCACAGAGCAAATTTTTAGTATTCGTATTTTTTACATAAAACTAAGCTGACGGGTATTAGTCTGAGCATTGTATAGGTATGAAGTATTTATTCCTGCCCTTGTGCAGCCTGCATAAGAGTCACTCAGGAATGAAGAAAGTCAGATAAAAGAGAAACAGGGAATGTTTTAAGTTGGTGCCCATTTTAATCAAACCATAAAAGTTTTGAAGGATTTTCAAATTAGAGTTTCAGAGAAGTTGGAAGAAGGCAGAAAGGGGGAAGGCAGAATGGAGTAGCCACATCCTACACCTGCACTGGAGTCAGACAGGCATGAAGCTTTCCTGGAGCAATTCTAGTGCTGCCATCACTTCCCAGAGCTTCAGAGCCCCTTTCCAATGACCATGCCTGCCAAGTATGCTCTAGTGCCTTTCTCAAGTACTCCACATTCATAACTAAGAAGTACAAAAATGCCAGAATGCATCCATACAAGTGACATTTAGAGTTGACATTTTCAATCAAAATTGACTTTTAAAGTAATATGAGCTTTCATCTTATTTCATGTTTTTGTTAGTTACATTTGCTTTCTCTTACAATACACCTCTTACAGACAAACAATTGAAGAGTCCTGTGGAAACAGAAGTGGGTGTACCTCCTGGCTCTTTTGTTCTTCCAGCTCCCACTGTCCATTATAACAAGCTCTATCGAGAATGAATTCTATTAAGTGGATGGTAAATTTTGAAGAATCTCCTCATCAAGGTAGGAGATCATGTTACATATTAAGAGAAGAAATTCACTTGGTGAATGAATTCCAGCACTTGGAGAGAGTAGGAACATTAAATTAAATTACAACTAATTTGAAACATGGCCTATCACATTCTTGGTTGAACAACTTATTTCACTTTTATCTAAATATCAAGTTTTCTAAGGACAAATTCATTTCTGTCAAAAATGTGTCAGGAAAAAAGTCTTCTTGGATTAATTTTTCTAGCAAACTAACACTCTTGACTGCATTGCGTTTGCTATAGTTAAAGGGAGGCAGGCTGCTCTACTCCTTCTTCCCACTCCTCCAGGAAGTGCAAAACTCATCCTCCTCTTCCACTACTGTAGTCTTTGTAGGTGTGTCAGCAGCAGGGAATAGGTAAGCAGTAGATTTGTTTTATCCTGTACCTTTGGAACAATTTCTCTATTAGAATTGTGCATGAAAAGCTTGTATTCTCTGACCTGTCTTGATATTATGCCCTGGCACATTGAGCAACAGAGAAATAGTGAATCACGTTGATCTTTTCCGAAAGAAAAAAAAAAAAAAAAGGAAAAGAACATCCACCTTGACCCCTCCAAAAACTATGGATGATAGTGCTCTCCTTTGGCGACAGTGACATTGATGAGGCTTGATACATCAGCCTCTCCCTCTCCCTCTCTCTTTCTCTCCACTTTAGTATAGAAATATCAGTAGAAATATGACATAAAGCACAGAAGGGTCCTTTCCCAGTTGTTGTGTTCCTCAAACACCTCACACACAGGTTGCTCACACCTGTGAATGAATAGAAGCCTGTGTATATCTGCAACCAGACTCAACAGACATGTTGGCCAGTATGAACACTACTTCAGTCAGTGAGTGTCTTCAAGACAGAAGTGACTTTAGGCCTTTTGCATCTTAGATAAAAACCTGAAAGTTCAACAATGACTTACCCTTATCTCACCTTGGGCAGATTACAGACCAAGAAGAGAGGACTATGGTATCTGTTTGCTTGTCTTCCATGCTGCAGAGCTTTCTATTCACTTACTTATTTCAAACCATAATTAATTAAATTAGTTAATTACTGATTTTACTGTACATTTTACTGTGAAAGTGACAAAACATATAGGAACAGGTTTCCCAGAGAGATTGTGGTCTCAACCTTTTGGTATTCAAAAGGTTTTGACTGTTTTGGTAGTCAAAACCCAACTCGACATGGGCTTAGGCCACCTGCTCTACCTGACCCTGCTAAAAGTTTAGATTCTAATTCTATCCATCAAAGACATTTTAGTTTAAAAAGTAAGTTAAGAAGAATTTTTTTTACACTAAAAAATAAAATATAATTCTGGAGACAATGTTAGTGTCTATGGAAATAGAAATATGAAATGTAATACTGTTCCCAGTCTTTGACTGAAAACTGCTAAGGTTATGGTGAACACTATTTTTTAATCTAATTTTGTTGCAAACCTTTGAAACTGCACGCTGAGTATGCATGCTGTGATTGCTGAGAATTCTCTTAGCCCAAATAAAAGTGGTCAAACTACTTCTGTGCAGTGTGTGAGCTAGTGTTATGAATCTTTCTTTGGCCATCTCTGTATATCAGGTCTATATTCTTATAATATGTGCAGCAGGCTATTCCCTGCTTAAAAGGTCTACAGAACACAGAATTAAGTAATTGTCCATATAGTGTGATATGTCCTATCACCATGTGGGGGTAGCATGGCAGTGATAGTCAGTAACCTGGCTGCTGGTGAGGGAAATTGCTTCCCAGACTCCACTGCCTGTATTGACCAAGAGCTGACCCCAAGTGCAGCTCTAGAATGGTACGGGTAGTACATAGGTCCTCTGTCATGTCTGCCATCTTACACAGATGTTCTAGATAAATAGGCATCCCGATAGAACCGGATGCCTACAAGTGAACAATGGAATTGATCTCTACATCTTTGTTGAACATTATGGATGCTTAATCACATCTCTAGAGCCCTGCATATGGACTTCCAAGACAGATGGACATACAAAAAGGTACTAGAGACATCTCTGGACAGCTAAACTAGTTCAATAAACTCATGAGGAAAGCAGAACTTTGAAGGAGACTTTAAGTGTCTAACCCTCCTTCACATTTTCCTTTCCTCCTGTGTTTATGGGTAATGTCTAACACTTAGACATTTAAAGTTAAAGTCTCCATATAACAATGTAGATCCCAAAAGGAAAGTAAAAAATTAAATTTTGAGTCTACTTCTTAGTTCTTTTTCATCTTTCACTTCTTTAAACTTTTCTTCTTTTTATAAGACTCCACAGGAACAGCAGATTTTAAACTTCAATATTTTCTCGATACGACTTACAGATATTAAGCTATGAGAGAACACCATCTACTTTGGTCTCCCTCCTCTCTCCCCATTATAATTAAAGGCAGCTTAATTTAATAATTTCAGAGCTTTGTACAGAACAGACAGATATCGAAATCAAGGGAACAGCACATATACTCTGTATCAGAGTTCAGGGAAAAAAAACAACCAAACAACCAAAAAGCTAAACCCTCCAAGCTAATCACTGTACAAGGTGTCAAACCCAATTGTAAAAAATAATCCTGAAATATGTATTATTATGCATCTATAACACTATATATTGAATTAAACATAGTCAGTATTTAGAACACTAATAAAACGTCAGATCCTATTTTCTTTATTTCTGAAGACTGCAAAAGAAAAACATCTTTAACTGTTTAGACTCTGTCTCTTATCAATAAATGCTTGTATAAACATAAGTTGAAAATTTGTGTCATTGTGTTGCTCAAGACTGAAGAGCAGTCTTGCATACAGAAACCTGAGAGATGGGCACTAAGTCAGCACACATGGAAACTGTGTACCAGATACCAGCAATAATGCCTGATTGGCTTGAGTAATTATAAAGATCAGAACTAGGTGATATTCAGGCAGCAGTGAATGTTTCAAATCCCAAGGAGCTCACTGAGAACTAATAAAATTTAACACTTCACCAGATCTGATCTGATACTGTTTTACCAGAATTTAGATAAAAATGTATTTAAACCACCATAGTTTAGAGATGGAATAGCTCTTGAAGGAATCTCTTATTCTGCTGGATTCCGAATAAAAAACAAAATAAGGACTAAACATTCAAATTATAAAAGCCATATAGATGGTATCCATACTATAGTATTGTCCTGGTTTCAGCTGGGATAGGGTTAAATTTCTTCCTAGTGCTGTGTTTTGGATTTAGTATGAGGAGAATGTTGATAACATACTGATGTTTTCAGTTGTTGCCAAGTGCCCTCCTAGTCCAAGGACAGCTCCCATGCCTGCTGACTGAGCTAGGCACACAAGATGGGAGGGAACATAATCAGGACAGCCAGCCCAGCTGGCTAATGGGGTATTTCATACCATGAGACGTCATGCTCAGTGTATGAATGGTAGGCGTGATCCAGGAAGGGCTAATCGCTACTTGGTTATCGGTCAGTGTGGGTGGTGAGCGATTGCATTGTGCATCACTCATTTTGTATATTTTATCATTATCATTATTGTTTTCCCTTTTTCTGTTCTATTAAACTGTCTTTATCTCAACCCATGAGTTTTTCTCACTCTTACCCTTCTGATTCTCTCCCCGTCCCACTGGGGTGGGGGCGGGGGAGTGAGTGAGGGGCTGCATGGTATTTGGCTGCCTGCCAAGTTAAACCACAAGTATCCAAAGGTATCCATACTATAGTATCGAAATACTATAGGTGTCCATACTATAGTATCCAAAAGGCTGAAGAGAATTCAAAATATTCAAAATATATATATTGGTATATAAAAATGTAAGTCAAAGTGATTAAATCATGAGGTTTTAAGCACATTATTGACATCATGTTACTCACATAGATTCTTCTCTTTAAACTAAACTGCAGTCATTTCCTGCTTTACTTTGAAAATATTAAGAAAAAGTTTTGAAAAAGAATGTATTAAAATTAATCATAATTTTGAATACTAATGTGTGTAAAGATAATTACTTGCCTTACTAATGGATTTTAGAAGTAACCAGGTTTTTTAACTCTGTGAATAAACCAAAATAGTCCTTATCTTATTAATATGAAAAACCTTTCTGTGCTCTGTCTGGTACATTGATAATTAAGGATTTAGAGGCCCTTTGCCTGATTCTCCTCAGTGAGGCAGGTAAAATCACAGAGTCTGTGACTACTTTTGCACATTCTCTAGATTATAGATATCAATGCCCAGTGTCTACTCATTTTGAAAGTTCTGGAAACATAAGTACAGATAAATTCAAAGGAACTGCCACTTCACAGTCCCCATTCATTGGTAAATTAAAGCTGAAAAGGAACTTGTTCTCTGATAACATATAGGAGTATGAGTAGACTTATGAGTAGACTTATGAGTAGACTTAAACTAAAGAACTGATATATTATTCCATGTATTCCTGTTTAAGAAGCTTGCAAGTGAGGTCATGTTGTCTCTTTTACACGTGTTGATAAGGTATGGTAAAGAACTAGGGATTAGGTTCACAAGGAACACTGCAATGCCTAACTTTTAAGTGTCCAGAAGTCTAAGTTGTCCAGGCTTTCCTACATAATGCACTAAGATAATACATTTAGCAAAAGTATTTGCAAAAACTAGCATACTAAATAGGAAGTCCTGAAAGCACAGCCATCTAAAAGGCTCCATATAGAAATGCAACAGCGGAGCTGGAGGCTGAAAGTCAAACCAAGGAGGCTGGATTCAGCTGGCACTAGAGGTTCAGGGTTCCTTACAGGACTTGGTGTTTCTCAGTTCATTTCAAACTGATTAATATGCTATAAAATATGTGGGGTATTTTCTTATTTTAACTATTTGATATAACTACTGAAGAATATTTTTGGATGGAAGCGGCAGCTATTATTTAAATCCAGCTTCATATTTCCTCCTCCCGTACTTCTTCCTGTTTGTACAGGATGGAGCTTGACTATTGTTTTAAAACACAGTGAAATTTCTGGAGGTTGTTCATTGGTAGCTGGTCCTCTATGTCCCAACAGAATTTGAACATCCAGGAAGTAGTTTTCATTTCATTACCATTTGCTTTTTTCCAACCATTATATTCCTTGATGAAAAACAATCAACAATAAGACCAGAGGAACAGTCCATAATACTCTTGCTTAATCAGCTGAACAGGTCTTTCTAGGTAGAAACAGTTCTGTTCCATCGTTCCGGTGGCATGGAAGCATACGTTTGGAAACATCTATTCCCTTATCCCCCGCAGTTCCATTTTCCTCCTTTCTTCTTGCACTTGCCTAACCTGATTTTGACCACATTTCTTCTCTGATCCTGATTACTTCCTGGCTGGTCGAGTAGTGCTGCTCAGCATTTTAATGAGTTTTGTGACTTCATCTAAAGGCAATGTACTCAGGGAAACAAGAAGAAATTGGCCTACAAAAGTCTGGGGAAGTAGGATACTTATAATGGGGCTGATATCATTTATATGATTTAGGATCTGCATTTCCAAAGTACTGATAGCTTTGTAGGAAGCTATGACAGCCATTCAGCTTTTGTGAAGCCTAAAATATTACAAGCCAGTGAAAAATAATCAAAGAGTTTAACCTGAATTAAGCTGTTAATTTTACAGCAATTTCTTCTTATAAAAATACATTTGAACTAAGAATGACCTAATATTATTTGGTATATTCATGCTTTGCAAATTTATATCGTAATCAACTGATTACTGCTATTCATTAATTAACAACATGAAAAAAATCTATACAATGTATAAAAAGAGATGAGTAGGACTTCTGCAATACATTACTTACACAGTTTTGTATTTTTATACTTTTTTATTTTACAAAAGAAATCCATGGGATTTTTTTCTGAGGTGTTATGGGAGGTTGATTTGAGGACAAGAAATATTAGATTCTTCAGATTCTGCTCTGATATAGATCAATCTTCATGCTGCAGATACATTATCATTCCTGAGAGAGCATTGTGTGTGTAAATAGATTATAAAAGATTGATAAATATCATAAGCATGTTAGGCTTAAGTAGAAGGTTTTACAGTTAACCTATGGATTCATTGAACTCTATAGCGATTTACAGTGACTGGTTGATGGCTCAACAAGTCATATATAATCCTTTATTATCCTTTATATTTGTCCATCAATTAAACCTATTTTAAAATAAAATATGATTCAAATGTGTATTTAGAACTACTTCTCATAAATGTCTAGGTTTAATTAGTGACTACTGTTATTGGTTTTTTGTGAGCTCTGATTTATGAGCTTGAATAGCTTTGGGGGTTCCTGCCTGTTGTAGTTTAACCCAGCAGGCAACTAAACACCACACAGCTGTTTGCTCACCCCTTCCCCCACTGGTGGGATGGGGGAGAGAATTGAAAAAAAAAAAGGTAAAATTCATGGGTTGAGATAAAGACAGTTTAATAGGACAGGAAAGGAAGGGAAAATACTAATACTAATACTAATACTAATACTAATACTAATACTAATACTAATAATAAAAGAATATACAAAATAAGTGATGCACAATGCAATTGCTCACCACCCGCCAATCAATGTCCAGCCAGTTCCCGGGCAGTGGTTACTGCCCCCCAGCCAACCCCCCGCAGCTTTGCATGACATCCTATGGTATAGAATAACCCGTTGGCCAATTGGGTTAGCTGTCCTGGCTATGCTCCCTCCCAGCTTCTTGTGCACCTGGCAGAGCATGGGAAGCTGAAAAGTCCTTGACTAGCGTAATCACTACTTAGCAACAACTAAAACATCAGTGTGTTATCAACATTCTTCTCATACTAAATCCAAAACACAGCACTATACCAACTACTAGGAAGAAAATTAACTCTATCCCAGCCAAAACCAGGACACAGCCCTTTGCTTTCTACTTTATTTTTCTCTCAGAAAATTATTCTTTTGATGAAGGAAAAGCTAATTTTTTATATAGAAATAGCTACTTGAGAAGCATTGGTGCAACCCATGTATTATATAAAACTTTACCAGTGTACTGCTACTGAATTGGGTTTTCTTTAATACAATGGACTATTATTAAAAATAATTAAAAGATGATGTACAAGTCACAAGAGTTATCCATGAAGCAGGGTGGGACATTGGGAAACTAATACAATCACTATTCTATATAATTAGACTGAATTGGTTCAACAGATAATTGTCATTATTAATTTATTTATTTCCTTCATCTATACAATTCCCAATCATTATCAGGAGCTTCTCCCATTTATTTATTTTAACCGAAGATCAGAAAATAAATGTAGCATAAATGTTGTTCTTATCAATATGCTTTTTTGAAAAGAACAAAGGGAATTTTGAAGACTGTGTTCTTTTTTTTTTTACTTAAGTGACGAACACAGTAGAGTTCCCCCCACCACGTGCACACACACACACACACACACACACAATTATTTTGTCACACATACACAATTATTTTGTTTGAGCAAATGGTAAATTTATGAACATTCTTCTGCTCTGGAGCCTATAACTGCACAGCAGCTCTGTGTGTGAAAGCAGGTTTATAACCCCTAACAGCACTGTAAGTACTTAACCATAATTTCTAATGATGTCTGTTGGACTTTACTCTAGGGATCATATATCTGTTTAAAAATGAATTTCATAGATGCAAAGGGTTTTTGGTCTAAAGAAATTGCAGATTCACATTCATTGTGCATATTTGACCTCTGCCCTTCCATTTTCAATCAGAAAGGGCATGAGGCTGTTGTCTTATTCTGTCAAAGTGAATAAAACTGCCATTCACTCCATTAATGAGAAATTGAGCTATTGATCTGATCTTTGTTCCACTGCCATTGATTTCTGCTCTTTGTTTTGTCATTTGGACCTAGAACTGTCAATAAGTTATTGACTGAAGAATAGAAAGTCAATTGTTTGTCTTCTCCTTAGAGCTTGTGAAAATTGAATTTATCTTCATATTCATTGACATTTTACTATGAAATTCTGAGCCTGTAATAAAGCTGTTTCCAGTTATTCTGGGCTTGAGAAGTTTATGATTATGAAAGATGATTTTTGATGCAATTAATTTACAGAATAGTCATTTCTAAATGGCAATAGAGAACAACTCAGTATTATACATCTATAAGTCAGCTTATGTAGTATATCTTTTACAACAGATGATTAAAATCATAGCTTCTCTGATAGTATAGCATTTTACATCCATTCATCAATACCTGAATTCTATGAGGTTTTATTCTGGGTTCTTTTAATACAAGGAAAGAGTAAACAAAACAAGAGCAGATTATAGAAAGCATTCACAGGAAACTCTATCAACCACAGAGTTCAGTGTGGTATAGAAGAGAGGGTATGAAGCAGAAAGGATGACTTTTTATATATAGATTTATAAAGAAATCATTGCTAGATTTAACTTCCTATTTGGATCACTAGTTACATGTCCACTTCAAGGAATTCTGAATCCTGTGCTGGATGATCTCAGATTTAGAGACATACTTAGGTCATTAGTTTTTCAAGTAGCATTTTTTCAGGTCACTAGATTCTCTGTGAGCCATTTTTTACGATATATTTTGCTTGATACTTCTGTACATGGTCTTTCAATTGAATACTCTGGGTAAACTAACAAAGAAGAGTAAAGGACAAAAAAATGTAGGCAGCTGTATAAGCCATATTGCCAAAGAACATTATGTACAGTTTCATTTGACCGGATACCCTGTGTCAAATACATACGTTATTGGAAGATAGCCTGCTAAAGCTATATGACAGGAAACAAACTGTCTCCAGTGTTCGAGGGAGCTACTTACTTGGCACTTAGAGACACAAGGGAGACAACAGAAATAACATTATGTGTCAGAAAATACCAGCTCTTCTCAAAGAACATGTGTCAAGAATCATGACACAGATAAACTTTACTGGTGGTTATAAAAGCCTTGGAATGGAAATCAAAATGTTAGTGAAATGATCAGAAGTAGATTAAATAGAACATGGTGGTATTGCAGGAGAAAAATTATCACTATTCAGGACACATCCACGTCAATCACAATATTCCCATCAGTTTTCAGAAAAGTTGTGTTGGTAGGGCTGCTGTTGTTGATGATGTTCTAGACTCACTATCCATTTTTTTGTAAAAAGGATCAATTCCTATTTTCCCGATTCAGGATAAATAAATGCTACCATAATATAAACGTGTCTGAAATGGACCGGGCAGATAATTATTTTCATTTTGAAAAATTCAGATAAAAGTGAAAATATTTAACTTTTGATTATACTGGCAAGGAAAATAATCTTTGTAGTTTGCCCCAGTGATAATTTGGAATCAATACAGAATGGAATGAATGTTGAAATTTGATGAGTTTTCATTGCAGAGAAGCCCCTTTCAATCTTCCATTAAGGACTGCGCTATTATTGATTTGGCCAGATGCACCCCCTGTAGAGCATTTCATTCACTTTCTGCACATACAATACATATTATAATTTCCTAATAAATGCTCTCCTTTAACAATGACAGTCATGTGATACACCCTTATACTCACACACAAAAATACATATGAGACTCTGTGCACATAAAGAGGCCAGAAGTATGGAATTTTCCATGGTTCCACAGTTTTATGCAAAAAAAGTGTGTTACAGTTGAGTATTCTGGTGGAATTCAGCAGGACAGTGCCAGTATACACACTTGTTTGCATGAAGATAGTTTAAGGTACTAAAGCCCACAGTGTAATCACAGTATGGCTACTCTAGATATGCAGTGAGAGAGGTTATGTATATTTTTCAACCATCAAAATTTCCTGATGTTGGTAGAGGAGATCTTCATATTTAGTATCATAAATCACTACTTGCTTATGATTTTTGTTAAGGATCTGGTTAAATACATAATAATTTCTACTCAGATCAAAAACCAAGTCAACTCTAAGATTTCCATTGCTTTTCACGAAATTTATATTTAACTCCTTAATCAAGTTCTAGAAGCTTAATCACTCTATATATAACAGACACATTTTTTTGGACATTATTCTATACACAAAGAATTCCCAAACATTTAACTTTTTAATATGAGAGAGGTGCCAGTGTACTTAACATCAGTCTCCCTTTTTTCTCACAGAAGTGCCATGAGTCATAGAATCATAGAATCATAAAATCGTTTAGGTTAGAGAAAACCTTTAAGATCATCAAGTCCAATCGTTAACCTAGCACTGCCAAGTCCACCACTAAACCATGTCCCTAAGCATCACATCTACACTTCTTTTAAATACCTCCAGGGATGGTGACTCCACAACTTCCCTGGGCAGCCTGTTCCAAGGCCTGACCACTCTTGGGATTGTTGTGACCCAAGTGCAGGACCCGGCACTTGGCCTTGTTGAATCTCATACAGTTGGCCTCAGCCCATCGATCCAGCATGTCCAGAGCCTTCCTACCCTCAAGCAGATCAACACTCCCACCCAACTTGGTGTCATCTGCAAACTTATTGAGGGAGCACTCAATCCCCTCGTCCAGATCATTGATAAAGATATTAAATAGAGATATATAAAAATAAAAATATTAAACAGAATTGGCCCCAATACTGAGCCCTGGGGAACGTCACTTGTGACTGGAGACCACTGACACCCAACATCTTTGGAAATTTATCTGAAGCAGGATAACATTTTGAAATCCAAGGAAATTCCATGGTTACCTGAATGAGGAAACACTCAGCAGAACACTTTTCTTAGTTATGTATTTATTTATGTTCACAATGAGCTATAGCTGCGTATTGAAAACATGGGGACTGTGTATTAAAAAGGGGAAAAAACTTGGAGGCAAGTTAAGAGGCAAAAGGTAGATGATCTCTTTGAACGTAAGTAACAAATACAATTACTGCACGTCTATGAAAATTATAGCCACCAGTTCTGCATATAATAATGAATTGTATACAGCAATATGGAGAAATGAAGAAATAGATTCCATGCTAGTAGTCAAACATGATTTATTACAGAGTTTTATATAGTTGTATAGTTTTATATAGTTTTATATAGTACATTGTGGGTTTATATTTTTGGGTCCAAATACTAAGAATAAAACAGCTATTACTTTTTTCACAGTTCATTTCTGGTTTTTGCTCCGCAGACCTTGTATAACAGGAAAATGCGATCCCAAGTCTGCAAAGTCATTGCTTCTCAGGGACTCACAGCCAGTGGTGTTTAATGACCCGTATTGGCCTGCTCAATAGGAACTGTTCTCTGCTCCCCATCCTAAGGGATGGGCTATCCCTTATAAATATGTACTTTTACATTATTTTTAATATTAGTATATTAGTTTTGCGATCCAGTCTACTAGAACAGATTTTAGAGAAATCTGACCACTGGGCGGGGGGGGGGGGTGTGTGAAGTAAGGTAGCCTATAAATTGCATACCAAGCAGGGAAAGATTGTTTTTTTTTTAGTTTGACTAAATCTGTTCCTTTACCTAATAAACCAAAGTGTATACTCTATAAACTTTTCTATTTATGAAAATAGCTTTAGTAACCCATTACAATTAAAACAATTTCAGGTTTTCACAGACTACCTTTCCCTCTATTTCACCACCCTTTTTTAGTCTCCTCAATGTAAGAGCAGAAAAAAAAGTATTATGGCTGAATCACTGAGAGAAATATGCATAATCTATGTATTGAATGACCTTACTGATTTTCAGTTTTTCAGTGGAGTGCTTCATTTATTTGCATTCCAGAGAACCTTTTATCCAAATCTTGTATTCAAGAATTGTGCTGTTCAAGAAGTGAAACTTAGAAAGATTCACATGTAAAAAAGCAAATTCTTAGGATAAAACATGAATTTATTACAAATTTTTATCTGTGCTTAAACACCTAGAGATTGGTATTAAAAAAAAAAAAAATCTGTCTTGTTTCATTTACATAAGAATTCTCAAATTCAAGGTTCCCACAAGAAAAGGACTCAATTAAAATGAAGTCCCCTAAGAAACTTTCACTGACCATCAAGAAAGACTGACTATGAGGCCTTTAACATAGGAAAAGTCCATTCTTAAAGTCAGTTCTGGTGAAGTTTTGGCACTGATCTCAGTCTTGAATCAGAGCGTATTCTTGTGACAAGGACAATTTTGTTGAAATGAATGAATTTCCAAAGTTGGTAAGTTAGTTTCTTTCATATCAGAGATCCCAGAGCAGCAAGGAGTGCAGAAAATATTGCCTTGCAATGTATTTACACTTTCAGGTTTTTCACTTGCTTCCAACCTGTTACTTTTGTCATCTAAAAAACCAATAATATTAAATTCATCTGGAGAAACTGAATCACGAAACTCTTTTATCAAAAGTAAAGATGGAGTGAATGTAAAACTATAAATGACATTTAATCAGTTTCATTGTTTAAATATTATGCATAGCTGTCAAAACATAATCAGGAAAAGCTACCAGCTTTTTGTCAGTCACAGCACAAACTGATTGACACAAAACCCTCTGTGAAACTGTTTGTGTTATATAGATATATGTAAAAAGATATAAACATATATCTTCATCCACACAATAGTGGAGAGATCATCAAGTTTTTAATACTTCTGTTTATCAATTAAAATATATATCAGTGCAATCATTTTCTCCCAAAGTGAGAGAATGTTGCAAGACCTTAAGGGTATGGGTTAAAAGTGGGGTTTTGCCACATTTGTTAGTTAAATTGAATTAGATCAACATGAATGAAAAGCATGGGTGGGGAGTTGAAATGAGAATAACCTGAATCTTGAGGTTTTAATTATAACATATCGTTTTACCCAGACAGCTAGGCCTGGGAATCATCAAGTATGGTCCCAAGAGAAAGGGATCAGCACTACTTCTATTATGAAATAGGATACATGCTTCAAACTGCTTGTAAACTCTTCCCAATATGAATTAAATCTTGAAGTGCTCAAAACACTACTTTGTGGGGTTTTAAGTAATTTTAAATAGATTTTATTTCCTGATCAATATCCTCCCATTTGTTGACATACCCATGTGCCCTGTTAAAGATATGGATATTTTTCTTTTATTCTCTCTCCCTGATTTGCAGCATGATGCGTGAAACAGATAACGTGGGATGAGATCACTCTGTGTTTGCTATAGTAACTTCATAAAATTGTATTTCAGTTAAATAGATTTGGCATCATTTCTTAGGAAACCTATTAATCATTCTGTGCCAGGAAAAAAGATTTCAGAGAGAAATTTCCCTTAAGTGAAGTCAGTGGGAGTTGCTGTTATCAAAAATTTGTCAGCAATCTTCCAATGACTACGGTTTTACATGGCAATTCTCACAGAAATAAAAACCTTACGGAAAACTAGTCTGCCACTTTGAAGTAAAAGAAATGTGTCGTTACTAATTAGCTGAATTTTTAAATTTAATTTAATTAGTGTAGTCATATTACATATAGGTTTTCTTTAAAAATAAAAGCATTAAAAATCATTGCTACTACTTGTTTTATGTATTTTTCTCCCTGTGATAATCATTGGTCTATACTATCCTTATTTCTGTTATTCTTTAAGGCTCTATAGACCATGTCATTTTATGATCATTCTCATAATTCCTCACTATTACCACTGCTTGCTAATGGCAAGTGTTTTAGTTTTTTTAAACTCTTGTTGAAAAATTAAGGTCAGCTTTTATGATTTTATATGGAATATACCTTTACTTTTCCCTCTGCCTCGTGTTGAAATCAAAATCAGAATAGGCATGACTTTCCAAAAGACAAAATTTTGTGGAGGAGCCACTGATGGCTGATCCTTGAGGGCAGATGAACCAGGAGTCAAGGAGACCTTAACTCCAGGTCAAGGCCAGAGATCCCCTGTGCCTGAGAGTGGCCAAGGTGGTGACAGTGACAAGCTCTGTCAATCACCTGCAGGTGATCATCAGAGAAGGTGAAGTAATGAATGTGGTCCAGGGTCCAGCCAGGACGTCCTGCCAGCACGTTAGGCTTGCAGGGGACAGGACTGCCTGCTACATAGGACTGAGATCCTTCCAGGAACCATGGCTGGAGACCAGCACTCCTGCAGTGTTTCTGGGGCAGGGACTGACATCCCTGTGCTGAGCTGAAATGGGGCTTTAGGACCATGGGCAGGCATTGGGGATGCCCCAGGAGACTCTGGGGACACAGACTAAGGTCTCTTAGTGTCTTCACTTGTTCCATGTATACTGACTTTGCTAGAGTTTTCCCATGTTCAGGGCAGCTGGTCCTTGACAAAGCTCCTACTGATCCTAAAAAGACTTTTTCTTCCATGCATCACATCACCTCAAATCCTATTCTGAATTGTAGTTCAATATTTCAGCTGAAGGTTTTGAGTTGACTTTTGTCCTTCCTAGCAGTTGTCTAGGTCTTATATCTATATCCATTAATAAGACTCATAAATTATTTGTTGAGAAATGTAACAGAAATTTCTGCTTTACATGTAATATGTAATTGCCTTTCTTACTAAACCACTGTTAGTAGCCAATGTTCTGAGAAACTTGGGTTGTCCAGTTTGCTGTAGGTATTGTTGTCAGCAACAAGATTATCTTGTCAAAGAACTTGTCATCAGAATGCAAACAAGTTTTAGTTTTATTTTTACTGACCTTAAGCACTACTGTCCTTTTCACTTTCTTCACGTTTCAATCATATCTGTATCATATTTATCTTATATGATCTAATAGCCAAAATACCCTACCCAAAAATGCGGTTGGGCAGGCAGTACATTTATTTCATTTCAGACTATGCAACAGTTTTTCCAAAAGTCAAAGTATAATTGTTCCTTAAAAACACCAGTGAGCCCTTTTTCTCCACTATAGAAAACCGTTACGTAAAACCAAAACTGCTATTTCCCTGTACCTCAACTTTTCCCTTCACTTGTAATCATCTCTATAGTTGTTACTAATACAGAGAAGAAAGATGACAACATTTACATAAAACATGCGTCTTATCCCAAAGCACTGACACTGTACCAGTGCTTTCTTTGTTAGAATGCTTCTGTATTCTGCCTTGTATAGGTAATACACACCTCAACCTCAGCAACAGGACAACTCCCAAATATCTAGAAGTTCAGTTCCTTTCAAATCAACATCTGTAAGTTCTAATATATATTTAAGATAAATACATATTCATGGTTCAAAACTCTCAAAGTCTAACCCTTTTTGCTGTAGCTTATGAAGAAACATGTAAAAATCAACTTCTGCTTTTGATGTGATTAATCATAAATATAAAAATTATTCCATTTTTCTTATTACAAAATGCCAAGCAAACCAAGGACAATTTTCTGCAGAAATATTTTCAATGGACTAGTGATATGGATTCTCAACATTTCACTCAGCAACATGAAATGCTGACTGATCAATACAAATTTAAAAAAATTTCCAAAATCAGTTTTTGTATTTAGTCACACAGAAATAGAGGCTCAGTGATGCATAAAAGGAGCACACTCACTTGTATATATCATGAAAAAACTTATGCTGCATCCTAGAGAGCCATCCAGCCTTGGAGGAAACATCGGACACCAGTAAGGCAATTTTTACACTGAGAATCCTTAAGGCTGCAGTTTGCAGTCAATGAGTTGCTTAAAACAGTCTTTTTATATGAAATGGTGTGGAAGCTGAAGGGTAGCATACTGAAGCATGTGACTGATGGACATGGAGACTTGTGACTTGGGAAGGCAACACAAAACCAAGGACCTGTTTAAGAGGAAGATTCTACTTTGAAACTATGAGTATGTGCTCGATCCCAGCATAAACAGGGAAAGCAGATGCTGCTCAGATCTAATCTAAGCGGATGCTCCAGGAGCAGCATCCACCTTTACAACAAACAAATGAGAATATTAAGTTATTGGGGAGGTAGTTAGTAGCATTTGTCATTTTACCTTCTCTTTAAAAAAAAAAAAAAAAAAAAGCCAAACTTCTAATTAAATTTAACACCTGTTCCCATAGTGGCATGATTTGACAAAACAAAGGCTTTTCTAAGTCCTGGATAACAAAGTATGAAGCTGTGTAAATTTCCCTTCCAAGTTATATAGTACTGGGCCTGATTGGGAGCCTGGGGTCAGTTACCTGCCATCTCCCAGACTCTAAGTAAAATGAGCCAAAGCTCATTCTCTGGAGCTGAGAGAAAACAGCACAGCGTAGCTCAGCGTCACACGGCTGCATTCTCCTCTGTTCTCAAAAATGGACACCTCATACGTGCTGCCTAAAGGGGACTGTCCCTGCCCTGTTCAGGAAAGCGCCAAGATACTAACCAACTTGAATCAAGCCCATGCCAGAATTGTGCTAAATATTACCCTTAAAGGATGTAAGTGACCTCACCAAGGTGCCTTGGCCTTACACCTGTCTGGCTAACATGTGTATGTTAGTCATATATGTGGCTAATATGGATGAAGCCAGCGGTGGTGAACACAGTTAAAACCGCTGCTTCCTAATGAACCTATGCAAGTTTTAGCAGTATTGCATTTAGTACAGTTGCATTCCTCCAGCATATCATCAGCCTTGTTCCTCACACTGCACCTCCCAATTTTTTTTTTTTTTTTTTTAATTTTGTGCAGGTTTCACTTGCTTCTTGCTGGCTTACTGGGGGAAATAGAAGAGTTGGAAGGAAAAGAGGAACTGGTAGGGTTATTAAGAGGTGTCAGCCTGAGAGGAGCAGCTCTCCAGCTCTGCTATTTAAGCCTTCCAAGACAGGTTGCAGTAATGCAATCTCTTTTTCACATTTAAACTCTCCTTTTTTCTCACAGACCTCATTTTTTCTCTATGAGGCATTTAATCTCTTCCATCTTTTTCCTCATTCATGACCTGGTATCCAATTACAGTAACTATTCTTGCTTCCTCATGTCAGCTATATCTTTTCAGTATTTATCATTTTCAAATAGTATCTCTTACCACAGACTTTCTTCATATTTTTAGCTTTAAAAAGCCAATTAAAATTCACAGGAGCTGATAAGTCTAACATTTTCCACTGTTTTTAGCGATTTTCATCACAGTCAGTTTTTATATGCAAATGTAGTCTTCAGCTTGATATTTCAGAGTTAGGCAAAAAACACGGCCATTAACAAATTATGATTCCTACTGAAATTTGACCCAGGTAAAATGTTTGATTCACTGTAGCTGAAGATCAGAATGATTAGAATATCAAGTTTAAATAGCTATTTTTAATGCTTCATTTGACATCTTTAGATCTGCATGCCTGTCTGTTTTTAAGAGAGCTGGCAATTCTGACACAGATAACTGTCATGAGACACTACTTGTTATTGTATTTTAAATGGTACTAATTGCCACCTTCAAGCTAGATGAGCTTGCACACACTGATAAGATGCTTTAATTTAATTTATGTGTAATAATTACTTAAAATCAATACAATTTGTACCATTTTAAAGGTGGTGTTCTGGGCTGCAGGTGTTCATAGGGTAAAGTACATTTAACCCACTTCAGTATTTTCTGTATCTCCCTATACTGCTGCATTTTCAAGAAATTTGGAATTCCAATGCACAGAGAGACTGATGTATTTTTCATGTGCATAAATGATAGTGATCACGGTATTTTTCCAGTCCCTTTTCAAGAAATATGCAGTGTGCTATAGCATGCAAGAAAGTTACCAACTGTTTTGATTCTCAAGAGTCAGGAAAAAAAGCATTTTGAGGTTCTTTTAAAATAATCTGAGAACAGAAACAACAAGCCTAGAGACTGTTACTAAGTGTCTTTGATTACATACTTATAATTTTTTTTTTTAGTACAGTAATTTAGTCACTGACATACCTCTTCTCCATTAGATTTAATGTTCACTAATGCAATGTACAAAAATGAACAATATTTGAAAGAAAATAGCTAAAAATGGTTATTTGAAACAGTCAGCTTGGTATTCTAATTTACCTTCCAGTAAGTACTGTATTTAAAAAAAAAACAAAAAAACAAAAAAAAAAAAACAGAAAAAGAAACAGATGCAAGAATATCAAAATACCCTAACTAATATCGTAACTTAGTCTCCAGCTGGAGATTGTGATGAGAACTAGAGAGACAGTGCTGACACACAAATAGGAAAATGGATTTTTCATGCAAGTAAAATGTAAAGTGATAATGTTTTGTAGGTCTCTTGGTATTTACACAGAATTCCTGCTATTGACAGCAGACAGTCAGAAGGTAATACAGAAAAAACCTCAACACTATTTGAAAAAAAAAAAAAAATCATATATTATATATATTTTATTTGCATGGATTTTTTTATTTATTCCAGAAATGATGAGTTGACAAAGCAGCACAAAATTAAATGCATCTAACTTGCTAATTCAGGAAAGAAAGGCAAAATATTTCACGAATTTGCAGACCGTGAAAGGTTTAAATACGAGTAAACTTTCTGTTAAGGTTTCTGGATGTCTCTAAAGAACCATTTGCACAGCAAATTTTTTTTTTTTCCCCTGATGAAAATATAGGTGATAAGGACTTCAGTCGTCCCTTCAATGAGTCATTCTCTATCTTACCTCAGTTGCTAAAAATAAGTCTGAATGAAAATAGCTGAAGCTGAATTAAAATTATTTTTGTTTTGTTTCACTGAATGTGATGTTAAATTGTATTTCATCCAATTAAAAAAAGGCTTTATTTTACTCTGAATCAATTTTTTTGAAACTCCTAAAGAAAACAAAAAAGTGGCTTTATTCAGAAATTTGCAACTGGGGAAGCTGATAATAATAATCATATGCTCAGGGTTTAAAACTCTCCGTTGTGAAGATGACATGTTACCATGCACAACCCCACATCTCAGGAAAACATCCTAACTGCATATGCAGTGTTTAGGACAGAGGTCTGCTTGTCAATCCTTCCTGTCAATACTGTGCCATTCCCTGAAATGACAATAAAATTTTTAACTTTAATTTTCCCAATAATTCTTTTAACAATGCAGAGAGATGGCATTCAGATAGGAATTCCTTACCTTTTGGGGAGGTTGTAGTTAAAAATCTGTAACATCTGTGACAGAGAATAAGTAGTAGTAAAGAACCTCACTTGTGTCATAAACATCTGAATTACACCTCATGTACCGACAGACTGCAGTTCCAAGAGCAAACATGCCCAGAGAGGCCATCTCACAACATCCCTCGGGGGTCACTCACTCTGGCTGAGATCTCCACTTTCTCAGCTCCTGCAAAAAGGGAATGACACAATTGGTTGTAAATATAGCCCTCCAGTTTGTAAATGTATTTTTGCCCCCAGTTTTCTGATCCAATGTTTTTCAAGCAGATCATTTAATCTAAATTCATGAACTGTTTCAGGAAAACCAAAATGACAATCTTTCTGTTCCTCTCCAGTGCAATTCCACACATTTAATCAAGACTTTTCAGAGGTGTACCCTCAAAGAATATGTTTAGTGCTTCTTTACACCCTTCCAGATAGCCACAGAAGGCCTCTTCTATGAAGATTTCAATATTTTCCACTATTCCTATTTATTTTTCAATACTGAATGACCCCTCATATTGTTCATTCTTAAAATCTGACTTTCTTTGAAACTCTAAGATTTATTTGATATAAATTAGAATTACTAATAAAATAGTATGCTTCAAATGAATACTATATAAATCTGAGTTTTACCAGTAATTTCAATACAGCATACTACAGCTCAAAATACTAATCCAATTACAGAGCAGTAGTCTGAGAAAGGTGTATTTTGTATCAGACAAAATCAAAAGGTCTTTATTTGGAAACAAGAAAGCAAGTAATTAGTATCTGAGAAATTGTTAAAGGTTTGAGTAGCTTGTAGGACTTTGAACTTTAAAAAGCATTGTCTGCTACAAGCAATCCTCCAACTCTTTTTAAGCAACAATGAATACCTTTATGATGCAGTTAGGAGACTGTGTGAGCCACTTTCTCATTGTATTACCACACTGCATGTGTGTAGCATAGGTGATGTATCAAGAGAGTTAAGGGTAGGAGGACAGGTGAAGAATCATCCTCCAGTAAGTCTGGTGTTGTATATAAAAAATAATTTTGCATATTTTGTGATTTTTTTGTTTTTTAAAGTCACAGTTTTTCTTGAACCTCCTTAATTAGTCACTGCAGTTTCCCAACATGAGAGATAGCAAAAACATTGAAACATATTTAACATTCAATACTGTGGGCAGACACATTCTTCCTTAACATAAAAAGGTTTCTACAAAAGTTAAAATGGTTTCAAAAATATTTAAATTATTGAAACATACGTGTGTACATTTATAATCATCAAACCATTTAGGATGGCAAGACCACTAAAAATCATGCAGTCTGTCCCTCTGCTTAGAGCAGAGATAACATTTATGTTAGAAATGTGGAAAATAAATTTTTACATCTATTCTTGATCCTGAAAGATCCTCTTCTTGAAAGTTAGCCCATCACTGTAGTTGAAGAGGTAAGAGTTCAGAGTCATGTTTATTTGAAAACCAGAACATTAAAATAAAATTCACATACATATTTGACTTTTCTGTCATAGGTATTTGACTTTTCTCTAATTACTATATTCTAAGAAGATATTATCAAATATATATTTCTTTTCAGCTTTGATTTGTTTTTAAAATTTCTTGATGTGAAAACAGACTACAAAAAGAGTCTCCTCCTTCCACTCTTATTTTTATTCCCATTAATACAATGTATGTCTACCTATATTAACATTCTGGCTGTGTGACTCATCTCACCATGTTGCAGTAATTGCTATGTTTTCACATTTTTCCTCCAGCATTATTGATTCAAACATATCCTGTTTAGTACTCATGTTCTCGGACAATAGAAACTATAGGTAAAGAAAATCTGCTGCCTCAAAAAGGATTTAAAGTCTACCAATGGACTTCCTGCAGCTTTTGGTATATCTTTCAGAATTTAAGGTTTCATTAAAAAAAGAAAGCTCCTAAAACATCGAATTTTAGGAAAAGCCTTCATAGGAAAAACCTGTGTAAAATGTGCTCGGAAGTGTTCAGAAGAAAGCAATTTTTCTAACAGAAAAGTAAATTCCTCACATTCATCTTATTGCATTGCTAAATATAACATTGTCATTATCTACTCTGTTAACCAAAGAGCTGCTGATTGTCATAGCAGAACCAATAGGTTATGGCACTTATCCACTGTGACTAACTGTATTTGCCACCTCTGAGACCCCATTCATTTGAAAATGTTTCTTAAACATAATAGAAGCTTTGACTACAAGGGTTACAACATTTACTTTTAAAGGTTTGCTTTTTCTTAAAGGAAAAATAACAAGAGAAGAATTCCAAGTTTAGTCAGCTGAAAGCTGTTAGAAACTCCTAGAAAGTTGTCCAGCAGCAAAAATTTTCAGCTTAGCACACTTTTACTATCTAGCCTGCATCTTAATACAATCTTAGCACAGAGATATAGAAAAAGAATCAGGAAAAAAATACATGAAGTTTCCACAGAATTTCTAAAATGCTGAAGAAAAAGATTTACTTATTTTCCCAAAATGCACTCATTTACATGACATTTGCGAGGAACAGCTAAAGGAACTTCTCCATTATTTATCTCATTTTTTTCATTAACTCTACTCCTTTCCTGGCATTTAAAATTGCTTATGTAGCCACAAATACTCTTGTGGGTCAGGAGCCATGAACAGACCCAGAGCAGAAAGCAGGAAAAAAATGAGTTCCAGACCTTTCCACATGTACCTCTCCCCGGTTGGGTTTCACTTGCAATTTGAACTGTAATCAGAGTTTGAAAGCTCAGTCTTAGTCAATGACAATTAGGGGGCAAAAGTATAGGGAAGAAAAGGAGACAGTATTACAGGCGTGTAGTGAGGTCTATGAGCCAAGTGTAGGGGCAGGAGGTAGTCGAGGTGAAATGGGATGTAACAGGTCGGGTCTTGCCCTGAGCAGCGGTAGATGGAGCTGGGGCAATTCTTCTCATTTCAGATGAGGGACTGAGAGGATGATCAACACCATAAGTTCTTGGGCTGTTTTGCTTCATCCCCTTCATATAGACAATACAGCAATGCACCATCCCACTGGATTACTGTGAGACCTGTGCACTTCTCTTCTAATTTGCCACGATTATTATTATCCTGTTTGTGCTCTGTAAGCCACTTAGTTTTATCTACTTTCAAATGGGTGCTTTTCTAGCCAACAGCACTGTGATTAAATGCAGGGTTCTTAGGGTGGAAAAATGTGATTTTACCATTAGTAAGGCTAAATATATGTGTTCTAGCTGCCCTAAGTTTGGAAATCAGAAGGATTTAAAGGATTTATAAGCAGGGTGGAAAAACAATGGCGCTTTTTTTTTCCTTCTTTTCCTCTGACCTGTATCACAAATTTCCAAGCAATATATTTATAATTATTACTACCATAATTGGGAAACATATCACATCAAAATTATAGTTAAAACCAGTTGAAGAAGTGCATCACAACAGAAGAGTTGTAAAGAAAATGACGAAATTACAGAGGGTTGATGAACAATTATTTTGTGAGTGGTTGCTCACAGTGATATATTCTCTCTGGCTATAAAGTGTAGTGTTAAGTTTTAGAAGAAAATGTAAAAAACCAAAAGCATTAGCACAGTCGGACACCAGGACCCATGCCCAGGGCCCTACAATAACAGAGATTAATAATAATTATGCTATTAATATAGCAAGAGGTAAAAATTCTGCTTACAGAGCTAGAGTTCCACTTTGAAACTCCTGGAGAGGAAAACATAAGCTTGAGGGTGGTTAGTTCTGCCATTAAGGACAATACATCCATAGTATTTAAAAAACTGTAGATGTACGTGAAAAACCAGCATCAGTAAATTTGCTTCCTTTTAGATAGTAAAAATGCCTTACCAGAAAAAAAATAAGGCAGTTTCTTGTTCTTTAAAGGCCCACAGCAAGTAATGAGTTAATCTGTTAAAGAAAATTGGGGGAAGAGAGCAGGAAAGGGTGGTGACTAGCTGGAAAGGATGGACATAATGTGATGATCAGAAACTTCCTAGTTCCGTGACCATCTCAAGTTGGGCGACTAATATAGGCTTTGTCAGCCAGACTCACTATTCCCAAGAAAGATATTTCATGGGTGTCTACAACAGCTGGGAGGAATTGGCTTCTAGAGGTGATCAACTCTCTCTTATGGCAGTAGAGGAATCCTAGGTAGATAGCTTAGACTTTTGCATAGCTAAATATAGATCAGATTGGATCCACTTAGGCAACTGCCCATATTAATCAGTTGAATGTGTTCTCTGACACTGAGGTCTACTTGTATGTTATGACCTCATGCATCCATACTACCAAACTTTTTTATTCTCCAAAATACGGTAGTACCATACAAATTGCTTTTTGGGAATGGTCTGTGGCCCATGTTAATTCCCCAGCTGTACTCAGGAATTGTTCAGGTAGTACTGCTTGGTATAAATCAAAACCATGTCAGGGACTATGTTAAAAATGTAACAGTGTGGCAAGTGAAGTACCAGTGCATGGGAATTTTGCCTGGCACTGTGCAATTTTCCACTATAAAAGCAGCCCATATGTCTCTTTCCTTAATCTGTTTAGGACACTTAAAAATCTTGTGAATTTTAATGGATGAACATACAACTGTAAATTTTTACCTACGAGCTATTCATCCATTACTTTTACATTAATTGCTGCTAGGCAATGTAACACTGTATACATCTAAGTGGCAAAAGACAGGCCTCCTGCTGAAACATTCAAATAGTCCGAGTCTACTTTTAGCTAGTTAAATATCTATCAGTTCACAGAATATTTCATCTAGCTAAACTAATGCATTAAAACAGTAGGTGGTAAATGGTAAAGTTTTAGATCCAGCCCACTACTACAAAATTATCCTCACAGCCTTTATATCTTCTGGTTACAAATTAATAAAACAAGAATCTAAATTAGCATATTATATCAAAATATAAGCTTGCAGAGTTAGAATTCCACCTCTGGTGGATGATCCTCATGCCAGTTTCAGACTCACACAGGTTTTATTTTAAATAGAGTTGAAATACAAAATATTGGAAAAATCTAGCCAACGAAGTACTGTCATTTCCTTTGAAATATCCCTGTTGCTAAATCTTCCATTACATTTTTAGTTTACATCATCATGCAGTGACAACTGGCATAAAACCCGATGTTTTGCCTTGAATTTTATGTCACACAGAAAGACTCGTATTCATTCATACTATATTATAGTAACAATAACTCATGCATTCAATCTTGATCAGAGTTTTCTTCAGAGAAGACAAATATTCATTTTAACTTCTGGCAAAAATCAAATAAGAGGTTTATAAGTGGCACTTGTAATTAACAGCAAACATAAGGAGTGGTAGGAGTAACTCTGTAGGAAGACTGGGAATTATCCTCTTTCTGGTCTTCTTGGGAAACTGGTGTTTTATAATTTACTAAGAACTAAAAGGGTTTACATTTCTTGCTGCTTTCATGGACCTGCTGTCATTGACAAGATTATCATGTTTAGGTGATACATGCAGATAGCAAGATAGGGAACAGGTTGTGCTGGTGGCCCAGGACTTTTCCATGCAAATGACATATTACTGTACGAACTGAGATATGTCTTGGAATATGTTGCATCCCTTCTCTGTGCCTGCATAATCTTTTAATTTTGTTTGTCTTGTCTACACAAAAGCAAAACAGTGACAGAACTTAAAAATGCCAGCTGTCAATCATATATAGTATGGATGCTTTTTTATTTTTTTCCTGGTAGGTTTAATTTGGTGTGATAAAAAGACATTTATTTTTAATATTTTATTTTCCCTTGACATACTAGAAAGTTTATTCATATTTACAAGTATTCATATTTCTTCTTCTTTTGTGTCCTTTGTTGCAGCCTTCATTATATATGTTCTCAAAGTATGTATTTTTTAAAAAATGCAAAATACATTGAAATAATTTTCAAATGGTTCTATACAGCTTTAGCTTATACTTTACCACCTGGTTTAGTGAATTAAAAAAAAACACAAACAACCTACAAAAGAACCACAACTAAAATGAAAACTGATTGCCCTAGGCAGCCCAAGTATACATACTGCATTACTGCTTACAAGCACAATAGTATAGTAAAATCAATAAATCATGCTCTCACAGTACTACTTTATGTTGGTGCGGGGTTTTTTTTTATATTATTTAATTATTTTCAAAGAACCTTTCCATGTTAGGAAGAAATATATAAAACTATGTAATCAATAATATGTTTCCCTTTGATGTTATCATAACTCCTTTGCTTTTATCAGGGTATGAAATGTTTATGGTTAAACAAAGCTTGCTGAATGTTTATATGATTTATCAGCTTTAAGCAGGTGGTTTCTTTTCAGAAAGTAAACTGAAGACTTGGGCTCTGATCCAGGCCAGCCCATAAGCGCATGCTTAATTTTTAGCACAGAAGCAATGTCCTTAAAGTCAAATGCAAAAGAACCAAACACATTTTTTTCTCTTGTCTGGTTGAAAACTTAAATTGGCAAAAGATGCCAGTCCTGTCTTGTCTCTTTTGGTCTTTCCATTTTTTTTTTTTTTTTCCTCATTACTCAGGGAACCAAAATAGTCTTAATTGTGATATAGTGTTAAATTCTATGGAGGAATGTAAATGTTTTGCCAGTTCATACTGTAAACTGGGTAGACACCTGGAAACTTTATCTTTAGTTCTCTACACATCAGCTTGTCACCATTTTTCAACAGCTAGTTTACACTGTAATGACACTGTAAGTGGGAGCCTAAGTCACTGTCTCCCTGCTGATGAAGTAATCAACATACACCTGTTTTCTGCTGGGAAAAATGCAGCAGTTGATGTGGTGGCTTTTTAACCTGCAAGATGGTGATAAAGTAGCATGCCGTAAATATTTGAATTTTATGTTTGCAAATTGAACATGAACAGCAGGACACTGGCACATGCATCTTTTTCTGTGATGACAGACTATAATGTCACTGGTAAAAAATTATAGTCATGACCAGTAAGGGTAGAGAAATCACACTGATTCTTTCATCCAGAAAACTGATGAGGTTATAATGTACATATTCATATATTTCCACAGCATAAGAACATGTGAGGTCATCAAAAACCTAGATTAGACAAGACCAGGCAACTACATAAGTCCATCAGAATCTTAAAAGGAACCTTCTCCTCATGGCTCCCAGCCCATGCATGAAGCACAGCACATCATCAGACTAAGGTCTTAAGTTTAAAAAAAAAAAAAAAAAAAAAAAAAAAAGGGGACAAAAAAGAGAGAGAGAGAGGAACAAGTAGCCATGCCCAGAGAAAAAGACAGCTGTTGCCATTGCTTAGACACATGTAAACTCAGAGAATATGTTAACTGAAATATTCCTAAATCATTCTAGAAATTAGACTACATTCACCCAAAAAAGGGCGATAAAAAAAATTCCAAGATTGACCTATGGAAAATACTTGCTTGACAACAACTTCAGCACTGATGATGTAAGGATCATGCCCCAGCTGAAAAGAGTTTTTATTGCCTATAGGAACATGTTTAACATCCTATCTCTAGTTGTAACCAAGCTCTGTTGCTTTATACTATCTTATCATTCCATACTACAAAGTGAACATAGGTATCAAAAGGAGAATAAAATATTCTTGGATACAGTAGCTGTCTATCCAAAGCCTTAAAGCTTTAGATTCTGTTATCAGACATATCACATCTAACACAATCAACAGAGAGAGATGACTCTTTTAACCCCTCTTGGGTGGGGGATACCCAGAGACTCACATGCTTTAGTCTCTGCCATTATCATGATCCCTTACACATCCTACAGTTGTTTATAGAAGCTTATGTTCTCCATTACAAAAAAGCTTTGGTTCTTTTCCATTGCAATCCCATGGACTGAACTTTTTTCTATATGTTTGACATCTCCCTGTAACTAGAATATCTGAGTTCACAAGTGATCAGCTAGTCTTTGAGATCTTAAAAGGCTGTTTTTCTGAAGGGAAATAAAACATAAACAAACTGTTGCTAGTTTTAAAGTGTTTTATTTTTGTTTTGATACATATTTCTTAAAGGAGTGGGAGAAGAGTAGCTCATTTCCCTGAACATTGTTAAAAAAAAAAACATTTCCAGTTTTGATTTGCCATCAATCTCATGACCCATTGTGATCCCCTAGGAGTCATGATCATTTCTGCCTTTTTTTTTTTTTTTTTTTCCTTCTGGGGGGAAGGGCTTGCTTTTGCTTTCCCTCTGACATTAATGCATTCAAATATAATAGAAGTTTTCATTGTTCCAACCATGGTGTCCTAGACACTTCTTAGAAAGGCAACTGCTAAGGCCCTGCCAATCTGATCAGGGCTCTGGACGTGGTCTTGTGTTGTGCCAACAACACTGAACAAGTTAGCATTCAAATGTTCCCTCCTTTAGCCTAAATATGGAATATGTCCAGTCACACTTGATAACAATAATATTATACACAATAATGTTACACACAAAAGAATTCTCAACATATCTTTAAAGTTATAAGGCCAAATGCTAAAAAAATTAGACAATATCAAATGTAAGTTTGCTAGTGCTTTTCTTTGTCCTCCATTCTAATACCATTTTTCCATGGTCCACTGCCACTTTCAGCACACTATTAAGCAAACTACCCCAAGTATTATTTCACCTGTCTTGCTCATAGTGTGGCCCTCTGGCTAATACGCCTCACACAATTCAAAAATATAATTATTAAATATTTCTTTAGGTTTTCTATGGCAGTGATCAGTATCAGTATCTGAATGTTTCATAAATATTAATGGGACTCTTCATAGCATCTTAGTAAGAGGAAGGGGTGGCAATCTTGATAAAGAAAACTGAGGTGAAATACAAAGAAGCATAATTTGAAATCAAACGTATTAACACAGTTAACATTAATGCGTTTTCTATTTTCAGAGCAGTTCTTATAGACAACAACTGCAGCTGTAAAGATAACCTTCCCCAAGTTAAGCCTGCAGAAAATGAGGGAGACATCATTAATGACCGGTCTTTTAAAACTTTAGCTCTCAATGACTTACAATTTTGCCACAGATGTTTTGTAGAAGAGGTAGGAACAGGGTTAATTCATAAGGACACTATTTTTTCTTCTTAACCATCCTCTGCCTACTTATTCAACATACAATTTCTAGTATTTCAGGAAAGAAGGCTGATACAAGTGTCATTCTTTCATTCCCTAGTACTGATTCACCCTGACAGCTTGCCATCCTCTCATTGCAGGGAGTGTGACATAGTTATCATATCACATATATTCCAATAAAGGCTCTGTTCTGAACTACCAGTCTGTCCTGAATTTCTGGCTACTCATCTCAGTCTCATTTTCCTCACACAGCAAATTTTGGGTTTGTTCTTCTCCTCAGACTCCTCATTTCAGAGTAAGGTTCCTTGCTCAGTCCACACTAACATCACAGTGTGGCAATCCCCAATCCTGTGCTTTTTCTCTGAACATCTCCCTTTTGGACCTCTGCTTTCTGTTAAAGCCTCTTCCTCTTCTTTGCTGTGTGGATGGGATCTGAGCAGAGAAGAGATACGTGGCATCCCCAAACATGGAATTACATAGAAAATCTTTGGCCCCTGGTTGACATAAGTGTAGCACAGTTTTGGTAGTTTAGGCACTGAAATCTCAGAAGTCTTAGCTCTTATGTGAAACCCGTATTTTTTCAAAAGCTTTTTTACATCACAAAATTGAGATGAATTTTATCAGAGACAGAAAGCACGGTTATGGTACAAATTCCACCTTCCTTATTGAATCAAGTACTAGATTGAAAGATTTCCAGAACTTATGTTGTGAAAGTTAATATGTTCTCCACATTTATAGAGGAACATTTTGTCTGATTTTTTATTAAAAGAATAGCAACCAAAAATCCATCTGAACTGCCGCACAAATAAATTCTGTTCAATGAAGTTTAGTACAACAAAATTAAAAATGACTGAAAACAAGGTCAGACAACTTTAATGGGAGCATCCCTATTGGCTTCAACCATAATACTTCTAAAAATATTAATTTTAATTCTTCCTTTTCCACCAGTACAGATGTTGTTAAACCCATGTTAAAGATTCATATGATCTAGAAGAAAGGACCAAAGAATAGGACATCTGTGAAGGTTCCTGGGCACAAAGCATGACTAGTCTGAAGTACCTGACTGCCAATTCAAAAAAAAGTCTAACTTTAAAGCAATTCTGAGTCATCAAATACTCTTGTTACCTAATCGTGTTTATGACAACAGGCCTGTTGCCACCTAACCTGGCCAAGTTGGTTAAAGCTCAGTCTCATGCATATAATGGGCTGGCCATTCACCAGACCTTTTTCAGAGTGTCCCTGCAAAGCCAAGGCTTGCACAGCTTCTTCTAGGGACTTCAATTTGAACAAAAAGTATTGTTTCTCATTTATTTTTCAGTGAGGTTCAGGAAATAAATCTGCATCTCCAGTGGAATTAGCAACCAACTACCTGTTGCAGTAGGAAAGGAGATATCACAGGATATAAAGGAACAGGAAATATTTAAGTTGTAGTGCTATGTTTCCTACTCAGTAACGTTGGTGAATCAATGAACAACATTCTGGATTTTCCTTTTTTGCAGGAAGGTCTAATTCTTCCTGTGCCTTATACTATTGTCAGCCTTGCAGCACTTAGGTCTTCTTGTGAATCTAGTTCTTAGTCCCTACTGTATGCATTGTCCTACAGCCTTTTTGTTCTTTCTTAACCTAGACAGTCATCACTGGATTTTTTAAAATGACGTAGCAGCAGATATCACACCAGCAAGTGATTTAAAGACATTCCTAAGAATGTATATATCTTTGACTAGATTTAATGCATTCAAACAATTTCTGTTTTTCTGATAAATTCCCTAAAACTAATATAATAATATTCTCCTAATATCAAAGTTCCAGCTTTTCAGAAAATGAATAACTCATCTGCTAGTTTAAAATGCACCATCTTAATACTCATTTACTCAGGCCAACAGATCTTAAATTATTCCTGATTTAATATTCAAAAATACATTTCAAGAGGTATTTTCACCATTACCAAATTACAGTAGCTCTGCTTATTGGCTTCTGCAATTAATAAAACCATAGGATTTAATAAAAGACCCATGCAAAGTGTGGGAGAACAGAATGGATTAATCAAAGACATAAGAAATTATATATTTTCCTAGCATTTTCCTAAATTTAATGAATAATTAGCATTCCTATTAATTATTTACCTCATATGCTACTGGTTCTAAGGATAATTTCCCAAAGTCTATATTTATAGGAAACTGGCATTTCATGCTGTAGCTATCAAATGGTGCCATATGTGCTGCCTTTTGTAAGAGAAATAATCATCTATCTTTGGAAACATTTGTTAAAATGTAAGATAAATACAATTTAATAAAGAGTTCAACTAAAACTGAATTTAATATTCTCTTTTAATTCTGTTCCATTCAAGCTTTTATGCCAGCTTCATCATTATTAGACTATGTGAATGCCTACCCATTTCGCATTATTCAGCTGTGTATTAATGTGTTGGATTCATCCCAATTACCTTAAACCATCTAAAACTTAGGTATCTAGCCTAAGACGGTCATCACGTAGTCATATCTAGTCACCATCTAGTCATTAAAGCGCTCCCAGAGGCTGATTCATCCCACCCTCAGTGTGCTACCTAAAATAGAAAGGATGAATTGTTCTATGGAGGTTCCTACTGGTGGTAAGTTAAAACACCTGCAAACAGTAATTTGTTTTGTTTTGTTTCCATCATGCTTCAGCATTGTGGCTGCCACTGGTAGTCAGGAAAAGCACATGCACATAGTATCCTTTCCTCCTTCCCACCGGAGCCGGGACGATGAAGGTCCGATTTTCTGTGACAGTCACTGAGAGCTTTTGAATACCATGGTATAACACTGACTAGTGCCATATTCTGTTGCAAGCTCTATTATTTTTTTTTCGCTAATGTTTTGTTATTTTAAAACATTTCATACCTGCTCAATCTCTTCTATGTTTCAATGTGGACATAGATAAGGGATGGAAGTGAGCTGTTAGTAATACAATATAATGAGCCATCTCAATGGACTGGATATGTGATGAGACTTGAAGTCAGAGGACAGATTTATAGTATTTGATTCCACAGTGACTAGAATTAAAGCTCAGATGTTTAAAAGCATGACTGTACAGACACAGCAAGAGTCATGCTTCTGGAGAGCTTGTAACTATTTGTGAAATTCTGTTTTGGAATTTAAATGTAATGGAACTAGGGATTGTATTTAATTTTCATTGTCATAATGGAAAGTAAACCTGAGGTTGCAGGGATGCAAGTAAGTCAAACATATAGAGAGGTACAGAGAGATTTAGATACAGAAAAATCACCACCCCTCAGCACTCTGAGCCTGCAAGGCTTTGAGAACCTCCATGAATTATATTTATGAGAAGCACAGGAGAAATGATCACTCTGATGATATTCCATAGTACAAGAAAAAAGGAACAGACAGTTTTGTTAATTGGAGACAGTATTACAAACATGAACAAAATGCTTACCCCTTGACATTAGTATTCATATACCACACCAAAATTTCATAGGTACTATGTATCAATACAAAGTCAGTAGCATTACAGAATAAAAATTTTAAAGGCCTGAATTACTTTATAATTTTAAAGCTTGGAATGATTCTTTTCTCCTTTATGCTCATAGACATCTCTATGTTAATAGAGATGTCTTAAGTTAATATGCATAAAAAACCCAAACTTGAAGGTAAAATTTTACATGATACAGTCCCTGCATATTGGATTTCATAACTGTAGGTGCTGACTCTGTATACTCATGCATGCAGAAACACGTTGCCATCCTGTAACCACAGTTACAGACTCCTACTTCAGACAGTGGCTAGCACCAGATGCATCAGAGGATGGTGTGAGAATTCCACCAAAGGAGTGGGATTTCTTTTTTTTTTGTTCTTACAAAATCAGGATCAGAATTTAGACATGACACCGTGGGAGATAATAGTGGGAAGGCTGGGGAAAAAAAAAAAAAAAGAAGCTTGATTTGATTTGCATTCATCTTCATAAAAACAAATTGAAAAATAGAAAAAATTTGGACACACTTGTAATTGTGTCTGTTTTTCAGAGTCTGAAATAGACACTATTTTTAATATATATGTAAAAAGAAATAATATATGAATATTTTAACTGATTGATGAAAGACTGATTATCTGCAAGAAGTTAGCTGGAGCTTCTGGAAGAATAAT